>OZ023267.1:43695220-44295220 GCA_964006375.1 Tillus elongatus | reverse complement strand
ACGGGGTCAGGCAGTTACTTAACCAGGCATTCTACCTGAAATTTTCGAAGATTGTGCAACCGTTTACAGTGGAAGGGCCTCATTTGTGGCAGTCGGGGGGCTGTATTTTCCATCACAATATTGCCCCTGTTCACACAGCCCTGTCTGTACGCCAATTTTTGACCAAAACTGGCATGATGCCTCTACCCCATCCCTCCTATTTACCCGACCTTGCCCCTGAGACTTTTTATTCCCCGAAATGAAAGGAAAGCGGTTTATCGACGTTGCGCAGGTTAAAAAAACAACAGAAGCGCTCTCGAGCATCATTTGAAGAACTGTTCTCTCCCAAATAGCGAATTTGTAAAGCTTCACAAAAATGTTAACAGCTATAATCACAATTTTTGTTTTCCATGAACATCTAACCGGCAATCGCCTTGAGTAACTCTATATAGTAAAATATACATAGTTGCAAAGTAGTTAAAATTTAGCGCCGTAGTAAAAATTTTAGATGAAACTCATATTTTTGTTAATTGACGAGGCTATTAGAGATTAAACTCCCTGGTGGGTCTGCATGATTCCTAATTACCAAAGTCGGACATCCTGCTAATGGGAATAAAACGAGTAGTATTAACACGTCTTATCGTCGCGTATTCGTTATCAAATTCACACATGGTTGAACTCTCTGTAATGACTGCCGACCTGGTAAGTAGCGGGATTGCAAATTAAGTTAGGTTCTCTGCCGGTTATTGTTTGCTTGCATAGTCATTTCGGCAGATCAGAAACGATATGGCTAATATATATTGTTCGTTAGGTAAGATTGGCTCTGATCGTAAACCATCCTTGGCAGTGATAAAGGGGCGGTAATTAATAATCAATAGTCAATAATTTATTTTGATATAATTCCATTTACAAATGGATTAGAACATCAATTATTTCAATAAAAAGAAAACTATGAAAACAAATGTAAAAAACAAACTAGCAAATATTTTAAACAAACAAAACTCCACAAAATCTCAGTCTTGCTTTCTATCTCATAAGAGATACACCAGCCGTAGACCCATCACAATGAACAACCAAGTTATTTAAAGTAATGAGTCCTTTTCTCTTGTTGGCATTTCTGTGGATCGAAATCTCAATTGGCACCAACATGTCACATCAATTGCAGAAGCAGCTGTTAAGAAATTAGGTTTCCTCTTCCGGGCTCGCAAATACTTTTCACCAGCTAATCTCTATACCTTATATACTTCACAAATAAGGCTTTGGTAAAGGATGTCAGCCTTTGGATGAGGGTAGGGCCACCGATGAGACTTATAGCTCTCTTCTGAATGAAGTCCAGGATAGCAAGTGTAGAAGCGGCAGCGGCACCCCAGATGTGAAAGCAGTATTCGAGCTTTGGCCCTACACTCATACAAAGGCTGACATCCTTTGCCCACCGACGTGCCGTTGGTGACCTCTCTCTCTCTCTTTTTTTTTTATAGATATCTGCACGGGCACTGCTCAGATGAGTTTTCTTCCATAGTTCCTCCACCTGCTGCCCCCAACAGATCTACCAGGGGAACAAGGCGAATGGACCCTTTTACTGTCCAGACCACCAGACATAGAACATCTTGTTATACCCGCTCTTTTATCCCCAGGACTTCCAAGTTGTGGAATTCCTTGCCGGCACATGTTTTTCCTTCTCTTCCGAACCTCCAAACCTTCAAGTCCAGAATTAACAAGCTGCCTCTTTCCTTGTCAACACCCACGGTACGATAGTATTTAGGCTGTAAGCCCTCGTGGTGTGTTGTTGAAATTTAAAAAAAATAATGTTGTTTTTATTTTTAAAAAAATCCATTTACCGTACTTATTTACTTACAAATCTTCATATGTTATTATTTTAATATGCACCGCCTTAATACTTAAAAACTTGCTTGCCAACGACCAGTTCAGTGTAAATATAAATAAAGTCATAGATTTTTATTGAAATAAACAAACAAACAGCACGACCTAATGCTTGAGTCACTTCACCGATCTGGCATCGTTGCTCTTTAAACATGACAGTGTAGATTTATGAGAAGACCCTTTTAAGGATGGTATATAGGTCCGTTCCAATATTAGAATGCAGTATAATAATGGGATATGCTAGATACTACTTGCTAGGTAAATATATTTTTTTTATATATATATATATATATATATATATATATATATATATATATATATATATATATATATCTATATATATATATATATATATATATATATATATATATATATATATATATATATATATATATATATATATATATCTCCAGTAGTCAATTTTTATTTGTAATAGATCCGGTCTTTACAAAAAAAATATTGTACTAGAAAATTCCGGTTGATGGGAAATGGCTGTACAGGAAAGTTAGGGATAATGCCAATAAATTATGCTACTATTTTGCTGTACCAGTAACCATTGTATGCTGCTATGTTGGTGTATTAGGAAATACTTTAATATAATTTTGTTTTTGCGATGTTATTGCTGTAATAGGAGTTTGTCGGTAAGATGCTTGTAGTGTATGAGAGCGTCACGGCATGATTTTGTAAATAATGTGAATTTACTATGTCCTTCCTTTAGGATAAAGTACGCACCCCCCATCATTTTCGTCGTCTGAACCAGCTGGTCCTGGTTGGGGTTGATCTAAATCAGGCTCTTTTTGGCTCAATGTCATGGTCTGGGTTTGTTACTTTTTTCCTTTTTTTTTGTTAATGCTTCTCCATCGTGCTTTCTGCTTTCATAAAATGTTTGGTGAATCGGTGGAATGTAATCCAATAAGGTAAGCAAGTTTTTGTATCTGGCGGCATTAATTTTTATAGAAGTTGCATTCAAAGGCTTCAGTATTGAAAACTTAAAACACGGACGGCCAACTTGTGAGGTTGCCATCATGCAACTTTAAAATTCTGCGCATACATACATATATATATATATATATATATATATATATATATATATATATATATATATATATATATATATATATGGGATATGGGTTGTAGAGGGTCTAGTTTGCGCTCATTTGACGAAATTTAAAAAAAATCAAAAGTCGAGATCTCCTCATTAGCAAATTTTTATACAAAAATTCACTAAAAACGGCGCTATGCTAAATTTTTTTACGCTGTAGCACCGCCGTAGCTATCGAACTAGGCAAGAAGACGTACAAAATTAAAAATTATCTTTTTGGTCTGGCTCCGGTTAAAAAATACAATTTCAATAATATATCAGATTTTAAATTGAATCAGCGATTTTTTACCTGTGAAACAACATCAATATTTAATGAGACGCTTTTAAATGGTACAATTACGAATAAAAACATTTATGTAGAATAGACGTTAACTTTATCCAAACCAAAGTTGGGAATGTATGCTAACACTTCAGAAGCCGACAATCTGCTAAACAGCAGTGTCCCTTTTCTACCATTCTCCTGCTGAATAATTCACATGCTTCCTTTTCCTTAACACCTACTCTTGTCAAACAATTCAGAAACTCAAAGGATTGTTTTTATGTCCTATTATATGCCTTACTACAAAGCAGGGAATAATCCACACATTTTTATTGCCTCTGCTCTTCTGATATGTCACAAAAAACCGCTGACGTGTTTTCCTGAATTTTATTATTTAAATATGAGATATAATATATATATATATATATATATATATATATATATATATATATATATATATATATATAGTTAGTGTGTTTCACTTTAAGTGGCGACAATTATCATTATTTCATAACGGGCCTGCCGATTTTCAATTATTTTTTTTCAATTAAAATACTTCAAAAGCTCCCCATCCTGGTTTGCAATATTTTAAGATTTCCTTTTTTGATAGCCTACTATGCTAACAAATAAGACCCCAAAAAAGACTAAAGCATATTAGGCATTTTTTTACGAAAAATCATATATCTCTACTACTTACGCACATCTGTAAGCCACAAATCGCAAGTTTCATTATCGTAACTTATACCGAGTGTTCAGAACTTGAGTGCAAAACATGCAAACTTCGACTTTTTTGGAGTACCCTGTGTGTGCCTTGCAAATATTAGAATGCCAATTGATTAAGAGTCACCTAGTGTATCAATTCACACAATATCATCCGCATATATTTTACAGAGTGTTAATAATAAATACAGAAACAAACTGTGTTACACTTTATTATCCAACTTGGACTTTGATCGGCCCCTTAAATTCTGGGAAGACACCGCCCCAGTATTTCTGAAAGTAAAGTCAAGATTAGAACCTGCGATGAGTACTGTTAAGTACAATTGGAAAAACAAAATCACCATAAAGACATGACGATCGTTTGGCCAAGAAAGCTAGCGTCATCAGAGGATGAAAAATTATATTTTCATCTACGTATCAGTGCTCATCGCTGGTTCCAATTTTCACTTAGCTACTTTCAGAAATAAAGGTGTTGTGTCCTCCCAAAATTTAAGATGCTGGTCCGGTCAAAGTCCAAATTGGGTAATACATTACAAAAGGGTATGTTTCCGTATGTATTTATTATGAACACTCTGTAAAAAATATGAGGATTATATTGTAACATAATACCGCCATGCTCACCTTTTGGTCTGGTATATGGGAAAGCTCACAAAAGCGTAATCAACAAGTTGTATGGATTAGGGAAGAGAGAAGAAGAACGGAAAAAGTACCAATAATGACAGATCATCAAGTCACCTTGGCAGAAGTGACGAAAGCCATACGTAAAACACACAATTGGAAGGCACCAGGCTGTGACAACATCCATAATTATTGATACTGTCACACATCAGAAGATCTCAAATTTCTTTTCTCACCTTATCCTACACCCAGAAGACACTCCACGTTTTTTATAACTTCTGGGTTTCCTCTTCCGGGCTCGCAAATACTTTTCTCCAGCTAATCTCTATACCTTATATACTTCGCAAATAAGACCAAACCTCGAATACTGCTCCCACATCTGGGGTGCTGTTGCCGCTTCTACACTCGCTATCCTGGACTCCATTCAGAAGAGAGCTATAAAGTCTCATCGGTGACGCTACCGTTACCCAAAGGCTGCCATCCCTTGCCCACCGACGTGCTGTTGGTGACTTCTCTCTCTCTTTTATAGATATCTGCACGGGCACTGCTCAGAGGAGCTTTCTTCCATAGTTCCTCCACTACTGTCCCCAACAGATCTACCAGGGGAACAGAGCGAATGCACCCTTTTACTGTCCAGGTCGCCAGATATAGAACATCTTGCTATGCCCGCTCTTTTGTCCCGAGGACTTCCAAGTTGTGGAATTCCTTACCGGCACATGTTCTGCCTTCTCCCCCGAACCTCCAAACCTTCAAGTCCAGAATTAACAAGTTGCCTCTTTCCTCCTTGTCGACACCCACAGTACGATAGTATTTAGGCTGTAAGCCCTCGTGGTGTGTTGTTGAAATTTTTTTTTAAAGCTGGTATTAGATGCCTTTTATCCAAAACTGAACCACCACAACCTCACCCAAGTAAATACCGCCCTATAACTTGCTTCGCTACCATCTACAAACTGCTGACATCCATCATAACCGAGAAGGTATATAAGCATACCCATAATTTCCAACTGGTAGCAGAGGAGCAAAAAGGCTGCAGTAAAAACGCTACGGGGTGCAAGGGGCAAATAGTTATAGACCCTGTCGTAACTCAACACACGAAGAAAACACTGAACCCTCTTCATGTTGCATACATTGACTACCACAAGGCTTTCGATAGTGTCCCGCACTTCTGGCTATTAGACGTCCCCAGTGTCTATAAAATAGACTTTCACATACAGAAATTTCTATCATAATGGCGAGCTAGAATACCATTCTAAAATTGACCCTGTCAGATACGACAGAAATTGGAAAAGTAAAATTTTACAAAGACTTATTTCAAGGTGACGCGTTAAGCCCCACTGTGGTTCCACCTTGCGTTGAACCCACCGTCAAAGGCGCTAAAAAAGATCTAGTCAAGGTCACGGCATCACATCAAACGAGAGCTTGACACATCTGCTCTATGTGGACAATCTTGAGATATATGCGTCCACTAGGAAGGAACTTGGTAAGTCGCTCAACCTTACTGCCAAATTCTCCAGACATCCAAGTGGAGTTTGGGCTAGATAAGTGTCGGATAAACGCAATGAGGAGGGGAAAATGTGTTGAGGAAACAACATACCAAGTTGGCAGGGAAGAAGGAGAAATAATAGCTATGGACGAAAATGAGCTGTACAAATACCTGGGGTGTGAGCAAACCTGTGTACTAGAGGATAAGAGAAAAGCAGAACAAATGAGATGATGCAAGAAAGGATGTAACAAATTCTAAAGACTAGTCTATCAGCATTAATATAACAAGAGTCATCAACACATACGTCATTTCGGTGGCTGGATACACATTTGGAACAATTAACTGGACAATAACAGAACTGGAAGTTCTGAATAGACAGACTAGGGCTTTGTTCACAGAGTACAGGGCGCATCATCCCAAAAGTTCTGTAGAACAGTTTTAGCTACCACGGTAGCAAGGGGGTAGAGGCATACTGAAATTGACCACCTTGCACGGCAGGCAAACTCGGAATTTACATAAATATTTTCACAATAAAGCCCAAATCAGCCGCCTCCATAATGCAATAATATCAGTCGACAATAACCTCACACCCGCAAGGCTTAATGTTTCCCTTCCGGCCAGGATGTTCGACAATAGTTATGCCGCGAAGAAATTGAGCACTGGTTGGCAAAGCACCTGCACTGGAAGTACCCTAACACTCTAGCAATATAACACATTGACCGTGACGCCTCTTTCAGCTGGCTTAAATGTGGCAACATCTTCGCGGAGACCGAGGGCTTCGTAGTGGCAATACAAGCGACGACCCGAAATTATATGTCGTTCGAGATCCCATAGTTACTTCTGATAGATGTCGTGCCTGCCCGACCACAGCTATAGAACACATCATCAGCGGATGCCCGACACTAGCTCCAACTGTATATACGGGACGACATAACAACGTTGCTAAATAATACATCAGGCTTTATTGTGTCGAGTAGGTTCTAAACATTGGTCTGTGCCTAATTACACTTACCAACCAGCGTCTGTAATTCAAGACAATGGTCACAACCTATATTGGAAGAGAACTTTCCACACAGATAGTAGTAGTAGCAGTGGTGGGGAGGCCAACGCCAAGCAAGTAGGCCACCTCCACACAGATAGGCACATATCAAATAATAGGCCGGACATAGTTTCTACCTGCAAACCAACACAAGGAACTTACCTTATAGACATCACAATTCCATCTTCTGAAAATATTGAATGGAAACACAGGAAAAAAACTCCAAATATTTACCACTGGTTGAAGAGGTAAAAGGTAAAGGACATGTAGCGACAGAGGCAAGTTACCGTGATACCAATAGTATATAATATTGGCGCCACAAGAGCTCTTCACGCTCTAGAGAAGGCCTACATCACCATACAAAGGGCAGTTCTGATTGGCACATGCAGACTGACCCGTGCTTTTCTTAATCAAAGTCAATACACAGGAACTCAAGTTTCCCTCAATAGGGCCCTTGCGTACTATATTTAGTCGCCGTAATGGCGAAAAACCCGCAATAATATTAATAATAATAATAATAATAATAATAATAATAATAATAATAATAATAATAATAATAACAATAATAATAATAACAACAACAATAATAATAATAATAATAATATAATAGGGATGATTTTAGTATTAAGATTCTGAAGCAAATACGGCTTTTAGAGAACAAAATATTCCGTGGTATGTGTTTTATTAATTCTTAGATTCATGTTTAAATTGTTTTCCTAAAATAGTTGCAAAAAGTTAATTTAAAAAATGTTTGGACATTTTGCACAGAGAGAGAACGATCGCGGGCAGTACTGGAGTAAATTATTGGACAGATTCGATAAGAAATTGAAGAAGACATTTGAAATTTACATTACAACAAATTCAAGTCTGCCATTAAGAACACCTTGATAAGCAATGCTTTTTAGCGAATTTTTTTTAAATTCGCTAATGGGGAGATCTGTGTTTCTATATATATATATATATATATATATATATATATATATATATATATATATATATATATATATATATATATATATATATATATATATATATATATATATATATATATATATATATATCCGACCGATAACTCAAAAAATAATGGACCGATATTGATACAATTTGGCGGGTACCTTCCTTTTGCAAGTGGCTCGGATAAGTTCGTTAGCCAGGAAAATCGGACCAGGTTTTCCCGGAAAATTATATGTTTTCTTTCTAAAAAAATTCATATGTCCGTATATAACAAAGCAAAGGCAACCAAATTTAGTATGCGTATTTGTATTATAAAGTGTGAACTCTATACCAAAATTTAGGTATCTAGCTTTAAACACAACAAAGTTATGGGCAGTTAAAGAAACAAATTTTGGAGTTTTCCGCAAAACGTCAAACGCAATTTTAAACGTCAAAATTGGCAATGTTTAGGCAAAGAACGTGAAACAAATACTGATTGTTAAAAGAAAATGTTGCAAGAAGACTGTTCTGCACACCCTTAAGTTTCAGATTCAACCGTCATTGCCCTTCATTTTGCTAAAATATTTACAAAATATTAATTTCAAATAGACCCTTTCTCTGATGTTTGGCTGTCGGTTTAGTTAAGTTGATGCTTTCGCTGTAGGTTTAGTGTAGTTTATGGTTTAACGGTCTATAATTTTTTTTAGCTAATTTTCGTAGAACAAATTCGTTAATGCATTTTTGCATTTTTTATCGAAATATGATGCGTTTGTAAGAAAAAAATTTGGAGGCAGTAAGTTCGTTTTGGTAGCGAATTTTCGATAAATTTGCAGTTTAGCTCCCGAACGCTTTTCAAAAAACTATTTTCAGAAACCTGCCTAAGGCCCCTCCTGGATCCACAAACCCCAAAAACATTTCTTGTTCACACCCCCCAAGGAAGTTACGGGACCAGGAGTGAGTAGGGGTGCTGGGCGGGGTAGGTAGTAAAAAGGAAATATAAACAGAAAATGCGAATAATACGGGCTTGAAAGCTGTCTTTTTCACATCTTGAAGCCATATCCCCCTTAAACCTTGCCTACCCCGCACAGCACCCCTATCCCCCCAAGTGCCATAACTTCCTTGGCGGATAGGAACAAGACATTTTTCTTGTGGTTTATGCAGCGAGGGTAGTTGTATGCACGCGAGGGGGAAGGAAAATCTCTACGACGAAGCAGCCACCCCCCAAACCCCCAGCCTCTGACACATGTCAAACGGGGGACTCTGCTTAGTCGTAGGCATTTTCCTTCCCCAATCGTGTGCATACAACTACCCTCGTTGCATAAACCACAAGAAAAACTTTTTGTTCATACCCCCAAGGAAGTTACGTGACCTGGGGCAAAGAGGGGTGCTGTGCAGGGTAGGCAGGATGGGGATATGGCTTCAAATAGACGGCTTTCAAGCAGTTTTCTTCGCATTTTCTGCTCATATTTCTTTTTTACTACCTACCCCGCCCAGCACCCCTATTCACTCCCAGTCCCATAACTTTCTTGGGGAGCGTGAACAAGAATTTCTTGTTGTGGTTTGTGCATCCAGTTGGGGTCCTTGTAATGTTTCTGAAAACAACTTTTGAAAAGCATTCGGGAGCTAATTTGCAAATTTACCGAATTTTCATTAAATCCTTCAAATTTCAATACCTCAATTTGCTATTAACGTAAGCTTTGTTGGTTAGGAAACCAACATTTGAGTTTATTTTTAGAAAATTTTTGTATACTTTCAAACCATAAGTAATTTTGATAAAATATAGTACACTGTTTCTACTACATAGGCTATACCGGTAATGAGATTGATGCCTGCTCGCATTTCCTATCAAAACATTTTTATGGAAATTCACTTTCATAACACACTTGCTGTATCCAGACTTTTGAAAAATGTTTATATATTTTCAAACAATAAAGTTATTTCAAAGAAAGATGGTACATTGATTCTACTATATAGGCAACCGAATTTGATGCCTGCTTTCATCAAAGAAAGACATTTGCTATTAAGAATATTTTAAAGAAAATTCGCTACCATAACGCACTTGCTGCGTCCCGAAATTTTACTCACACGCCATGCTACTTTTTATTACTTTTTATAACTTCAATTTGCATCGATATTGTTGTATTATGGGACTTTTGTTGACTTGTCCTGTTTTGTGCTGTTTTTTTGTTTTTTTGTTTGGATATTTATCCACATTGTGACGTTTCTGTACATTCATGCAGGTTTTAATTGTGTATTTTGACCTATTCTGTTGATTTGTATGTATAATTGTGAATAATATGTATGTTATCACTTTTGTGATTTCGTTTGTACGCATAAGTACATGACCTGTGTAATGCACCACTGTGCAAAGACACCAATAAACAATTATTATTATTATTATTATTATTATTATTATTATTATTATTATTATTATTATTATTATTATTATTATTATTATTATTATTATTATTATTATTATTATTATTATTATTATTATTATTATAATTATTATTATTATTATTATTATTAATAAAAAGTGCTGTTTTACCACGATAACGCACCAGCACATTCATTTGGAATTGTCGCGTCCAAATTGCATGAACTGCGGGCCGAATTGCTGCGGCACTCACCGTACTCGCCCGACGTGGCTGCTTGTAACCTTCTTCTGTTCCCCAAAATGAAAACATGGCTTGAGAGAAAAAATTCAGCTTAAACGATGAGGTTAGCGCCAAGACACAAGCGTGTTTGGAAGAGTTTGACCAATCGTATTTTTTGGTGGAGGTTAAAGAAATAGCAGAAACGTTGGGAAGAGTGTATCGACCTAAAAGGACCCCACGTTGAAAAATATAAAAAATTGTGAAAAACTTGCGTCGTCGTTCCTAACACGGGTATTTATTGATCGACCCTCGTGCATACATACGTAGCATTGCTTGGATATTATTGACAAATACCAGACCGAACATCGAAGTGACAGATTTAATAACGTAAGAGTTTCTGAAATTGAGAATCTTATTGATATGTATGTGTGTTTTGTTTCTTTAACGTCGGCCTATTTCCGCGACTATGGCCAATCACCGACGCCAGGAAGCAGTTTCACCCCACTATCCCGGAAATTTTGCCGAACCCTTGTCTTTCTGTAAGGAGGGTAGGGATCTTTAACGTGCCCAACATCGCATGGACACGGGACCGACGGCTTTACGCCCCCTCCGAAGGGCGGAACGTGCAGACATTCAACTTGCTCAAATACAATGCCAGAACCTCGGTTGATGTTAATGCTACAGTTTGCACTGACAAAGTGAAAGGAGTAACCTGGGATCGAACCCAGTACCCTTCGGTTCAGAGGCACACGTTCTTACCCCTGAACCACCGAGGCTTGAGAATGTTATTCATATATTTATATTTACTTTTCAACACAAACTTTTTATTATTATTTCGTTCACATTCATATTAATTATTTAATTAACATTTTTTGATGGAGACCCATTCTTATGAAAACTCCTTACCATGAAGCATGCTGCGTCCAGAGTGTTTTGCTATTCTGATAATAATTTAATTTCAACTTTTTAAAATGTGTTTCAATTAATTTTCTTCAAATATATGCAAGTCTTAGGTCGCCTCCTATGATTGTGACATTTTAAAGCAGTCACAAAACCTAATTCCAGTTGCGACCTGCTTTAATTCTGTTAACGGGGCAGAGTTAAATAATGCAGAAGAAATCTACGTTTACGTTCATCAACCAACAATCCTTTATCCATTAAAACTCTGATGATAATAAAACCTGAAAGAGCAGTGGAACTGACTGAAAATCTCTTGAAATATTTCACCAGCGCTACCGTACTATAAAAATTCTGAGCAAGTGGGTATGGTAGCGAATTTTCATTAATTTTTTTTAATTAAAAAAACTCAGTTTGCCGTTAACCTAGTAACCTTAATTTTAGTATATAGCAAAGCCTCCATCAGAGCAACCTGTCTAGCGAATTTTATAAAAATAAGTTTACTTTTCAAGATACAAAAACTATTTTGAGAAAAATTAGGTTTTTTTTGTAAGACTGGTCCAATTGAGCTGACTAACAAAGTCATTCAAGCTATTAAAAGAAGATGAACGCATGCCAAGTTTCATCAAAATGGATTAATAATTTTTTGAGTTATCGGTTATACATATATATATATATATATATATATATATATATATATATATATATATATATATATATATATATATATATATATATATATATATATATATATATATATATATATATATATATATATATATATATATATAGGGTGGCGCATTGAAAACGAAACAGACCGATTTGCGTCCAGAGAATTTTTTTTTAGAAACGCTTAAACACGTCAATTTTTATATTGAGGGGGACATGTTTTAACATAAAACTCAACCTTGTCACATCAACCCCTTAAGGGTGGTGATAACAACCCTTATATTTTAAATAGGGAACATGGGTCGAGTGTTACATCATTTGAAAGCTCTTTCTTTTATGAATTCAGCACACTAATTTTTTTGGATGTTTTATCAACTCGTTTAAAAATTATTTACAGTTGAAGATGCAAAAACGCATTTCACTCATTCCGATAAGAAATGTGCTGATAGTCAATGTTTTGTTGGTTTGTAAACAAAAAATTTACTATCAGAACATTTATTACCGGAATGAGAGAAATGCGGTTTATTATTTCAGTTGTTAGATCGGTTTGACACTTGATAGTACTGCCGAAAATTAATTTTACAATGGTGTATTCTGTAGAAAAAAAAAGAGTTGAAATAATTACTCTTTTTTTCAAAAACGATGACTGTGCCAACCGTACCGCAAATTTGTTTAATGAACGAACTGTTAACAGAAAATACATTTTGGAGTTAGTTGCAAAGTTTCGACAAAGTGGTTTCATAGCCAACAAAAAACGGGATCTTGAACGTGAATTTTTGGTTAGAAATGAGACTACTGAGATTGAAGTTTTAGGACAAATTGCTTGGGTGTAGAGGTGCTATTGAGTGCCCCCCTAGATCACCGGATTTAACTCCTTTAGACTTCTTTCTATGGGGCAATTTAAAGAGTAGAATTTTTGCAACAGAACCCG
The DNA here is from genome assembly GCA_964006375.1 of Tillus elongatus. Taxonomy (NCBI): domain Eukaryota; kingdom Metazoa; phylum Arthropoda; class Insecta; order Coleoptera; family Cleridae; genus Tillus; species Tillus elongatus. The sequence continues at coordinate 44,282,112 of OZ023267.1, read as the reverse complement.
AGTCTCTGGAAGAATTACGACGACGCAGTGTTTAAGAATCCCGTCTAATAACTCCACAAATGCTCCAGAATGTCAGAGCTCGTTTTGAACAAAATTTGTACTTTTGTATGGAAGCTGGTGGTCAACAATTTGAACACTTACTTAACTGAATAAACATTTTTGAACGTTTTGTTTTGTTTTTTAGTTTTTTTTAACGAAAAATTAACTAATTAATGCATTTCTTATCACAATGAATGAAATACGTTCTTGCAACTCCAACTGTGAATAATTCTTAAACGAGTTAATAAAACTTCTAAAAAAATTTGTGTGCTGAATTAAGAAAAGAAGGAGCTTTCAAATGGTATAACACACGACCCATGTTCCCTATTTGAAAGATAAGGGTTGTCATCACCACCCTTAAGGGGTTGATGTGACAAAGTTGAGTTTTATATCAAAACATGTCCCCCTCAATATTAAAATTGACTTGTTTTAGCGTTTCTTCAAAAAAAAATTCTCAGGACGCAAATCGGCCTGTTTTGTTTTCAATGTATATATATATATATATATATATATATATATATATATATATATATATATATATATATATATATATATATATATATATATATATATGCAATGGGGTGCTATAAAAAGAATGTCTTAAGAGTACGTTTTTTACCGACCCAATGAACAACCGATTCGGCTGTAGCCTTACACACCCCGGTAGCTTATTATACAGCTTTACACATACACTGCTTATAACTAGTTGACTCCTTTTTATCCTGTGGTACTGTATGGAAAAGTCTCCATTGTTTCTTGTCCCGTAGGAGTGAAACTAACTGTTGGTAATTAATCGATCTTTGTGTTCACATAAATACTTTAATCAGCTAGGGATAACACCTAGTCCACTGTAGGTGTGGTCATCTCTCTGAAGAGATATCGACGTAGCTGTTGTCCTCCCAGAAAACCCAGACAGGACTCGAATGGCTTGCCTGAATCACTGTAGAGTGACCTCACACCAATATACAATAGGTAGCGACAGAATGAAAATTGGGCTAGTATGATATTCTGCACGCTCCCTTACCCGCCATGGTTTTTATTCTTTGCATGGTGGAAACGGCGGTAGAAAGTTTCTTTATCATCTCCATCGAATAGGCCCTTCCAAGCAACGAACGCCTCAAAAGTCACCACAAAAAGCTTGAGAGAGTCCTGGTTCTTCTGTTTGTACTAAATAGGAATCTGTGGAACTTTTTCAAGTTCGGCGTAAGTCCGTTGGTGCTGAACTAAGCCTGTGACCTCTCAAATATGTCATCGCCATAGTCTTTGAGCTTGTACTGAAGTTAGTATAAATAATGTACAGCGTAGGTCCAAGAACTGTTCCTTTTGGCACCCCAACCGTTAATTCGAAAGTCCTAGATGAGTAGATACTGGTAGAGTTAGATATTATAGGTCTTTGTGTTCTATCTGTAAGATAGCTTATAAGCCAGTCCAATGCAGTGCCTGTAACTCCATAGTTTAGCAGTGAAGTTATAAGGACCTCATGATTTACACAGTCAAAGGCTTTGGAGAAGTCCAAAAAACCCTTGAGGTTACCTCTTTTGTGTCAATCTGCTCGACAATTTGGTTCACAAGTTCAACAATTTCAATTTTAGTGCTTTGTGCATGCCGAAAGCCATGTTGCTACGGCGAAAGAAGTTTGTTATGGGTAAAATAAGTTGTTATTGGCTATTTTTTCAAAAGTTTTTGCAAAAGTGGGTGTTAGGCTGATTTGTTTGTATCTTGAATAATTTGTGGGATCACCTTTTTTGTATGTCGGTTTTATATGTGCTTCTTTCATTTTCGATGGAACAATACCCCTGGCTAATGACATTTTATATATGTGCGACACTGGTGAAGAAACAAGAAACTTAAGCTATATAAATAGAAACCTTATCGCACTATCTAATTTTTGTACGCAATAGTCGGGTAGATTGAAGCAGTGTTTCAAATTATATGTCCCAGTAGCGATCTGGAAAAATCATTTGTGTACACGTGACATTAGGCAGAATGTGAGACAACTGTCCTTAAATCACCATCCCTTAAACAATTTTTGCATGCATTCCGACTCCTGAGACTCAAATGAGGCGTGATTTTGACTTGTAGTATTTTTGCTCTAACTAAAAGCTATATTTATCACCCAAGAAATGCACTCAACTCATGTTTGCTTAAAATGTCACTTGTACTATTTTTCCTCTGAGCTCCATAATTATTGGTGTATTCGATGCTAAACTCTTAATATACCTATAGAATATTTGGTATACATTTTTGTTTATCTCCTTATATTTTTCTTATAATTATAAGTCAGATAAATTTAGAAAAATATGAGTAGAAAACAGATTTATCACTTTTTCTTGAACGATTATAAACCTTTTCAATCCGATTTGAAATGAGACGTCATAGCGTTAATTGCCATTGGGATATTCACAGCCTACATGGCTTTGCATTTACGGTATTTTTAACCTTAGAATTCGTACCAATTTAAATCGCCTACCGCAATTAATTTTGTTTACACATTTTGTTGAATATTCTTGTTGAAAATAAACATACTTTATAAATTATCAATCGTAGGCGGTATTTATTAATGGTGCTTGTTATAGCCAATAGATGGAATTATAATTAACTTTTTAAAAAAATCATCTGCTAATTTTTGACGTAGATAGCAAAGGTTTAGAAATTAGGTAAGTTACTTTTAATTAAAAGTATTATTTCAACTAACAAAATGTGTCCACTTTCTAGGTCATCGGTTTTTTTTAACCATTAGTGACTGTTCCTGTCGACATAGGCTCATTTTCTGATACTTCTAAGCTAAAAGTTTCTCTTGTTTCCTATGCCTAGATTTCTTCTTGGCTTACACCAGTATAGCAGTAACTATATATATATATATATATATATATATATATATATATATATATATATATATATATATATATATCCGCAAGTCCCGATGAGACTCAAGTGAGCGATGTAATTCAATGCCCGTCGTGGTATTAGCCAGGAGTAGTTGTTGTCGTTACCCAGTTTTCAAGCCTAAAACCGTAACAAGACCGGAGATGGCGCTTTGTGCTATTCTCCACCGCATTATAAGGCAATGCCTGCTTAGGGTCGACTCAAAGGAGCGGAAGTGTGGCAAACTAAGGAGTAGTGATGGGTCGTTATTTAACTGTCGGTTATTTTTAAACGGTTGTCGAGCCGCAACGGTAACCACCAGTTGTGGATTTATAAAAATAACAGCTAACAAAATAACGCTCTTTACACTAAACTAGAATTCGGAGTCATATCTGTTTCAGTTCCACTGCAACTAGGTTCGACGAATAAACATCGATTTTCATGGGCAACTGTTAAATTTAACTATTTAACGGGATGAATGGACATGCGACTGGAAATGAAATAAATATGTATGGGTATGCTATGCAGTATAGAGCAGACTTTACTTCATAACTTATTACTTAACAGTTATTTATACTCTAGTGTGCTCACTCTCGCTCACAGCTTTGGGAATGTAGTATACTATCGATCGACTATCCAGACCGCTGAAAATAACAGCTTCAGTTATTTTGCTGTTATTATGAAATAACGTAAACTGTTAATAGAAAATAACGTTTTTTCCCATCACTACTAAGGAGTCCATATAAATACTGTATCTTCTACTTTACATTACCGCAAGTCCCGAGAGGACTGATGTGGTAGGTTTTTTTTTCCCTCAGGGCTCGTCCGCGGCCTTGCTGCCCCGATATCACCGCAACCCTTGGTTGATTGTGCATACCCTTAGTCTTACTCCACCCATTCCAAGATCACTGTGCCTTGAACTAGTCTGCACAGCGATTGGTAGGGTGAAGTTTTATATTGCTCTGTCTCCGGTCTAGAGTGACCGTAGATCAGTTGTCTTTTCCGGTCCAGAGCTATACACTCACACAAGATGTGCTGGGCTGATTCCTCCCCCTCGCCGCAGAGTCCGCATGCGAGGTCCCCTTCGAACCGCCCCATTTTATGCAGGTGTTTCTTGACGGCCATGTGTCCCGTCAAGAGATCTGTTGTGTTTCTGAGCTGTCCTCTGCTAAGGTTTAGCAGCTCCACAGCTCTCTTTGAACTGGGTCCGTCAATTATTGACTTCCCATGTCTGAGCCCTGGACAGTCCGCCCAGTACACCTTGTGTTGGTTTCTGGCCCAGGACTTAATGGCTCCCCTGGCAGTGCTCTTTGACACGCCCAGAGCCGGTTCTGGTCCCATAAATGGTTCTGCTGACCCTCTCTTCGCGAGACTGTCAGCTTCTTCATTGTCTTTAACCCCCGAGTGACCCGGCACCCAGATGAGGGTCACCTCATTCTGCCCAGCCAGGTCGCTCGTCTCGTCTCGGCACTCACTCACCAGCCAGGAATTTACCCGTGGGCTACTTAGTGCCTTAAGGGCTGCCTGGCTGTCTGTGGCTATGAGGATCCGCTTGTTGGTGTAGCCCCTCCTCTTGTTCTCCCGCACACAGTGCAGGATGGCGTACATCTCGGCCTGAAACACCGTTGCATTGGCTCCGAGGGAAATACTATGACTTACCCTCGGTCCTTCCGAGTAAACACCTGCCCCCGTCCCACGCTCCCCGCCAGATCCGTCCGTGAACCAGACAAGCGCGTCCCGTGGCATGCCCGGCGTCTCCTCCCGCCATGCCTCGCGATCAGGGATTTCCACTGTAAAGTTGTTTTCCCTGCACATTCGCGGGCTCGCGAAGTCTGACCTCATTTCAAGCATGGGCTCCTTCACGATCTCCTGAATTTTGCAGTGGCCCCTGAAGCCTGGGTTGATCTTCAGTCTACCATTGCAGGCTAGTCTGTATAGTCCTAGCCTGGCCTCTCCCATAATAACTAAGTGTAGGGAGGGTAGATCCAGCAACACCTCCATGGCGGCTGTTGGGGTTGAAGACATGGCCCCTATGATGCCTAGGCAAGCCATCCTTTGGATCTTGCCTAGTTTTTGTTTGGCACTGGATTGTGTCACCTTAGGCCACCAGACCAGTGCCGCATATGTTAACGATGGTCTGACCACCCTTGTGTACAGCCAGTGGGTCATACTAGGTCTTAGTCCCCACGTTTTTCCATATAGCCGCCTAGTGACGGCTAAGGTCATGACTGCCTTACGCAGTATTTTTCCAATGTGACCATTCCAGGTTAGCTTAGAGTCCAATACGACCCCAAGATATTTTACCTCCCTGGCGATTGGAACGCTCCTACCGTATAGAGTGAGAGTTCTGTGGCTTTCACACTTCCTTCTCCTCGTAAACGGCACGACGGTTGCTTTCTCGGGGCTCACCCCGAGCCCTTGATCAACCGTCCACCCTTCCACCACTTTCAGTGCAGTCTGCATACGCTCGCACACTGCCTGTGTGACCTTTCCTCGGACTATGATGACAATGTCGTCCGCATAGCCCTGTACCTCATACCCCCCTCCCGAGAGCCTCCCCAGCAGGTCGTCCACGACTAGACACCAGAGCAAGGGAGACAGAACGCTCCCCTGCGGACACCCCGCCGCGATGATGTGGTGGTTAGCGAGTGAGGTCATTCAATGCCCGTCATGGTATTAGCCAGGGGAGTTTTCTCTAGCTAGTTTTCTTCCCACAGTTTTTTTCTTGCTGTACTGATTGTGTACGGAAGCTGATGTAGAACCATCGCAAAACCAGAGAAGGCGCTTTGCGCTATTCTCCACTAGAGTGACTCTATACAATACAGTGGTGACAATAAGGCTAAGCCCCGTCCATACGTTATTGATTGTTGAAGCACGTGGAGAAACGAGATATAAAAATGTCTCTACGTTGGCAAATAAACGTCAAACTTTGACGTAGATGCAGAGAAATGGGACGTCAAACATCAAATTTATTGTTGGCAATAATGACTTGTGACAGTATCGGCATAATAAAATTTATTTGACATATGGTTTGGAACCGGAAAATGGAATAAATTCAGTGTCTTAATTACTGTGCATATTTATAAAAGATCCCGAAACAAGTCATTTTTAGATTTAAAAGGCTAGACGCAGCAAGTGCGTTATGTAAGCGAATTTTCATTAAAATGTTTTTAATAGCAAATATGTCTCTCTAATGCAAACTGGCATCTGGTTACCGGTATAACCTATGTACTAGAAACAATGTACGTTATCAAAATAACTTATTGTTTTAAAGTGTACAAAAATTTTTGGAGAATAAACTTTAAATGATTCCAAGAAAACTGGTTTCCTAGCCAACAAACCTTGAGTTGTTAGCAAATTGAATTGAAATTTGAAGCATTAAATGAAAATTCGCTACCAAAACGCACTTTTTTCCCCTCAGGGCTCGTCCGCGACCCTGCCGCCCCGATAGCACTGCAAGCTTTGGTTGATTAAGCCCAAAACGCACTTACTGCGTCTCGATATTTTTTTCTTACGCATCATATTGCGACCAAAAAAAATGTAAAAATGCAATAATATGAGGGGGTTCGAAAAAAAATGTAGGTATCACCAACGACTTATGGGCCAGCCTGTGATTATCAAAATAGTTTTATAAAATGCATCTCAAGACACCCTATAATTAACGTATACATTTTAATCTCGTATCTTGTATAATAACAAATATTCCGAGCTTAATCGTAGAAATGCGTCACCCTGTATATATGTAAACAGATAAAAACTGAAACTAAGCCCGGGTATGGATTCTAGCGGGACTAGTTTGCGCTCATTTGAAGAAATATTGTTAAAATTCGAAAGTGGCGGTCTCCTCATTAACAATTTTTTTCTACGAACATTAGTTAAAAATTATAGACCGTTAAACCATAAGCTGGAATAAAACTACCACTAAAGCATCAGAGAAAAGGTCTATATGAAATGAAATTTCTGGAAATATTTTAGTAAAATGAAGAACAATGTCTATTGAAGCTGAAACTTAAGGGTTTTCAGAACACTTCTCTTGCGACATTTTCTTTACATAATCCGTATTTGTTTAAGGTTTTTTGCCTAAATGTTGCCAATTCTAACCTTTCAAATCGCGACTTTGACGTTTTGAGGAAAACCCCAAATTTATTTTCCTTAAATGGCGATAACTTTGTTGTCTTCAAACTTACAGATATAAATTTTGGTGCATGATTCATAATGCAAACATGCGTGTCAAATTTGGTTGCCCTTACTTTATTGTTTCCGCAGATATAATTTTTTTACGAAAGAAAATTTAAAAAAATACGGGAAAGCCTGTGCCTATTTTTCTGTCTAACGAACATATACAAGCCACTTGCAAAAGAAAAGCACGCAGAAAATTTTATCAAAAATCGCGCATTATTTTTTGTTATCGATTTATTAGTTATTGTAAATTGTATGGTCGGACCCAAACAGGTGAGAAAGAACCTACGAAAGGTTATCTCCATGAAATAGTTTAGAGGGTCAATACTTGTTCCACCCCCCCTGTACCCCCCTTGGAATTTGATTTTTCTCTCCTCATCTACACAGATGGCGTCTAGGTCTGAAATAAGGCTACGTGCAAAATTTCATGGAGATAACTTCATAAACATAAAAATTAGAAATGAAAAACTATTTTTTAAGTTCAATTTCAACACTCTGTATTTCGAAAACGGGGCCCCCAGAAGAAAAATGTTATAAGAAAAGTCATAAAATTTTCGTCCCGGGAATCCGTGGTTAGCGGGTTGGCCCACTATTTTGTAACACCCTGTATATATATATATATATATATATATATATATATATATATATATATATATATATATATATATATATATATATATATATATATATATATATATACAGGGTGTCCCTCTAACAATGGGCCAAACCCATATATTCGGATAGAGCATCAAAAATTAAATAGACTTTCATTAATACGTTTTGTCCGATTGTTGCTTGTTTTCGATATACAGTGTATTAAAATTGACTTTGAAAAAAATTAAATCGCTCGTTTTTCTGCTAATTACTAGAATATTTATTTGGAACTTTGTAATAGGGGGTTATCGAGGATGCCGCTTCCAACCGTGATACCTATTTTGAGCTACATCATAGTTGGCGCCACATACACTAAACCCGAATGTTTTACAGGGGCATAACTTTTTCGATGATCAACTTTCTGCAAATCTGTTCAGAAAAACGGAAAACTACTAATTTTTTGTACGAAAAAGATATACTTAGTTGAAACTCATAAAGTGAGTGGTTACCGAGATATTGCGGTTTTAATAATGGTGTGCATTGAAAATCTCTCAAATCTGAAATTTTCATTCTGGCCCAAAGTTCATCTCTGGAGTTACAAACATTATTGTGTATGTACCAGTTGTTTCAAGTAACCCCAATGGAAAATTCTAGAGGATTGAGGTAGGTGTATTTTAATCATAATTTTCTAATTCTAAATCAATTCCTAAAAATTGGGAAGTTTCTCTGGATTTAATTCGATTTCATAGAATAAGTATGTTTTTGGCAAATAAAAGATGTATTCCTGTGGACATATCACGGCGCTAATAACTATAGCAGTTGATTCGCCGGGTCAACAACTGTCAATGAAGTAGATGAAATATCTTTTGTTTTTCGTTTTCATAGGGATGTCATTTGCGTAACACAATAAACATAATCTGTCAATTTTGACAAGCACATGGTTTTTCAATTAAGAGCAGTAGGTAGTTATTATTTCTGAAATGCCTCGCCATAATGAGTTTAGCAATATTGAGAAGAGAGATATGATCTGCGTTTATGTGCAATCAAACTTCCGTAGCCACCAAACCGCCGCCAGATACTTGGAATTATATCCTAGTCGTAGACAACCAGATCACAAGACCTTTAGAAGATTATACGATAAATTAGGTATGTAAAAGAGTAATATGCACTCATTGCCATTGATTATTTCTGAAACGAAAGTTTTGACAAAATTCACACCTGAGGGCTGGAAAAATCGTGAAATACACATTTTGTTACACGGATGCGTATCATCTCGTCCTAATGTATTCGTAGGTGAAACTGGTTCTTTCAATTCGAAGTCGGAAGTTGGTGGACCAAGACGTCCTGTACATCAAGAGGAAGAGATATTAGTACGCCTTGCAGAAGATCCGGAAACAAGCGTAAGACGCCTCTCTGCAGCAACTGGAATAAATAAATCAAGTATTGGTAGACTTCTCAAAAAAGAAAAGTTACATCCTTACCACTTCACACCAGTGCAGAATCTTTTACCTCTAGATTTTCTATCTAGATTGGATTTTTGTGAACGCATTCGTCGGTATCAGAATGACGATCCGTTTTTCTTCAACAACATTCTATTCACTGACGAAGCGACATTCACAAGAAGAGGAGTTTTCAATTTCAAAAATGCTCACACATATGACAGCAGCAATCCTCATTTGACGCGAGAACACCATTTTCAACATGAGTTCTCCATTAATGTCTGGTGTGGCATACTAGGCGACGTGTTGTTGGGACCAATAGAACTTCCTGCAAGGCTCAATGTGGAGAATTATTCAATTTTCTTGAGAGATCAACTTCCTATTCTCTTGGAAGATGTCCCTCTAGACGTGCGCAGGAGATTATGGTTCATTCACGACGGGGCACCTGCCCATTATGGACTTCCTGTCAGAGAATTTCTGAACCAAAATTATCCGCGCCGATGGATAGGTCGAGGTGGAGATTTTCCTTGGCCTGCACGTAGCCCCGACCTCAATCCTCTAGATTTCTTCCTCTGGGGTCACTTGAAAGAATTACTATACAAGAATATTTGTAACTCCAGAGATGAACTTTGGGCTAGAATAATCGGATCCAGTGATATATTGAAAAACGATTATCAAACTTTTTTTAAGGTGAGGCAAAATTTTTGGTTAAGACTAGAAAAATGTATTGAAGTAGGCGGAGGCCATTTTGAGAATCTTATTAAGTGGACTGTTCGATAATTGTCAATTTTTTCCTATAATTTAGTGATAATAATAATGTTAATAAAATTTCAGATTTGAGAGATTTTCAATGCACACCATTATTAAAACCGCAATATCTCGGTAACCACTCACTTTATGAGTTTTAACTAAGTATACCTTTTTCGTACAAAAAATTAGTAGTTTTCAGTTTTTCTGAACAGATTTGCAGAAAGTTGATTATCGAAAAAGTTATGCCCCTGTAAAACATTCAGGTTTAGTGTAGGTGGCGCCAACTATGATGTAGCTCAAAATAGGTATCACGGTTGGAAGCGGCATCCTCGATAACCCCCTATTACAAAGTTCCAAATAAATATTCCAGTAATTAGCAGAAAAACGAGCGATTTAATTTTTTTTCAAGTCAATTTTAACACACTGTATATCGAAAATAAGCAACAATCGGACAAAACGTATTAATGAAAGTCTATTTAATTTTTGATGCTCTATCCGAATATATGGGTTTGGCCCATTGTTAGAGGGACACCCTGTATATATAAACATATAAAAATATAAAAATTTAAACTGGCCCCGCGCTCATTTGAGGAATTTTTTTAAAAATTCAAAATTAGTGAATTCTTTTTAAGAAAATTCACTAAAAATGACATCCTGCATGGTGAAAATTTTACATTCAACACCCTTCGAGTGAGAGTTTCAACCCCCAATTTTTAAATAGGAAGATGAGTCTTGTGATATCTCATTTGAGAGATCTCTTCATCCTTTATTTTTAAAAGCCACGTTTTAAAATCTGTTGCAAAAATTTACAGTAAAAATAGAAATTCAACTGATTCAGCCCTATAACACATTAAAAAGTTAAAAGCTTATTGCGTTTTGTTCTTAATAACGAGGAAACAAGCACTAACGAGTTCAGTGTTTTTCCAACGCTATCAATTAAACAAAACAGTTATCAACATTATTCATAGTTGGCAGTGTTATATTTGTTTAAAACAACTTAGCCACTTGCTGTGTGATTTTGACCGCATGAGAGTAGTTCTTAGTTGTTAACTGCAATTCCGAAACACGGTTTATTTAACAGACATGCATAAAATAACAAACCTACAGATGATTGGTTACGGAGATAAAACAGACTACAGTCAAAGTTAGTCGTCTATTTAAAAAAACTTCCGATTTTCCGCTTATATCACAAGAGACAATTAGTAAAATTAAAAACCAATTTCGTAAGCTTGGACATGTAAGGCAGATACAAAAAAACGTTCTAATGCACGGTGATGATATAAAATTGAAACTAAAAGCGTCTGGTCATATGATTGAAATAACCTTCATTTTTATATTGTTAGTGAATTTTCATCAAGAGAATTCACCAGTAGAGAGGTATCGATGATAAGGCTTTTGGAAAATTTCTTCAAATCAGCGCGAATTAGGGGCCCTAGAACCCATATCCAAGGTCAGTTAAAATGTTTATATATATATATATATATATATATATATATATATATATATATATATATATATATATATATATATATATATATATATATATATATATATATATATATATATATATATATATATATATATATATATATAACTCACTCAAAAAAGACTTGACCAATCAAAACTAAATTTGACAATGGTCTGTATCTTGTTAATAGCTTGGATGAGCTCGTTAGATAGTTATGACACTCAAATTATTTTAGTAAAGAATGCGAAAAGCTTTCTCAAAACGCAAAAACTTTTAAATTACTATAGAAGTATGGAACTACAACTTTACATGCACGCAGAAAGCGTATAAATGGTCCTATGTACCAAATTTGAAATCAATGGGTTCAGTAGATCTTGAGTTATAACTAAAGAAACAATAAATAATCTACTATATGACTTGAAGTTACCTCGGAATGGATGCCTATAATGTTAGGCAAGGTCAGACCGATATATCTGGGTTCCTCTGACATTGCAAACAAAATCTCCAAATTAAATTTTAAATTGACAGGCTACAAAAATATGTCACGATAAACAATTAGCAGGGTTGCCTTTTGCCACAACTGTCATCTGAATCTGAAGATATCAGGATAATTTATAGTATAAATAAAAAATTTAATTAACGTAATTAGATTTGTTTAAAAACGATCTAGAACTAGGTAGGTTTTATTCTATATAAATATTAAGCTTTCCATTCGCGTCATTTAAAAGACATATCCCTCTCCTAGCTTAATCTGACAATACTACCTAGCTATTTGTCATTTGTTATTCTGCTAACTGACAGTACTCATGAGAAAAGCGGATGCGCTCTGAGACTATAGTATATTACGATTCTAACATCCAATGAAACAAATAAGAAAGTTATCGGTAAATAAAACTGTGGACATTAGATTCAGATCCTTAATCAATGCTTAGTAGGTACTATATTACCAAAGTAAAACAAATTATTTCAAGAAGAAATATACCTGCCTAATACTAATACTGGAAGTATAATACCTAGGTATTTATTATTTTCTTTACTTCAGGTTTTCACTCTTCATGTAGTGTATGGAAAATTTGAAGTAAATGAAGCTACATAATATAAAGTGTCTAGTTTAAATTAGACAAACAAATGTTCAGTGTAAATTATTAAAATTTTAATATCAAGATTTTGTATTGTTTATATTTATTTCATTTTCAAAAATTATGGATACAGCAATAGTAAATAAGTGTTGAAAAGAGTTTAGTTGCAGCAAGTGCGTTATGGTAGCGAATTTTCGTAAAACTATTTCAAACGGTGACAACCCCATTTCCCATTAAATTATAATCTTCCGTTTTAATACATAGTAAAACCTAGATAAAAGCAGCGTGGGTTCTCAATTTCAAAAACAACATAATGAGTTTCACAGATAAGTACAGATTTATTTTTAAAAACCTTTTTTCTTATTTTGTTTGCAGAAACTGCATCGATTGGGTTGACTAAAACGGTTTATCCAAGCGATTAATAAGGAAACCTGCCACGTTTATAATTTGGCAGGTACATCCCGTGTGTAAATAAAAATTAAATTTTCCGGAAATTCGCAGATTAGCACACGGGGGTTTTTAGAAAAGTTTTTTCCGAAACATGCTTAGAACCTCTTCTGGATGGACAGACCACAAGAATCATTTCTTGCTAACAGCCCCCAAGAAAGTTACGAAACCAGGAGTCAATAATAGTGCTGGGCGGGGATGAAAGCAAAACAACAGCTAATTTGGACCTCTATAAGCTGTCTTTATCCCATTTTGCAGCTATACTCCCTAAAATACTGCTTGCCCCGACCACAACCCCTACTCACAGCAGGTTCTGTAACTTTCTTGGGGGGTTGTTCCCAAGAAATTTTCCTTGTTCACATTATTCTTATGTTTAAATTGTTACCTTATTTCATTTGTTTAAAATATTTTCCAAAAATGAATTTGAGGTTGCCTTGTTTGTCAGTCACACATAGACAGCCACAATACTTTACCATTTTTGAAAAGTACGGATACAGCAGCAGTAAATAAGGGTTGAAAAGGATCTGGGTTTTTGAAAAGTATGGATACAGCAACAGTAAATAAGTATTGAAGAGGATCTGGGTTTCTGAAAAGTATGGATACAGTAACAGTAAATAAGTGTTGAAAAGGATCTGGGTGCAGGAAATACGTTATGGTAGAGAATTTTCTTCAAAATATTTCAAATCCAATAACTCAAGTTCCCATTGAGTTAAAATCTTCAATCTTGAACCATATTAAAACATATACAAACGCAGCTTGGGTACTCAATTAAAGGAAAATAATATAACGAGTTCCACGGATAACTACAAATTTGTTTTAAGAAACCGTTTTTGTTGTTTTATTGGCATAAACTCGTTCGATTGGGTTGGCTAAAAGAAAACTGTCCAAGCAATAAATACGCAAAAATACCTGCCATATTTATAATTTGTCAGCTACATTCACTTTGTAAATAAATTTTTTTTCTGGAAAACTTTTGTAAATTTAATCAAATATGTAACAATTTTTTGGAAGAGACTTCCAGTACTTTCATATATGTACCAAACTTTATTTTCTAGCTCCATAGAAAATAGTAATTTGTTCAAATAATCGCTGGCACCTCTAAAACCGATCTCCAAAGTCCATTTATATTTAAAGAATTAATTTTGATAATATAGCTTACTAATAGTGTACATTTTTTATGAAAATTCACTACTATAATGCACTTGCTTCGTCACGACCTTTTTTGTTATGTCAAATTTTAACCATGGGCGATCGAAGAAAAAAACGATAATGTCATTTTACATTATTTTCAAACCAACAATTTATATAAACTTTAAAGTTGCGCAAACTATAAAAAAACTCTGGACGCAGCAAGTGCGTTATGGTAGTGAATTTTTATTAAATGCTTCAAATTTGAATAAATCAGTTTCCTTTAAACTTCGAAAGTTTAATTTTGGTATGTAGTAAGGCCTTTTCTAGGGCAAGATATCCACCAAATTTTATTAAAATAAGTTTGTAATTTTTGTGGAAAAAAAAAATTTTCGAAAGAAAATTTAAAATTTGAATAACTCAATTTTCTATAAACTGAGAAAGTTAAATTTTGGTACTTAGTAAGGTCTCTCCCAAATCAACATGTATAGTAAATTTTATTAAAACAGAAAACTCAAAATTTTCCCGGAAAGCCCCGTCCGATTTTCCTGGATAACGAACTCATCCAAGCCATTAATAAAATAAATGCACTTGCCGAGTTTCATTGAAATCGGTTAATTATTTTTTGAGTTATCAGACGGATACATATATACATATATATATATATATATATATATATATATATATATATATATATATATATATATATATATATATATATATATATATATATATACATATATATATATATATATATATATATATATATATATATATATATATATAAATATATATATATATAAACATATAAAAATTGATACTGACCCCGGATATAGGTTCTAGGGGTCCTAGTACGCGCTCATTTGAAAAAAATTTTTGCAAAGTCTCACAATCGATACCTCTCTATTAGTGAATTTTTTAAATAAAAATTCACTAATAATAAAAATGTCGCATATGATGTGGACGTTAGCGGCGACACTGTATAGTAATAAATTAGAACTGACCTCGATTGGTTTGAGAGGCTCTAGTTGGTGCTGATTTCAGAAAAGTCCCAAAATCTTTTTAGTAGCAATTTTTTCGACGAAAATTGAATATAATATGATAAGTGTCATTCTGAAGACCGGCAGTATTACTAGCGTTATTAACATGTTTTTAAAGAAAGTCGACAAAAATGTCATCTATTTTGTTAACATCTTGATACATGAAAGATACAAAACATGACAAAACAGTGTCGTGCAGTCGCCTTTTTCCAGAACGCTTTAAGTCGCGATGTTATCAAAACAAACGCGTCAGCTTAGAATCGAAACACTTTCACATTTCCTTATCTCTATTGTGTCTACAAACATTATCAGTGTTATTAGACAGACGACTCAGGCACGATTGTCTTTCTAATCAAATGTACCGGAACTAAGATATCTTTGTGCATGGTTAATTGCTGTTTGTAACCTATAGTTGTGCGGGTGAATGTAGATTTCTCGATAAGGCTGTAAATAACGTCTAAAGCGAGAAATCAGTGTTACCATGTATATCCGCATCACGAGATGGTACAACATATCAGACGAATTAATTACGATACTGCACAAACGTCTACCCTTGATTACAGGTTCAGTATAAAGCGTATTTGTGAGAACTTTACTTTAGTTACTAGAATTATTTATTGCTACTGGTAAATTATACAGAGTAAGTCTTAAGTAATGGCACACAGAGCAATGGCAGATTCTTAATAAAAAAATTATGCGATTCAGCTATCATATTATTCCAAAAGTTAATAATAACCGAGATACAGGGTGTCAAAATTGAAAAATTTAATCCCGTTTTTTTTAATATCTTTGAAACACTTCGAGATAAATCCACGAATTTTTGTATTTGGGGGTTTTTTTAGATCCAAATTCAAATTCAAATTCGTCAATAATTCCGATGTATTTTGTAGAGGACGGCACAGTCGGCTATCAGGACACATCTGTTTCGTTCCAACTTTGTTGCGCCACACTGCATTTCATTGTGAAGCCAAAAAATCGTTGCTCCTTTCTTTTTACATGAAAAAGATATACGTTATTAACGTCGATAGGAGTAACGGTTTCCGAGAAAAATGCATTTCAAGCTGATGATTCAGGAAAAAGAAACATTTTTTATAATTGGTTAGGTTTTTGTATTCCTACATCAATAACAATAATATCTAAAACAATCATAAATGAAACATATTTTCCTATGACAACAAATGTTCAATATGACCAACCTTTTCTTCGATACATTTTGCAAATCTCTTAGAGAAAGACCACTTCATTTTAAACAGCAATTGTTCATTCCGAAATAATTCCGCTGCATGTTGAATTTTGTTAAGTAATTCCTCAGGGGGTGTTGGGGTTGCGCTGAAGAGGTAGCACCATTCATTGAAGACGGTCGCGCTCGGCGGCATAGCCGAGCCACTTATGGCTCCTCGTGCCATCGACCTGCAGGCTAAGCTAAGTGAAGATAACCAGATATGGTGAAAATCTGTTGCTGGGCAGCAGCAGAAACAGTACCATGTGGCGGTGCCGAAGATGTACTTCACACACAGCATCACAGTGGAAGTGGGAGGCGCAGTTCCAACGGCTTCCACACTGCGGTGCAGAAGGGAAACGGAAGTCCCACTACACTATCATTCCATTTATTCAACATGGCTGAAACAAATATAAACATGGCCCTCAGTCTGGAGCATCCCTTAAGTAGGGAGGGGGTGCGAAGAATCCCCCCGTCCATGAAAACCAACAGAATACAAATATATAGAAAACAAACCAGAATTGCAACGTGGAATATACTTAGCCTATGTATGGCAGGAAAACTCGCCAATGTAGATGCAGAAATGTATAGATTGGGAGTCAAGATCCTGGGGCTAGGCGAGGTACGATAGCCAGGCACTGGGAATCACAGGACTAAAAATGGCGTTATCTACTACTCTGGTGGCGACAACCCCAAACAACAATACAGCGTAGCTATACTCATCTCCTCTGAACTAGAAAAATCGGTAATTGATTTTATCCCACTCGGAGATCGAGTGATGCTCTTGAGACTCCTCACTACTCATAGAGTTATGAACGTAATTCAAGCGTACGCACTACAGGGGACAAACCTGATGAGGCGGTTGAAGAATTCTACTCTACTTTAGAAGAAGCTATGAAAACAACAAAACAAGGGGAGATGACAATTGTTCTTGGCGACTTTAACATCAAAATCGGGAAGAGCGCTGATGGAGGGGTCTGCGGAGATCATGGTCTGGGAACACGCAACACTAGAGGGGATCGTCTGCCAACACCTACTTCAAGCAACATCCTAGACGTCTATACACGTGGAAATCCCCAGCAGATCGTGATAACCACATAGTGAGAAATCAGATCGATTTCATCCTCGTTAAGAGCCATTTAATGAAGTTTGTCAAATCAGCAACAACATACCCTGGCGCCGACGTCAACGGCGACCACAATCCCGTAGTAATACGTCTACAGCTTCACCACTTCAATAGAGTCCAACGTCCAAATAAACCTAAGCGATTCGATGTCAGAAGACTTCTTGATCCCGAGATACGAGCGAGAGCAGCCGAGAGTCTCGAAGCGCGTCTACAAACAACTAACTCTTGCAATGACGACGACGTAGAGCCTCGGTAGACTGTTTTGAAGAAGGCACTTTTGGAAACCCAGGAGGATGACATTGGATATGCACAAGCCTTTAAAAAGCAACAGTGGATGACAGACGAAATTCTCCAACTTATGAACGAGAGAAGGAAATACAAGGCCACAGACAATAACCGATACAAGGAGCTGAACAGGCCGGTGAGATCGGAATGCAGAAAAGCAAGGTAAGGATGGCTAGCTGAAAAATGCAGTGAAATGGAGACACTAGAAAAAAAGCACGACTCGTTTAATCTGCACAAAAAGATCAAGGAATTCACAAACACACAACGCAGGCAGATCCGCGGTATTCTGAAGGACACTAACAACAAGATCTTAACAAGCGTTGAGGAAAAGCTTAAAAGATGGAAGGGGTATGTTGAGGCCCTCTTCAATGACACACAACCCCACCAACCACCTAGAGACTGTGATGATATCAACGAACCCAGACCTGCTATCACGGCAGAGGAAGTGAGACGTGCTATAAAACTTCAGAAAAATGACAAGGCTGTAGGACCAGACAATATTCCCGCGGAAACCTTGAAATGGCTCGTCAGTGCAGATGATGGAGGCCTAAAACTTCTTACATCGTTGTTCAACTCAATATATGAAACTGGAAAAATACCAACGGACTGGCTGAGGTCGACGTTCATCGCTCTGCCAAAGAAACCGAACGCTTCTCAATGCGACGACCACCGAATGATAAGCCTGATGTCTCACGTCCTCAAGGTGTTTCTTCGCATTGTTCACACTCGCATATACGCCAGATGTGAGGGACAGGCTGGGGAGACGCAGTTTGGATTTAAGAACGGAATGGACACGCGCGAGGTTCTCTTCTCTCTCAACGTTCTCACACAGCGATGCAGAGACATGAATGTTGATATATACGCCTGCTTTATTGACTACCGAAATGCTTTCGACTGTGTCTCACACCAGAAGCTCATTGAGATCCTAAAATACACCGGAGTCGATGCGGGAGATCTGAACATCATCACGCAGCTGTACTGGCATCAGACTGCGGAGATTAGGATAGATGGCATAACATCCGAAGAAACAAAAATCAGAAGGGGTGTTAGACAAGGATGTGTCCTGTCCCCTCTACTCTTCAACATATACTCGGAGGTGGTGTTCCGGGAGGCACTGGAAAATGTGAAAACGGCACCCTTATTAATAATATACGATTCGCTGACGATACGGTCGTGGTCGCCGACAGCTTACCACATCTCCAGAATATGATGGACCTCATCGTTGAGCATAGCACACGGTATGGTTTACACATAAACGTTACCAATACCAAGGTGGTTGTGTTCTCCAGGGCACCAAGACGGGTGATCCTTCAAATTAACGACCAGGTTGTGGAACAGGTGCCGTCCGTTAAATACCTTGGAGCCCTCGTCAACGAGAACAGTGACCCTAAAATAGAAATCAGATCAAGGATAGAACAGGCCAGAAGGACATTCATCTTCATGAAGAAACTACGAGCTCCTCCGACTCCTCATCGAAGGAAAGATCGAAGGCAAAAGATCTGTGGGCAGACGGCAGAACTCATGGCTGAAAGATCTGCGTCGATGGTTCGAACGGACATCTGTGGAGATTTTCAGAGGTGCGGTATCACGCACCATTATAGCCAGTTGGATCGCCAACCTTCGTAGGGAGACAGCATCTTTAGAAGAAGAAGAATTCTTCAGGTGTATTTATCGTATTTTGGTAAACTGTCGATTTCATATAACCCCATACACAAAAGTCCATAGGATTAAACTCAGGGCTTCGTGGAGGCCAGGGTATTGGCAATCCACGTCCTATGCAACGATTGTCAAACCATGTATTTAAGAAATCCTTACTGGATGAGAGAAATGCGCAGGTGCTCCATCTTGCATAAAAACATTACGTGCCCTAAACTCAGAGGCACATCATCCAGAATGTTCCCTAGTTTCATTTGGAGGAACTGTAAGTACAGAAGACCATTCAATTTGGGTGGTAATAGATAGGGTCCTAAGAAATAGTTGTGAATAACTCCGCACCAAATATTAATTTTAAATTCGTGTTGGAAATGGCGGTCTGTAGTTAGATGAGGTTTTTCTGTATCCCACACATGTTTGTTTCGAAAATTGAATATTCCTCGACGAGTAAAAGTTGCCTCATCCGTAAACAGAATCTTATTAATAAAACGTAAATCTTCATTCTGGCGCATGCGAACGAAGTTACAAAATTTCAAGCGTGCTTGAAAATCAACTTCAAGTAGGTGTTGCACAGGCGTATAATGATAAGAGTGTAGTTTTTCTTCATGAAAAATTCGCCATAAAGATTTTTGACTGATTTCTGCACGAGTCGCCATAAGTCTTGTACTTATTTTTGGAGTATCGGCAACAGCTACTACAATTTCTTCTTCTTGCTCTGGTGTGGTAATTTTCGGACATCTTAAGACTTTTTTCTTATGCTGAAACGAGCCAGTCTCACCCAAACGATCGTAAATTCTCCTAAAAGTTTTGAAATCTGATTGATGTCGATTGGGGTACATTTCTAAATAACGTTGACAAGCTTGACGCCCATTGTAATTTTTCTTGGCGTATAGACACACAATGTCTATACATCTATAAATTGTACATTTATTTGCAAAAGAATCACAATGCAAACACGCTTCTTTTAAACTGAATTTCAGTTTGACAGTTTATTTGTTTTCATAAGTCATATCATTCATTAGTTACTGTTCCATAGGCTACTACAGCGAATAAACGTCCCAGAATTATTACACCACAGAGAGAAGAAAATTATATTCTTTTTTCGTGCATTATCAGCTTTAAATGCATTTTTCTTCCTAGCGACTTTAATAGCGTATATCTTTTTTAGTAAAAAAGATAGGAGCACCGATTTTTTGGCTCCACAATGATGTACAGTGTGGCCAAAAAAAGTTGGAACGAATCAGATGTGTCCTGATAGCCGCTTGTGGCGCCTTCTACAAAATACATCCAAATCATTAACGAATTTGAATTTCTCATCCCAAAAAAACCCCCGAATACAAAAATTCCTGGATTTATCTCAAACTGTTTCAGTGATATTAAAGAAAATGGGATTTAATTTTTCAACTTTGAAAGCCTGTATCTCGGTTATTATTAGCTTTTGGAATAACATGAATGTAGCTGATTCGAACTTTTTTTTATCAAGAATCCGCCATTGCTCTGTGTACCATTACTTAAGACTCACCCTGTATTAGCGTTGAGTATAAACATAAACGTTCGTTAATCGATGGCAAATTAAATAAATTTAAGTAGCATTTTAGCGAATTTTTATTTTAAAATATATATATATATATATATATATATATATATATATATATATATATATATATATATATATATATATATATATATATATATATATATATATATATATATATATATATATATATATATATATATATATATATATATATATATATATATATATATATATATATATATATATATAGAGAGAGAGAGAGAGAGAGAGAGAGAGAGAGAGAGGGGAGGGGGAGCTCAAATCCGAGCCTCACCATTGGGATCTTGTGATAAATCGTGAGAAATGAGATGATGGTTCAATTGGGAGAAAGTTGCGGTGCCATTTTTAGTTATTCTAAAAAACTGAAATTTTCAATTCTCGTTTTATTGTTTTCAAGCAAATACCAAAAGAAGTAGACTTTTTTAACTATGAGATTGCTAGGGCGCTTTTTATGGCCAATCTAAATATTTATATCATGTTTCTCAAGGCGTTCACGATTGGGGACTAAGACCTAGTATGGCCCACTGGCTCTACACAAGGGTGGTCAGACCATCGCTAACATACGCGGCACTGGTCTGGTGGCCTAAGGTGACACAATCTAGTGCCAAACAAAAACTAGTCAAAATCCGAAGGATGGCTTGCTTCAGCATCACAGAGGCCATGACTTCAACCCCAAGAGCCGTCATGGAGGTGTTGCTGAATCTGCCCCCCTACATTTAATTATCATGGGGGAGGCCAGGCTAGCACTACAGAGACTAGCCTACAATGGTATACTGAAGATCAACCCAGGCTTCAGGGGCCACCGCAAAATTGAGGAGATCGTGAAAGAGCCCATGCTTGAAATAAGGTCAGACCACGCGAGTCCGCGAATCTGCAGGGAAAACAATTTTACAGTGGAAATCCCCGACCGCTAGGCATGGCGGGAGGAGACGCCGGCCTTACCACGGGGCGCGCTCGTCTGGTTCACGGACGGATCCGGTGGGGAGCGTGGAGCGGGGGCAGGTGTTTATTCGGAAGGACCGAGTGTCATAGTATTTCCCTCGGAGCCCATTCAACCGTCTTTCAGACCGAAATGCACGCCATCCTGCACTCTGTGCGGGATAACGAGGGGAGGGGCTACGGCATCAAGCGGATCCTCATAGCCACAGACAGCCAGGCAGCCCTTAAGGACCTAAGTAGCCCACGTGTAAATTACAGGCTGGTAAGTCAGTCTCGAAACGTGACGAGCGACCTGGCTGGACAGAATTAGGTCACCCTCATCTGGATGCCGGATCACTCGGGGGTCAAAGGCAATGAAGAAGCTGACAGTCTGGCGAAGAGAGGGTCAGCAGAACCATTTATGGGACCAGAACCGGTTCTGGGCGTGACAAAGAGCATGGCCAGGGGAGTCATTAAATCATGGGTCAGAAACCAACACAAGGTGTACTGGGCAGACTGTCCAGGGCTCAGACATGGGAAGTCATTAATTGACGAACCCAATTCAAAGAGAGCTGCGGAGCTGCTAAATCTCAGCAGAGGACAGCTCAGAAATATAACAGGTCTCTTGACGAGACACACGGCCGTCAAAAAACACCTGCATAAAATTGGGCGGTTCGAGAGGGACCTCGCATGCAGACTCTGCGGCGAGGGGGAGGAATCAGCCCAGCACCTCTTGGACGAGTTTAAAGCTCTGGACCGCAAAAGACAACTGAGTCTATACCGGAGACAGAGCAATTTAAAACTTCACCCTACCAATCGCTGTGCAGACTAGTTCAAGGCACAGTGATTTTGGAATAATGTGCTTGCCGCCTTTCAGGATATTTATTTAAGTAGGTTTCACTAGTAATTCTAGAGTTTATATTATTTTGATAAAATATTTTTGTCATTTGTAAAACTCATGATTTTCGAATAAATATCACAGAGACAATGTACATAAATTCTATAAACATCAAAGTTTGGCTGACCTGTCAATATTTAGATCGTTAAACAAATTTATAGCCGTCATTTCCGAAGAACTCTTCACAGAAAGGATTTTTTCCAAATTTTGATAACAGGTAAGATGTGATCGTATCGTGTGATATCATTGTAATCAGAAAAAAGACTTTTTAAAAATTCATAAATCCAATATGGCGACCATTAGAAAAATCAAAGTTAAGTATTGTACATCTTGCATCAAGAAAGCCTTCGAAGATATGATGACATATTTAGACTGCTCATAAAAAAGTGTCGTAATAATGTCATAGTACAAAAGTCTAGTTTTGCGGAATCTCTTTTATTAATAGTCTGGATCAGTTGGTGAGCCAGCCCGACCAGACCAGTTTCTCTAAAAAAAATTGTATCTCAAAAAATAACACAACTATTCTGCGGCAATTACTATATACCTTACCATATGCCAAAATTTAACTTTCTAAGTTTATAGCAAATAGAGGTATGCAAATTTGAAGCATTTAAAGAAAACTTGCTACCATAACGCACTTGCTGCGTTGCGAATTTTTTTAAATGATAAGTTAGAAGTCAAAGTTTTAAATTAAATTTTTAATGAAAACTCCAAATTTTTTCGGAAAACCTCTTCCGATTTTCCTGACTAACGAACTTATCCAAGCCACTTACAAAAGGAAGTTACGTGCTGAATTTTATCGAAATCGGTCCATTATTTTTTAACTTATCGGTGTGATATATATATATATATATATATATATATATATATATATATATATATATATATATATATATATATATATATATATATATATATATATATATATATATATATATATATATATATATATATATATATATAAACATACAAAAATTGAAACTGACCCCGGATATGGGTTCTAGGGGTCCTAGTTTGCGCTTATTTGCAATAAAATTTTCTAAATAAAAAGCCGGGATCTCCCCATTAGTGAATTTTTTCTTCGAAAATGCACTAATACAAAGGTTTGTTAATAATTGCAGATTGCAATACTATATGATATAATTTGCCGTATTGAGGAATGCTGATTAACTATGTTTACGTAGTGTTAGGTATGTAGTTCAAGTAAGTCTATATATAGAAGTGTTTGTAAATATTAGGCAACTTTTTTCTTTTGTTATTAAAACTTGAAACATCGTTACTATGTCTGTCTAGTCCAATTTATAACAGTTATTCCGAAAAACCCCCAAGTAGCCCCCGCTCCTCAACATGGTCCTTCTTTTGTTATTAAAACTTGAAACATCGTTACTATGTCTGTCTAGTCCAATTTATAACAGTTATCCCGAAAACTCCACAATTAACCTCCGCTCCTAAACAGTGACACATCGCTGAATTTGAAATAACAAGTGCTTTCAGAGTATGATACCAGAATATAAGAGCCGTATTTAAAAGAAATCATGATGGTCCCGCAAAGAAGAAACGTCAGATTCAAAAATTAACAAATCTACGTTAAAAAAAAGAAAAGTTGCGGTGGAGAAGTGTCATTGGTATTGGTTTAGGTCCACCATTATGCCAGAAAAAATAATATGTAGAATTAAAAAATCCGAATTTTTCACCATATCTCAAAAACCAAATTTTTTTTTGGAGATGTCTAACCGCTAATTTGTTAGGCTTTTGAGTGCGCAACTTTTCTCCCATTTAATCAAAGCTGTATCTGCTACCGTTTTAGAGATCCCCATAGTGGCCCTCCTTACCTTGGACACACTGTATAATCCAAAGTCCCCTGTTTAGTATATGTAGTAAAAAGCTTTACTAGAATAAACTGGCAGTTTACCGGGGTTTAATTATAGTATTTGCCTATAAAAGCAAAACTGAATAAACATATCAAGCCCTAATGTAAATTTCACCTATTTTCAGTCGTATTTTCAAAGAAACGGACTCATAATGCTAGAGTAAATAATAATTATTTTCTCTAAAATAACTGAAGGTTCAGTCTGCAAGCTTTAACGTGGAAATCGATGACTTTCCAAGCTTAAGTAAATTTTCATCTCGTCATATCCTCTGTGGTTTTATAACACGGGGAAAAATTCTCCGTAGAATTGAGTTTGGTTTGAAGTACTTGGCGCGTGACACTCATTTCCGGGTATTGATTTGGAATTCTAATCACTGCACGGGATTACACACAGATTTTTGAACTTATAGCCAAGTATTATTCGTCGAGTGTCTGGTAAGGCGCGTTTTATAATATCTTAACGAAATTTATTTCACAAGTATAGCTAAATCTTAACCAAATTGTGGGCCCAAATGACGTTTAAAATTCATGCTTATACTACTTAGGTCAATGACCAGAATGTGACGAATTAGTATCGTAGAACCCGACATACAGGCTGGCCACTTGAAAACGAAACAGACTCGTTTTAGGGCACTTATCGTGATTTTGTAGAAAATCGCTTATAGAGGCGAATTTCGCTTTCAAGGGGAAGACTTTAAGGCTCATTTTTAACATCGAAACACCAACCCTTAAGCGGTGGTGCGCTCCCCCCTAAAATCTTAAATGACAAGGGCGCTCAAGTAGCACATCATTGTAGATCTGGTGTAAATATATTTTCAACGACGCTTTGTTTTCAGTGATTTTTTTAAATTCATTAATGAGGAGATCGCTACCTTTTAATTTTGAAAAAATTTCTTCAAATAAGCGCTAACTAAGACCCCTGGACGCCAAATCCGAGGTCAGTTTCAGATGTTTTTTGTTTATATAAATATATATATATATATATATATATATATATATATATATATATATATATATATATATATATATATATATATATATATATATATATATATATATATATATATATATATATATATTTGTGTGTGTGTGTGTGTGTGTCACACCGATTACACAAAAAATAATGAGCCGATTTTAATAAAATTTGGTGTGTACCTTCCTTTCGCAAATGGCTTATAAGATCGTTAGCCAGAAAAATCTGACAATTTTTTCCCGAAAAATTGTATGTTTTCTTTCGGAAAATTTTTATATCTCTATAAATAACAAAGCTATGGCATGGTCCGCGGGTTTATATCGTAAAAAGTAAACCATGGACCAAAATGTTGATCTCTGCGTTAACAGAAAAATATATATAAGCATTTAAAAAATTATAGTTTTTCTTCTTCAAACGTTAAAGTCGCGATTCCCAAGGTCAAAATTGACATGTTCTAGATCAAGAATATGGCTTATGTAAAAGAAATTTCGTAAGAAGTGTGTTCTGTAAAGCCTTAAGTTTCAGCTTCAGTCGTCATTGTCCTTCATTTTATTTAAATATTTGCAGAAAATTGATTTCATATAGACCATTTCTCTGATCCATCGGCAGTAGTTTCAATTATAGAGTTTATTCGATGTGTGTGTGGTGTGTGGAAGGAATTGGCTTCGGACATTACGTCCATTTGCCACAATTTATTCGATATATTAATACGTTTACTAAAAACTTTGTACGCCTTTTTAAGCACATTTCGCGCACAGTGGAGTGTGAGATTTGGCATAGTTCAAGTTTATATGAAAGAGGAGTGCAGAAAGATAAAATCTATGTATATGTATTACAATTAGATTAAACAATGCTTTGTTGTTTTTAAGTAGTCGGATTCCCCGGTCCATGTCAGTTCTGACCGTTAATATCTATATATTAATCTGTCAATGTCAAACACATATTAATCTATGGTCAAACAGATTTATGCAGAATATAGATGCGTTCATACTGAATTGGCAAGTTTACCAGGCGCCACAGTAGCTGCCAGTAACTGAATCGTTATGTCAAAAAATGATGACAAACGTCAACATTTTGTCAACATATTTTGACATAACAATGCAGCTCTGGCAGCTGCGGGCGCCTAATGAACTCGCCGAATGTCAAACGCATAAAAGTCTGAGTCGCACTGAGATTATAGAGGTATACTCTATGACAAAAGAAAATAATGTTTACACGTAAAGTTTTATGACTTACGGTCGGATTTCGACCACTTCAGAGGTTCGCTAGTTTATATCTAATAACCAGTTCGATTACGTGACTAGGTGTTTAGCGACTTTTAGTGAATTTTCTTTTTAAAAAATCACTCAACAGGATGTCGTGACTTTTGAATTTTTTCTTAACACGCCTTATATTACATTTTTTGCATTTTCCATTGAAATATAATGCATGTTTGTAAGAAACAAATTCGGAACGCAGCAAGTGCATTAAGGTAGCAAATTTTCATTAAATGCTTAGAATTTCAGTAGCTCAATTTGCTATTAACCTAAACTTCCTTGGTCGGGAACACTTGAAGTTTATTTTCGGAAAATTTTTGTACATTTTCAAACAGTACAGTTATTTTGATGAACTATGGTACATTGTTTTTACTATATAGCTTATACTGGTAACCAAATTTGATGCCTGTTTTCTTTAAAAAAAGCATATTTGCTATTAAAAACATTTAAAGGAAATTCACTACCATAACGCACTTGAGCATCCAGACTTTTTAAATTTGAGTCTGTGAGTTCTAAGAAATCGACTTCTGATGGTGAGTAATTTATTTTATTAAAAACTTATATGTCAGATTATCAAATGTCCAAAATTTCGACCACCAGCCTCCACACAAAGTACAAGTTTTGTTCAAAACGTCGGCACACATTCTGTAACATTTCTGGAAGTGATTTGGCGACATTCGTTGGATACGCTCGCGTAAATCTTGTAAAGAATCTCGCTGTATCTTCCTGTCCTCTGGTTGATTGTATTATTAAAATTTCTATTTATGGTTTAATTAAAATACTTATTCAAAGTTCTACTTATTTATCGAAATAAAGATACTGTATCTACCTTTAATTTAAAGATTGCTTTTATGAAGATACTTCAGGTACCAAATATTTGTTTCATTAAAAGGCTGTGTGATTCATGTTTTCACTTATCTCGGGAAGAAAGCTAATGTACATACTTATTCAAAGTACCTACTCTTTAATACAAAGACAAATTAAAAGTTTTATAGGAAGATAATCAGAATTTTTCATCCTCTGATGACGCAGACGTGATCGTAAGGTCTTTAAAATATGTGCTGTGGTGATTTGGGTTCTCCAAGTGCACCTATAAGATAGTCACAGTTTAATTTAGTTAGTAATTGTTGGAAAAATGTGTAATTAAATTTTTATTTTAAAGAAGATTAAATGAATATAAAATGTTGATTATCATTATTAAACGTAATTTTAGTTTGCATTTAATTAATAAATGTTTGAATTTCTAAAAGTTGTTGAAATTTCTCGAAAATTAATGAATTAACGCGAATTCCTAGTCGAGAATCCTCGGAAAGAAAATAAGTCAATACATTAGAAACCCTAGTTGCTATAATTATACAAAGGATTTTGTCCTTGCCAGGTTAATTTGTAATTTATGGGAACATGTGAAGACTTTCAAAACAAATAAAGGAATTTATGATTCATATTGTTATTAGTGAATTTTCTTTAAAAAAATTCACTAATGAGGAGATCTCGACTTTTGAATTTTGAAAAAATTTCTTCAAATGAGCGCTAGTTAGGCCCCCCAGAACACATATCCAGGGTCCGTTTCAATTTTTATATGTTTATATATATATATATATATATATATATATATATATATATATATATATATATATATATATATATATATATATATATATATATATATATATATATATATATATATATATATCACACCGATAACTCAAAAAATAATGGGCCGATTTTGATTAAATTTGGTGAATACCTTTCTTTTGCAAATGGATTGGATAAGTTCGTTAGTCAGGAAAATCGGCCCAGGTTTTCCCGGAAAATTTTGTGTTTTATTTCAAAAAAAAAATTGGTAAGCTAGTTTACATCGTTATAGGTGAGCTACCTACCAAAATTTAGCTATCTAGGTCAAAAGACAAAAAAGTTATGGGCATTTCAAGAAAAATAAATCGGGGTTTTCTTCAAAACGTTAAAGTGACAATTTAAAACGTCAAAATCGGCAACATTTAGGCAAAGAACTTGAATCTAATACGAGCTATGGAAAGAAAATGTCTCAAGAAGAATGTTTTACAAACACCGAAGTCTTAGTTTCAACCGTCATTGTCCTTCATTTTACTAAAATGTTTCCAGAAAATTCATTTCAAATAGACCCTTTCTCTGATGCTTGGCAGTAGCCTTAGCTATAGAGTTTATCGTTTAATGGTATATAATTTTTGTCAAATTTTCGTAAAAAATCAATAAAGCTCAATATATCTGTTATTATACAAGATATGAAAAATATTGTATACATTAATTATACGGTGTTTTGAGCTACATCTTAAAAATTATTTCGACAATCACAGGCTGGCCCATAAGTCGTTGGTGATGCAAATACATTTTTTTTTAGTCGAAAACGCCTTATGTTTTTGCATTTTCCATCGAAATATAATGCATGTTTGTAAGTTAAGAAATTCTGGACGCAGCAAGTGCGTTATGGTAGGGAATTTTGATTAAATGCTTCATATTTGAAAAGCTCAATTTGCTATTAACCTATAAGGTTGACCAAGAAACTGATTTTTTCGGTTACACTTTAAGTTTACTTTTGGAAATTTCTGTACGTTTTCAAACAATAAAGTTATTTTGATGAAACATGGCACATTGTTTTTACTATATATGTTGTACTGGTAATCAAATTTGATGCCTGCTTTCTGAAAAAAAACACACACATATTTGCTATTAAAAACATTTTTATGAAAATTCACTACCATAACGCACTTGCTGCGTCCCGAACTTTTATTATATTGTTCAACAGTCTAATTTCTGAAAAATCCTGTATGGTTAAGCCTGTATAAATGTATTTACCCTGCATATTTATATCATTATTTTATAGATGTGTTAACATTCTATTTAGAAATTCTCCCAAGATACCGAGAGGCAACTCTGCAGTAATTGTTCACGTTAGCAGCAGCCTGGACGAGTAAGCGTATCTGTAATCTGCACCCTTGTTTCCTTAGTTATTTGTGGCCAGCCAAGTCAGTTTAACTCTCTTGCGCTTATCAGTCGCTACTTCGACCATTCCGTCTTCATCCCTTTCTTCCGTTAACACTCCACCAGGAATTTACATCTGTGTGGGGACTTTGCCTCTTCCATTAGATTATACGTTCTAAAAACTGTTACCCGGACACTTATACGAGAAAATATATGCCACTTTCAACATGTTTGTCGCCTAAGTTCTCTTTGTTAAATTTTCCCTTCGTGTCAATAATGTTGGTCTTTTTTAGGAAAATAAAGTTACATTTCTGTGAGAAAGGAAAGGGGGAATTTGTTTTTGGTATTAAGTTTTAAAAACAACAAGGAGTTTTTATATTCTACGCCAGACATTTAAAAACAGCTTACTTGTTCTCAAGTGAGACGAGGACTTAAACAGGGTGAATAAAATAACTGGCGCGAAGTTAGCAACGGTAATTTTCCAGCAATGATCCAGTACCAGTTGCAACAATATGTTTGGATGCGAATTAACCAGTGGGGTTTAACAGGAAAGTATTTATATGCAAAGCCATTTTAAACATCGTATTCAGATTATTTCTGCTCTGCTACCTTAAAACAGGCCTAGTGCTTAAGTATGATTTGCAAAAAGTTGGAATATTCCACATACTAATGGGAAAAAATAATTACTACGTTTAAAAAGATCAAATTCAAACACAATCAAATACCTATTAAGCTTGCCTAGCATAGGGATCATTGTGTAGTGTTTTTGAAATATTTTGACCTCTCTTTCAGTTATGAAAAACCTCTAGACGCAGCAAGTACGTTATGGTAGTGAATTTTCATAAGAATTGTACACTATTAGTAAGATATATTATTAAAACTAATTCTTTAAATTTAAATGGACCTTGGAGATCGGTTTTAGAGTCTCAGTTAGCGATTATTTGAAAACATATATATATATATATATATATATATATATATATATATATATATATATATATATATATATATTATTTGGAGCTACTAAATTAAAATTTGGTCGTAGATAGTAGATATAATATGTAAGTACTGCAAGTGTCTTAAAAAAATTGTGTTACAAATTAAAGTTACAAACGCTTGTCAGAAAAAGATAATTATTTACAAAGGGAATGTACCTGTCGAATTATAAATATGACAGGTATTTTTCCTTGTTAATTGCTTGGATGGTTTTGTTTTAGTCAACCCATCAGTTTTTGCAAACAATAAACAACAAAAAAAGGTTTTTTATGTTATGGTAGAAAATGTTCGTAAAAATATTTCAAACTCGATAGCTCAATAAATTTCCCATTAAGCCAGAATCTTCAATCTTGGACCTTAGTAATACCTATGTATACGCACGTGGGTAATAAATTAAAGAAAAATAACATGTTGAGCTTCGTTTTGTTTTTAAAAAAAACTTTTTTGTTGTTTATTGTTTGCAAAAACTGGATGGGTTGACTTACACAAAACCATCCAAACAATTAACAAGGAAAAATACCTGTCATATTTATAATTTGACAGGTACATTCCCTTGTAAATAATTAATTGTTTTCTGAAAAACTTTTATAACTTAAATGAAATTTATAGGGAACATGGGTCGAGTGTTACATCATTTGAAAGCTCTTTCTTTTCTGAATTCAGCACACTAATTTTTTTGAAAGTTTTATCAACTCGTTTAAAAATTATTCACAGTTGAAGATGCAAAAACGTATTTCACTCATTCCGATAAGAAATGTGCTGATAGTCAATGTTTTGTTGGTTTGTAAACAAAAAATTGACTATCAGAACATTTCTTATCGGAGTGAGAGAGATGCGGTTTATTATTTCAGTTTATCGGTCGGTTTTATACTTGATAGTACTACTGAAAATTAATTTGCCAATGGTGTATTCTGTAGAAGAAAGAGTTGAAATAATTACTCTTTTTTTAAAAAACGATGACTGTGCCAACCGTACCGCAAATTTGTTTAACGAACGAAATCCGAGCAGACATGTTAACAGAAAATACATTTTGAAGTTAGTTGCAAAGTTTCAACAAAGTGGTTCAGTAGCCAACAAAAAACGGGATCCTGAACATGTATTTCCGATTAGAAATGAGACTACTGAGATTGAAGTTTTAGGACAAATTGCTGCAGAACCAACTTTGAGCACGAAAAAATTGGCCACTCTTTCAAATATCAAAAGAAGAACTATTCAGAGAATATTGAAGCATCATAAATTTCACGCGTATAAAATTCAGCTTGTTCAACAACTGAATGAAGATGATTTTGATCGGCGGCTGGAGTTTTGTGAAGTTATGACTGCACGAATAGCTGATAACGGGAATTTTCTGGTAAATATCTGTTTTTCAGACGAGTGTACGTTTTTATTAAACACTACAATCAATCGTCATAATTGTCGTTATTGGGCAGATAATAATCCAAGAAATTTTCACGAAGTGCACCCTCAAACTCCACAGAAATTGAATGTCTGGACTGGCATTTTTGGAGACCATTTAATCAGACCAATTTTTCTTGATTGCAATTTGAGAGGCGAAACGTATTTGGAGTTACTAGAAGATATCGTTTACCTTCTACTAATTGACGAAAATAATGATGGCTATCAAGAAAATAAATTAGTGTTACAACAATATGGAGCTCATCTGCATTTTTCACAACGTGTTGGGGAGTTTTTGAACAGAGCGTTTCCAGAGCAATGGATTGGGCGTAGAGGTGCTATTGAGTGGTCCCCTATATCACCGGATTTAACTCATTTAGATTTTTTTCTATGGGGCCATTTAAAGAGTAGATTTTCGCAACAGAACCGGAGTTTCTGGAAGAATTACGACGCATTGTTGAAGAATGCCGTCTAATAACTCCACAAATGCTCCAGAATCTCAGAGCTCGTTTTGAACAAAATTTGTACTTTTGTATTGAAGCTGGTGTTCAACAATTTGAACACTTACTTAACTGAATAAACATTTTTGAAAGTTTGGTTTTGTTTTTAAGTTTTTTTAACGAAAAATTGACTAATTAGTGCATTTCTTATCACAATTAATGAAATGCGTTCTTGCAACTCCAACTGCGAATAATTTTTAAACGAGTTGATAAAACTTGCAAAAAAATTTGTGTGCTGAATTGAAAAAAGAAAGAGCTTTCAAATGATGTAACACTCGACCCATATTTACTATTTAAAATATAAGGGTTGTTATCACCACCCTCAAGGGGTTGATGTGACAAAGTGGAGTTTTATGTCAAAACATGTCCCCCTCAATATTAAAATTGACGTGTTTCGCGTTTTAAAAAAAATTGTCTGGACGCAAATCGGTCTGTTTCGTTTTCAATGCGCCACCTTTATATATATATATATATATATATATATATATATATATATATATATATATATATATATATATATATCTATATATATATATATATCTATATATATATATATATATACAAGTCAAAAAATAATGTACAAATTCGTTATAACACTTGGCATGCGTATCCCTTTAGTAAATGCCTTAGACAAGTTTGTTTGTCAGAAAATCTTACCAGATTTTTGGATTTTCTTTCGTATCTTCGTAAATGATAAAGCTATTGTAACTGCATCGCGCACTGGTGATGTTCGAGCAATGACGCAATAATTTCGACACCTTCGTAAATTGAATACGGCATGAAAGAGTAAAAATTGAAAATGAAGCACTGTATCAAATCAACACTACGAACTTTATTTTTGTTCTAAAGAGGTAAGTTAAAACTACTGATAAAATATTCTCATTAGCAGAATTGAACAACTAAAACTCGGGACGCAGCAAGTGCGTTATGGTAGTGAATTTTCATAGAAATGATCTGGCACAAAATATTTTATTATAACTTTTTTTTCTTGTAACATGGAAATCTAAATTTTGGTGTATAGTTTACTTTTTATATCGTAAACCTACCTACCAAATTTGGTTATCATAGATTTTTTATTTTTTAAGATAAAAATTTTTTTCTAATGAAAACTCAAAATTTTTTCGGAAAACCTCGTTCGATTTTTCTGATTAACGAACTTGTCAAAGCCATTTACAAAAGGAAGGTACATGCCAAATTATATCAAAATCTGCCCATTATTCTTTGAGATAAAAAACTTTTTCAAATGAAAAGTCAAAATTTTCCCGGAAAACCTCGTTCGATTTTCATGACTAACAAACTTGTCAAAGCCATTTACAAAAGGAAGGTACATGCCAAATTTTATTAAAATCGGCTTATTACTTTTTGAGAAAAGAAATTTTTTCGAATGAAAACTCAAAATTTTCCCGGAAAACCTCATCCGATTTTCCTGACTAACGAACTTGTCCAAGCCATTTACAAAAGAAAGGTACGTGCCAAATTTTATCAAAATCGGCCTATTATTTTTTGAGTTATCGGTGTATATATATATATATATATATATATATATATATATATATATATATATATATATAAACATATAAAAATTGAAACTGACCCCGGATATGGGTTCTACGGGTCCTAGATCGCGCTCATTTGCAAAAAAAATTTCAAAATTCAAAAGTCGGAATCTCCCCATTAGTGAATTTTTTCTACGAAAATTCACTAAAAATCGCAATAATTTAAAACATATCAAAGAATAACGCTTTAGCCGAAGAATGAGACTGGCGACAGCAAATTTAATTTTACATTTTTTCCATAATAACTGGAATTTTGGAATTGAATACATTTTGAGTAGCTTTTCTAAAGATGTGTCACTCGAACAGACTTGCTATTTAAAATTTTGAGGAAGGTAGCTACCCAGCTTAGGGGAATAAATTAATAGCCTTGACACCTGCACAAAAATTTGTCCGCCTCAAAAACGAAATTGACTTATCCGGGCGTTTTTAAAAAGGTAACTTCAAATACTCAAAAAGTCGCCTGCATATATTTCGATGGGCCACTCTGTATATATTTGCAACAATATTTTTTTATTTGTAAGTGTAGTGTTATATTTTAAAAATTCCTTAGGCATATAAAAAAAGCCTGGACGCCTGGAAGTAAGTGTGTTATGGTAGTGAATTTTCATAGAAATGATCTGGCACAAAATATTTTATTATAACTAAGTTTTGGTGTGTAATTTACTATTTATATCGTAAACGTACCTACCAAATTTAATTTACATAGCTTTTTTATTTTTTGGAAAAAAAATTTTTTTAGAATGAAAACTCAAAATTTTCCTTGAAAACCTTATACGTTTTTCCTGATTAACGAACCTATTTAAGCTATTTACAAAAGGAAGGTACATGCCAAATGTTAATGGTGTGATATATATATATATATATATATATATATATATATATATATATATATATATATATATATATATATATATATATATATATATATATATATATATATATATATATATATATATATAAACATATAAAACTTGAAACTGACCTCAGATATAGGTTTTAGGGGTCCTAGTTAGCGCTCATTTGGAAAAAAAATTCAAAATTCAAAAGTCGGGATCTTCCCATTAGTGAATTTTTTCTACGAAAATTCACTAATGAAGCCAAATCAAATAGATGTATGCAACGACGTAACATATGACATAGTTCCATGTTCGGTTAATATGGAAATTAGATTGTTTGTATGTCAAAGTAGAGCAACGCTGTTGTGAGCCACTGTTTTCCATTTTAATGTTCAAATTTGAAACCCTTTCCGTGAATGACAGTTCCTTTAAATAGTTATCTCATGAAAATCACCAGTTTAACCTCTCACATTAATCAGGCTTAAAAATAGTCCCTGTTTTCACTTCTGTTTAACACATTTCCAATCAATTTTGTTCGATAAAAGAAGAATGTGCTCATTAATACAAAACGGCTCGATAGGTGGTATAGGCAAAAAAGTGTTTTCAATGTGTTTAATAATACAGTGTGTTCCAATTCCAGGCTGTGTGTATGGCTACCACTTTTATTATCAAAACTACAAACTTACGAAGTAAGTGTACTGTTTGTTATGAAAGAATTTTAGACGGCTTTTGAGAGTTTTCCAGTCCGTTTAGTTTTCCAGAAAAGCGCGGAAGTGTAAAACGTCATTTTAATAAACAAACTTTAAAAAAATTAACCGACTTGAAAATAGACACTAAGTATATAATAATATATATACATATATATATATATATATATATATATATATATATATATATATATATATATATATATATATATATATATATATATATATAAGTATATATATATATATATATATATATATATATATATATATATATATATATATATATATATTGCACTACACTGTAATCACTTTTAAATATACACTTAATTTGTTTGCTGTACGTTTGTGATTTCTTATTGGTTTGCGCGGACTGCAGTTTCGAACCGTCCCGGTTCATCATCAGCACGCTACTGACTGTTATCGCTCCTGTCTGGTCTACGTCTGAGATTGTACGTGGCGCATGCGCCGTGAGCTTCTACTGGTCTGTTTTCTGTTCTCTGATTGGTTGTACTTTCGGACTGTGTCGTGTGTATCGGTCTCCTGTCTTGATCACTGGTTTGATAATTTGTCTATTTGTATGGCCTTTATTAAGTTTTGTTTAAATGTTTGTACTTGGATTTGTTCTGACATTAATTGTTTCCTATTGTTTGTTTGTTGAATGAAGTATTGTTCCCAGATTTCCATTTTTTTTTGTGGTCTTTAACATGTTTCATTAGTTGTAATTGGGTGATGTCTGGTTTTTGGTGTTTTGTGTTGTGAATGTGTGTAGCTACGTTTGATTTGTAGCTAGGTATGTGGATTTTATCTAATGCTGTTGTATGTTCCTTGAATCTTGTTTCTATTGATTTTTTTGTTATGCCTATATATTGTTTATTGCATGTGTTACATTATATTTGATATATTCCGTTTAATTCCTGTGGGTTGTGTTCTTGTTTTTTATTTATTTTGTTTATTATTTTGTTATTGGTTTTGTAGCTCATTTTTAAGTCATATTGTTTGAGTGTTTGTGTTTTTTTTAATAATTTAATAAAGGCCATACAAATAGACAAATTATCCAACCACAGTGATCAAGACAGGAGACCGATACACACGACACAGTCCGAAAGTACAACCAATCAGAGAACAGGAAACCGACCAATAGAAGCTCACGGCGCATGTGCCACGTACAATCTCAGACGTAGACCAAACAGGAGCGATAAGAGTTAGTGGCGTGCTGATGATGAACTGGGACGGTTCGACACTGCAGTCCTCGCAATCCAATAAGAAATCACAAACGTACAGCAAACAAATTAAATATATATATATATATATATATATATATATATATATATATATATATATATATATATATATATATATATATATATATATATAGTGTGACGCATTTGTTGGCGAGTCACCCTGTAAAATATTTATTGATAGTGCGATTTTAACCGGATTTCCTTTAAAGTGTAGATCTTGATGAACTTTATTTTTGGAGCAATAAGCGCCATATTTCTACGAAATTCAAGGCCTACTTCGTCAGCTTTCAGGAGTAAAATTTTAAGAATCCTTATTAGGAATTTTTTTAATGAGAAATCTGTTCACGGTCCTGTCGTAAATTGCATTAAAAAATCCCTGGAAGAACGATTTTGTAGTCAAATTTAAAATGCATGATACATCATTTTGATCAATTTATTCTGCCAAGTTATTCATTAAAAAATATTGAAACAGTCAATTGTCAAAAGTGACATTAAGGTGCGGGAAAGTTGTTACAGTTTGTTAGTTTGTGTAGTGTTAATAATCATGAAAACCCTAACTTAGAGAGACAAAGTAGAAATTCTGCGTCTTGTTGGCGATAATGTGCGTTCGACAAAAGAAGCTGCGAGAGCGTGCAATAATAGATACCCAGATAGACAAGTAAGTCAGAGTGCTGTACAACGCGGTAATAAGGTTTTTAATGAAACAGGGCCTTTTTCAGAAAATTTGCTTAGAGCGAGGCATAATGGACGTCGTAGAAATCGAATAAATAATAAAGAAATTTTATAATATTTTATGTCATACCATTATTGTGTTTTTATTGCTTAGTTACCAACTACATAATGGTGTACTTTATGCCCACGGGCCATAAAGTGTACTTTATGGACCGCGCGGGCAAAACGTACACTTTATGGCCCGCACGCACATCAAAACAAATAATTTTTGTTTGCCTTCTTTAACAACCTTTATTAATGAAATTACAGATAATGGAATAAAAGTAATATATAAATATTTAATTAACATTATTTAGTCGAATTAACATAAAATTGACAGTTCTGAAGAGATCCGGTGATAGTTAGGTTGCCTTCAGCAAACGGTGATTCATGTTTTATTGTTTGGGGTATGACTAGTATGACATAAAATTTTGTATGCACCGCTGGTATAAATAGAGGTGTATGCCCTCGAGTCACTTACAAACCCTCGGGCCGGAAACCCTCGGATTTGTAAAATCGTCGCTCTCGGGCATAAACATATATTTATACCCTTGGTACATAAATAACTATTAAGAATAACCCCGGACTAATATTAGATAACCTAGCCTAAACCTGAATATTCCCAGCGAAAGTATTAGGCGCTGTCTGGAAAAAATTAACATAAAGGCTTTTAGGCCAAAAATTTTGCATTTGTTGGAACTGGGAGATGAGGAAAGACGATGAGGTTTTGCTATTGGTTACAAGGGAAATATCTAAATAAGCGTAATTTTTTGAATGAAATTTTGTTCAGCGATTAAGTCACATTTACTAGGAATAGGGTGGTTTCAAGTCAAAATTGCAGTGGTCAACTGATAATCCGGAACCTTATAAAAAATTCAAAGAGGCAATATTGGCAAAAAAATCACTTTTAGTGCGGTATACTGAATGACATAATAATTGGCCCTTTTTGGGGGCGGGAGGTAATTTGAATGCGAATGGGTTTCGTAATTTCCTTGGAAACGAGTTCTGGAACGCATTAGCTGATTTACCATTACAGAATCCCCGTAATTTAAACTTTCAGTTAGATGGTAGTCCTGTTCATCACGCTGTTATAGTGATAGAATGGATAAATGAACATTTAGAAAATCATTGGATAGGGCGAAACAGGCGTTTTACTGAGTGGCCATCGAGATTCCCGGATCTGGCGCCACTAGACTTAATTCGTTGGGGTTTACTGAAACGAAAAGTTTACAAATCGAGTCCGCAAACTACACAATAATTAAGGGCTAGAATAATACAAGCCTGGGCAGCCATTGCTTCAGAACAAACACAAAAGGTAATTGCAAACGTCCTTAAAAGAATTGACACGTGTATTCAAATAACTGGTGAATTAGGAGAGGTGACGAGAATATAATTCCTAACAATTTTGTCAATTTTATATTTTTGTTATTATTTTTTGCTTTTAAGTTTCTAGTATTTGTCAAAACTATGCATAATACCTTGGCAGAATAAATTTATGAAAATGATGTATTATGCATTTTTAATTTAACTACAAAATCATTCCTATTCGAAATTTTTGGATGAAATTTATATAAAAAAATTCCTAATAAGTATTCTTAAAATTGTACTCTTTAAAACAGATGAAGTAGGCCTTGGATTTTGTATAAAGATGGCGGTTATTGCTCCAAGAAATACAGTTCATCAGGATCTACACTTGCATATAATTTGTTAAGAAAAATTGGGTCTTAGGATTTAATGAACGAAGTCAGCCAAGCCATTAACAAAATAAGGGTAATTCCCAAATTTGGTCCAAACCAGTGAAGTATTTTTTTGAATTATCGGTTGGATATATATATATATATATATATATATATATATATATATATATATATATATATATATATATATATATATATATATATATATATATACTGTTGCTTTTAAGTTTATATTATTTGTCAAATCTAGGCATAAGATTATTTAGAGTATGTTGCCACAGTTCAATATTATATCAATGTTTTTTCATGGATAACTTGGCAGAATAAATTTATGAAAGCAATGTGTTATGCATTCTTAATTTGATTACAAAATCGTTCCTACTCAAAATTTCTTGACGAAATTTTGTACAGGACCGTTTTGGGGGATAATGAATCCACATTTCTTATAAAAAATCACTAATAAGGATTCTTAAAATTTTACTCCTGAAAACTGACGAAGTAGTCCTTTGATTTTGTAGAAATATGGCGCTTATTGCTTCAAAAATACAGTTCATTAAGATCTACACTTTAAAGAAAATCCGGTTAAAATCGCAATGTAAATAAAGATTTTACAGGGTGACTCGCAAAGAAATGTCTATGTATGTATATACACACACAGATATATATATATATATATATATATATATATATATATATATATATATATATATATATATATATATATTAGCCCAGAGCACAGTAAAACTTTTACCTTTATTTAGGGACATAGGATGACACTGTCAGTAAAGTAAGTAGGCTAGTACATTTGTTTTTATACCGTTAGAATACATTTTATAAATAGGTAAATGAGCAGTGCGTTTTTTTTTCTAAATATAAATATAGATGTGTTGTAATTTGAAAATTGAATTGATAAGCCCATTGTTTTTTAAAATCCTAAGTGAAGCCGTTAAAATTACAATACAATAAATTAGGAAACAGAATTATTTATCTTTTGAGATTTATATTCGTGCCAATTATATATATGTAAATCAAATTTTAATTATTATTTATTGTTGCACGTTGCCTTTGCCTCTTAGTAATAAGATATGTAAAAGATTTATTTTAAATCCAAATGTGTATTTTATGTAGAAACAAAAGACAATTCTAAAACAACTTACAGTTTAATAGCACCAAAATGGCCTTTCTGCATTGAAGTCATGAGAGCTCTTGAAACTATCACGCACGTCAACTCCTATAAATATTTCACATAGTTCACTTAAAGCACTAAAACATAAATGATTTTTACAGGCGTTGTCCACTGAAAGACTGGTCTGCAACTGACTAAAGCTATTACGTATTTATCTATCACCTTGACAGTTTAAAGAAAAAAACTGCGATAAATTTTAAATGATAGTAACTTGAGATAAGTTTTTTGTGTAAAATTCGATAAACCCGGTAAAATTTAATCTATAATATAAAATTGCAGACGAAATAATGATTAATAATATTATTTTTAAAGACCGCTTCTTTTGCGTAAGAGTTATAATTTTCATTCTGTATTAAGATAAAAATGATATGGATAGTTTTAGCAAATTTTCATATAAAAAAATCATTATGAAAGATGTCATGAATTTCTTTAATTCAGCGCGAATTAAAGAATTCAAACCTATATTGATTAAGTGAAGATTGGAACCTGTGATGAGCACTGAACCTGGTGATCCCAAATCACCACAATACATTTTTTAAAACCTGACGATCGTTTCACTAATCAAATTAGCGTCATCAGAGGATGCATAAATTTGTATTATTAATGTAAGCTATATCAAAAAAATATTTTCAGCTTTGTGGAACTTCCGGTTGCAACGGAAGTAGCTATCAACTTTGTTATTTTAAATAAAATGCTATACTTTTTATTGCAATTTTGGATATGGATTAAAAAATAAGTGTGACTTTGTGTAGCATTCCCTATAGCTATCTTTGATATTTGTGAAAATATTACTTTAAACGTATGCTGTGGGCTGAGCTTTGACTTTTTCTGCCTTAAACTCAAAATATCAATAGACCACATTCAATTCTTTTAAATAGTTAAAGAATAATTTATTATCATTGTACAGGGTGTATTTCTTTTGGGTTACAACATACCTAATTTTAAAGTGGCATAGCTTGTTATTTTCAAATGTAACACCCTATATTTTATAGATTGATCAGGTAGGTCATTCAATTCTGCATCGATCTATTATAGGTTTCCCTATATCTTTAGTTGATAGTTTTCGAGTTATAGTGGTTTGTTTTACTTTCGCTTGTAAAAACTGTATTCTGTCAGATGCAGGAGGAACAGAGAACGTAACAACTGATATTTATTGTGAGATGACAGATAAACCTCACTAAAATTAACAAACAAAAGCCTGGACGCAGCAAGTGCGTTATGGTAGTGAATTTTCATAGAAATGATCTGGCACAAAATATTTTATAACTTTTTTTCTTGTAACATAGAAATCTAAATTTTGGTATATAGTTTGCTTTTTATATCGTAAACCTACCTACCAAATTTGGTTATCATAGATTTTTTATTTTTTAAGATAAAAATTTTTTTCAAATGAAAACTAAAAATTTTTCCGGAAAACCTCGCCCGATTTTTTTGATTAACGAACTTGTCAAAGCCTTTTACAAAAGGAAGGTACGTGCCAAATTTTATCAAAATCGGCGTATTATTCTTTGAGATAAAAATTTTTTTCGAATAAAACTCAAAATTTTCCCGGAAAACCTCGTCCGATTTTCCTGACTAACAAACTTGTCAAAGCTATTTACAAAAGAAAGGTACATGCCAAATTTTATTAATATCCGCTAATTACTTTTTGAGATAATAATTTTTTTCGAATGAAAACTCAAA
Organism: Tillus elongatus; assembly: GCA_964006375.1. Classification (NCBI taxonomy): domain Eukaryota; kingdom Metazoa; phylum Arthropoda; class Insecta; order Coleoptera; family Cleridae; genus Tillus; species Tillus elongatus. The sequence goes on along the minus strand of OZ023267.1, from coordinate 44,239,844 downwards.
ATTTTCCCGGAAAACCTCGTCCGATTTTCCTGACTAACGAACTTATCCAAGCTATTTACAAAAGAAAAGTACGTGCCAAATTTTATCAAAATCGGCCCATTATTTTTTGAGTTATCGGTGTGATACATATATATATATATATATATATATATATATATATATATATATATATATATATATATATATATATATATATATATATATATATATATATATATAAATAATATATATATATATATATATATATATATATATATATATATATATATATATATATATATATATATATATATAACATATAAAAATTGAAACTGACCCCGGATATGGGTTCTAGGGGTCCTAGATCGCGCTCATTTGAAGAAATTTTTTCAAAATTCAAAAGTCGAGATCTCCTCATTAGTGAATTTTTTCTAAGAAAATTCACTAAAAATGTTCGGGACGCAGCAAGTGCGTAATGGTAGTGAATTTTCATAAGAATAATATATTATAGTGATTTAGCCTTATATTAGTGCTAATTAGGCCCACAGAATACATATCCGGGGTCAGTTTCAATTTATATATATATATATATATATATATATATATATATATATATATATATATATATATATATATATATATATATATATATATATATATATATATTTATTTATTTATTTATTTATTTATTTATTTATTTATTTATATATGTATCACACCGATAACTAAAAAAATAATGGGCCGATTTTGAATTAAATTTGATGAATACCTTTCTTTTGCAAATGGCTTGGATAAGTTCGTTAGCCAGGAAAATCGGCCTAGGTTTTCCCGGAAAATTTTGTTTTCTTTCGAAAAAAAATTATATTTTCGGAATTAACAAAATAAGGGCAACCAAATTTGGTACACGGGTTTATATCCTCATAGGTAAGTTATCTACCAAAATTTAGATTTTTAGGTCAAAATAGAAAAAAGTTATAGTCATTTAAAGAAAAATTAGGGTTTTCCTCAAAACATCAAAGTTGCGCTTAAAACGTCAAAATTGGCAACATTTAGGCAAGGAACTTGAATCTAATACGGGCTATGGAAATGAAATGTCTCAAGAAGAGTGTTTTACAAACCCTGAAGTTTTAGTTTCAACCTTCATTTTACTAAAATGTTTCCAGAAAATTCATTTCAAATAGACCCTTTCGCTGATGCTTGGCAGTAGCCTTAGCTATAGAGCTTATCGTTTAATGGCATATAATTTATGTCGACTTTTCGTAAAAAACCAATAAAGCTCAATATATCCGTTATTATACAAGATATGAAAAAAATTGTATATATTAATTATAGAGTCTCTTGAGCTACATCTTAAAAAATTATTTCAACAATCACAGGCTGGCCCATAAGTCGTTGGTGATACAAATTTTCTGTTTTTTTTATCAAACACGCCTTATGTTATTGCATTTTTGCATTTTCCATTGGAATATAATGCATGTTTGTAAGAAAAAAATTCTGGACGCAGCAAGTGCGTTATGGTAGCGAATTTTGATCAAATGTTTCATATTTGAATAGCTCAATTTGCTATTAACCTATAAGGTTGACCAAGAAACGAGTTTTTTCGGGAACACTAAGTTTACCACCTTCGAAAATTTTTGTACGTTTTCAAACAATAACGTTATTTTGATGAATCATGGCACATTGTTTTTACTATAAAGGTTATACTGGTAATCAAATTTGATGCCTGCTTTCTGGAAAAAAAACACACATATTTGCTATTAAAAACATTTTTATGAAAATTCACTACCATAACGCACTTGCTGCGTCCAGAGTTTTTAAAAGTTATAAGGAACGCTAAAAGATTGGGTAAGGAAGGGCAAGCAAAAACATGGCCTCTAACGTAAATATTTATACAGTAATTTGTGTGCAAAACTCAAACAAAACAGTTGATAAACAGGAAATATACTTAACAAAAAATACACAAGGAAGCGGAACACAAAAAATTTCCTGTGGTTCATACATTGAGGGTGATTGTATGCATGCAGAAGAGAAAGAAGAACCCCCAGGAAGAAGAACCCAAAAACGCGGGGGGTTCTCCTTCCCCTTGTGCATGCATAAAACTACCTTCAAAACATAAAGAACAAGAAAATTTTCTTGGGAGCAACCCTCAAGAAAGTGACTGAACCTGGGCGAATATGGGTGTTGTGCGAGTCAGGCAGGGTTTAAAGGAAGTCTTGCTGCAAAATGTGAAAAACGCATGTTTTCAAAGTCCGACTAAATGTTTTTTTTTTGCATTCTTCACTCAGATTTCCTCCCCGCCCAGCGCCCTTACTCATTCTTGGTCCGTTAACTTTCTTTGGGGTTGTTTGCAACAAATTTGACTTGTGGCTTGTGCATCTAAGGGGTGTTCTCAGCATGTGTCTAAAAAAAATTCTAAAAACCGTCCTTGCAGTAAACTGTAAATTTACCGAAATTACATTCCACGTTGTCCCTATAATGCCTTTTTCAGATAATATCGAATACAGCACTAAACTAAATAAATTCGCTTGCTGTTTCACTCCTTTTTTATTTTTATATCACATATATAAGCACAAGATAAGTAAGTATATTAAAGGGGGCCCTTAATTAGCATTGGGGCTACACAAACTTAAAAGTAGAGAAGACATTTTGATCGTGTTAAAAGCCATAGGTTTAATTTCATGTCACAGTAGTATTCTGATCATATAAAAGTACTTGTAACTGTATGCACACAAAAATTAGTAAAATACATTTATAAAATCTAATAAAAAACAACAGTTTTACGATATTACTTTAAAAATCGTTGACGCCCGTGGTATTAAATTTGACCCAACGAACCTAACAAATATTGTCTTCCGCACGGAGACAAACTATAAAAAATTCTAATACTGTTACTATTAATGCGTTAGTTATTTCCCCCGGTTATACAATAATAATAATGTCCATGTGCGTCCTGTTTTCGTGGTAACACTGTTCTTAGAATATGATTTACTGATATAATTATTTTCCATTTTACGCAAAATTGTATTGTTTTAAGTCATTAACTCACAATTTTCATTTATCACCATCGTCCCATATTTATTTTCAATACTTAATATTTGTATCCATATTTTAAATGTGTTAGGTTAGTTAAAAGTCAGTTGTAAACGCTACATAACAAGCTCAAGCCACGGAGCGTAGAAATAATGCGCTTTTAAAAATCAGCGGTGTCATCTAACGTCAACCAATCTCCATCTATAACATTTTGTGTTAACTTGAGCAGTCGTGACGACATGCTTCCTGGTTCGTCGTCGAGATGGCGTCCCTGTCGTGCATTTTACAATGTTATACGCTCTGGCATCTTGCAATGATTATGATATAACTTCCAATGTTTATATCATCTGTCTTTGTCCAACATTGTAGATATTGCATTACAGAATCTGAGTGAATTATTTTAATATTAATTTCGAATAGCTTTATTTTACTTTGATCAAACGACTTGAAAATTTGTACACAGCCACGTCTACCTATGTTCTTTTAAGTTGTAAATTTTCGTTTCAATCAATAAACAATTTGGGAGATATTGCGTTTTAAAAAATGTTTTTTTAATTTTTGATTAAGAAATATTGGCCGTTAAGATATGATGAACTAACTCATCCAAGCCATTGACAAAATGAGGGTAATTCCCAAATTTGGTCTAAATCAGTGAAATATTTTGGGGAAATCGGAAACCGCAAGAGATACAGGGTGGGTTAAATTAGAAAAAAGTTGTCCATTTTAGAGGTCAATTAAATGGTATTTTTTCCGATTATTTCCGGAGATATCCGAAAAACACCGAAATTAGCCAATTTCGGTTTTATTTTTTTCTGACGTTATTTGAGAAGATATTGGAAACAGGAAACACTTTTTACGTACACTTTTTAAGTTCTACATGTTGGTGTTTACAGATTTTTATTAGACGTTTCGTCTTCGAGAAACCATCAACTTTAATTTTTTGAATACGGCCCTGCAATTTTTATTTCAAAACGTAAAACCATTCTCAAATCTTAATTATAGAATGTATCATTTGTAACGGTTTTAATTATTTTTTCAGCTTGTTTCAGTCAAAAAACAAAATTATTCAGGAAAATTCTTCTGAGTACGGCCCTGAATATTCGAAAAGCGTTTATTTCGGTAAGGTCGTACCTTTCAAAATGTCAATGAAGCACAACATTTTCTGTAAGATTCTTCAAACTTATTAATGAAAGAGAAACACATAACTTGAATTCATTAAATGTAGGTACCTTATAAACTAATGAATATTATATGTAAATAGATTATCTGCCTTAATTATAAGAGATGTTCAAACAAATCATTATTTTCTAGGCATAGGTAACATCGTCTATATGTGGAACCCAAAACATTGTTTACTGCATCTGGTGTAATCATTTGCAATGCTTGCAAAACCAGTTGACGTAATCGTTCCTCCGTGTGAAAATTTCGTTGGTATACGTAGTTTTTGACATACCCCCAAAGATAGAAGTCAAGAGGTGTCAGATCCGGCGATCGTGGAGGCCAAGAAACCGCTGAATGCGTACTTATCCATTTTTCAAGAAACCTGCTTGATAGGTATTCTTGAACAGTTTTCAAATTATGAGCCGGGGCCCCGTCTTGTTGAAACCAGACGTTATTGACTTATGCTAATGGTAAGTGAGCATCGAACCATTCTTCAAAATTATTCTGCAGGAAATTTCGATACCGGTCGGAAGTTAGTGATCCATGATAAAAAAATTGCCCAATTATCCTTGTCCCCAACATCCCCAACCACATGTTGAAACCAAAACGGTGTTGGTGCTTAGACGTTTTGTATAAACGCGGATTTCTTCTGGACCAGAAATGTGTATTTCGCCTGTTGAAGATTTCGTTGTTAGTCACCATACTCTCGTCAGACCATAATATTTTATTAACAAAATGTTCATCCTCTTGACATTTTATAGTGTACCACACACAAAATGCCCTTCGTTTTATATCGTCTCCGAGCCGTAATCCTTGGCAGATTCGAAATTTGTAAGGATGGTTTTTGTTCTTACCCAAAATAAAATTTGCAGTAGATTTTGACGTCCCAGTTACTCTTTCAATATTTCTAACGAATATTGTAGGGTTTGTGCTACAGCTAACAGTACATTATTTTGAGTTACTTCAGTGCATGGCTTGTTTCTAGTAACAATTGGTTTTTTAAATGAACCATACTGCAATAAATTGGTAACTATTCTTCCATAAATCTTTCTATTTGGCTGTACTCTTTCAGGGTAATAATTTGAAGGCATTTTCTCAGCTTTTCTTGTATTACTATAGCACAAAATGTAACATTTTAACATGTCGAACTTTTCCCCAAAAGAAAAATGTCCAGTCATTTTAAAACAAATTGAAAGAGCTTGTACCCAATTAACTGTATGTAAGAAAGTGAAGTAACTGACACTGACATTTATATTTGTTGAAAGATCTCTATTGTCATTAGAGACAACTTGTTTATTTTTCAAAGCCCTCTATGTTTAGGACTTAGTCTTATGATAGTACGGTTTTATGTGTTACATACGAGTATTCAGGGCCGTACTCAAAAGATTTTTCCCGAACAATCATATTTTATGGTTGAAACAAGCTGAAAACATATTCAAACCATTAGAAATGATAGATCCTCTAATTTATATTTGAAAATGGTTTTAATTTTTGGAATAAAAATTGCAGGGCCGTATTTAAAAAAATTAAGTTGTTGATGGTTTCTCAGAGACGAAACGTCCCCAACTTGTAGAGCTTAAAAAGTGTACGTGAGAAACTGTTTTCTGTTTTAGTGAATTTTCTTAGAAAAAATTCACTAATGAGGAGATCTCGACTTTTGAATTTTGAAAAAATTTCTTCAAATGAGCGCGATCTAGGACCCCTAGAACCCATATCCGGGGTCAGTTTCAATTTTTATATGTTTATATATATATATATATATATATATATATATATATATATATATATATATATATATATATATATATATATATATATATATTATATATATATATATATATATATATATATATATATATATATATATATATATATATGTATCACACCGATAACTCAAAAAATAATGGGCCGATTTTGATAAAATTTGGCATGTACCTTTATTTTGTTAATAGCTTGGATAAGTTCGTTAGTCAGGAAAATCTGACGAGGTTTTCCGGGAAAATTTTGAGTTTTCATTCGAAAAAAATTCATATCTCAAAAAGTAATAATCCGATTTTAATAAAATTTGGCACATACCTTCCTTTTGTAAATGGCTTTGACATGTTTGTTAGTCAGGAAAATCGGACGAGGTTTTCCGGGAAAATTTTGAGGTTTCATTTGAAAAAAATTCATATCTCAAAAAGTAATAAGGCAATTTTAATAAAATTTGGCATGTACCTTCCTTTTGTAAATGGCTTTGACAAGTTCGTTATTTAGAAAAATTGAATGAGGTTTTTGGGAAAAATTTTGAGTTTTCATTTGAAAAAATTTTTTATCTTAAAAAATATAAAATCTATGATAACCAAATTTGGTAGGTAGGTTTACGATATAAAAAGTAAACCATACACCAAAATTTAGATTTCTATATAACAAGAAAAAAAAGTTATAATAAAATATTTTGTGCCAGATCATTTCTATGAAAATTCACTACCATAACGCACTTGCTGCGTCCAGGCTTTTTCAATATCTTCTCAAATAACGTCAGAAAAAATAAAACCGAAATTGGAGGATTGGTGTTTTTTTCGAATATCTCCGGAACTGATCGGAATTTCCAAAATTTCAAAATATCGTTTAATTGAAAATGGACAACTTTTTCCTAATTTAACCCATGCTGTATCTCTTACGGTTTCCGATTTCCCCATGCTCTCCCCTCCTTATCTTGGACATACTGTATATATATATATATATATATATATATATATATATATATATATATATATATATATATATATATATATATATATATATATATATATATATATATATATACATATATAAACATTTTTAACTGGCCGTGGAAATGGGCTCCAGAGGCCCTAGTTCGCGCTCACTTGAAGAAATTTTCCGAAAGTCTCACCATCGATTTACCTTTCCATTAGTGAATTTTCTTAATGAAAATTCACTAAAACTAATACAGGAAATTTACTAAACGGTCAAATTGACCAAATGAACAATAGCACATTATTTAACATGTTTGTACGATATAATAATTAAGCAAGGAGAGTTTACTGACCTGACTATAGTATTTTCATAATTACATGTGTATAAACACATATTTTTTTACCTGCTTTTCATTTTAATGTTCTTAAGTACGAAGCAATCAAAGCATTTGGTTTTTTCGGATATTAACATTTTCAAATTAGGAATATAGAGGAAAAGGCCCCCACTTGTCATTCAGCTCCTTGAAAGGATTGACTGCTTATTACGCAAGTTAATCGTTGTGCATTGTGGGTAAACATCGCATTTGATTAAAGCAAACTGTTTACGTGACATTTGGCCTCCACTTGTCAATATCACGTTGGCGAGGTCCCATTCCATCAAAGAACACTCCAGTAAGCATTGTTAAACGTGTACAGTGGTGGAGAACATTGCGTCGAGTAAATGGTGAATAAGTTTCTAATTTTGCCAATTAGTCACGTTCATCATCACGTTGGAGAGAGCTTTGTACAGCTTCGTGTTTCTTTGCTGCAATAATTAATTTTCTACTTCACCTTATTATTTAAAGCCACACCGACTTCTATCGGGAATAATTTGCAACCTAAACCAGCCTTTAACTGGAAAAGTATTGGTTAGGAATGCTTTTACGTTCAACGGTCTGTATTTGGAGAAAATCTTAATAAAGCAATTATAATTTCCAAAATGGATTTTTCTGCAAATAATTATATTATGAGACTTTAATGCGGCAGTAAGCAAACACATGGGAAGTACTCTACTAAATACAGCCGGGGAGACTATTTCTTTGGTTTCACTAACACTAGCGAAGCCAGAGAAATAGTCTCCACGTCTGCATCTAATATCAAAGAGTTTCACCAAGGTAAGAGCAACAACAATAAATGAATGGAAGTACTGTACGTAAGACTAGATGTATTCTCACCACACTTAGAACCGCAGACCGGTTTTGCTCTAATTAGAGCTCGTCAGTTAATTGCAGCGTGAAAACACCTATTAAGTAATACGGCTATGGTAGCCAGCCTCACAGCACATAGTTAATGTAAGACAGGCGTCGCTATCTAGTTGTTGAACCAAGCAATATGTTGTCACGACAGCTGAGTGCTGAGAGGCTGACTACCATAGCCGTATTACTTTATAGATGTGTTCTCGCTGCAATTAGTATACCGTACTGACGAACTCTAATTAGAACGAAACCGGTCTGTTGTTCTAATTGTGGTGAGAATACATCTAGTCTTACATACATTGTCCCTATATTAGGGAAGAAATGGGCCAGGGCTGACAATTTACAAAATTCTTAGTTAGTTATACAGAGTCTCTATTTTATAACACCTATGCCCGGTTTCACAAACGCTGATTAAAATCCCGGTTAGTTAATACTCCGTTAACTTTAATCAATGATTAAATATTGGCGAGGTTTTCCCAAAGCCTTTTTAACGCTCGGTTGAAAGACAGCATTATTTGTTATCGTTTACTGGTTTGCTGTAACGGTGTTTTCTATGATATTTTTGTGTTTATTAATTATTTTGTGCTACCATAAAATTAATAATAAAGACAAAAAAATGGGCAGGGGAACCAATTATTTTCCAGAGGAGAAAGAAATACTGATTAATTTCGTGAAACTCTATGTATGAATATCCTTATTACATTTATCACAGTATTGTTATTTGGAGCTGTCGTGACAACATAGTATTTGGTTCCGCAACGAGATGGCGACTCCTGTCTTACATCTCACTATGTGCTGCCAGGCTGGCTACCATAGCCGTATTACTTTATAAACACTGTCCGAAACAGTCAGATTCACTCTGATCTGAAAATGTCTTCGATACTTGACTTTATAACTCAATTATCCACAACCCAGTTCGCAAAAGCCGCTTCTCACCCAAATGTTCTTCTCCGTAGTGCCACAGACTACGACGAGCAACTACCACATAAGCATAAGCGTCCAAAGCTTATACCTACCCGCTAACGCCCCGCGGCAAAAGCAGAATGGAAACATTCATACCCAAAAAGTCATTGTGTGTAAATCTTTCCGACGGAGGTGAGGACTAAGGTCCGGTACTCCCAGTGATGGGGTTTTAGTGAGTACAGTCTCACATTACCTCGATATCCCACGGCACCTACGGGGTCGTAAATGGGGTCTGCATCAGCATTTCCCCTCCTGTATCCAAAAAAAAGGTGTTTCCTCGCTGCAATAAGTATACCGTACTGACGAGCTCTAATTAGAGCGAAACCGGTCTGTCATTCTAATTGTGGTGAGAATGCATATTTGTTTTCTCTCTCAGGGCTCGTCCGCGGATTTCCGCCCCGATAGCAAGTCTTACATACATTGTCCCTATATTAGGGAAGAAATAGGCTAGGGCTGACAATTTGCAAAATTGTTAGTTGGTTGTCTCTATTTTTAACATCTTGTGCTATTTGTAGCTCTTCAGCCACTCAAAAGCTCTGGTTCTCTAAATCCTGTGACAAGGCCAGACTTGAAAAGGCCACAGCTCACAAAACTCTTCTACACAATCCCAGTCAAGAAAACCGTTAAGCATTTAACGACGCAAGAAACCGCTATGTCTGCATTCTTTCTGAGGCAAAATAGCCACATCAAACACAACGTACTCGCAGGCTCCAACGGCAGCAAACCCTTTTGGACTCTCGATAAATCTATTGGGAATAATTCATGCAAGAGCACGTTCTCCCCTCTTGTTTCAGGGGATGAAATTGTTTTTACCGCCCTGGGAAAGGCTGAACTTTTTGTCTCGTTGTTCGCCGGCAATTCTACTCTCAACCCACCTCCAAATGTTCAATCACGAACGGTGCCCGATGTCGCGCAGAAAATGACGTATATAATTTTCAAAACTAAAAAGGTACGAAAAATGCTCTCTTCTCTTAATACCAGGAAAGCCTCTGGCCTTGACGACATCCCAGCAATTTTTCTCAAAAAATGCGCACCAGAACTTGCTTTTTACCTGACTCGTCTGTTTCAGACATCATACAATAAAGGCAATATGCTCTTCAGCCACTCAAAAGCCCTGGTTCTCTAAATCCTGTGACAAGGCCAGACTTGAAAAGGCCACAGCTCACAAAACTCTTCTACAAAATCCCAGTCAAGAAAACCGTCAAGCATTTAACCACGCAAGAAACCGCTTAGTCTGCATTCTTTCTGAGGCAAAAAACTCGTTTAATAGCCACATCAAACACAAAATACTCTAAGGCTCCAACGGCAGCAAACCCTTTTGGGCTCTCGATAAATCTATTGGGAATAATTCCTGCAAGAGCACGTTCTCCCCTCTTGTTTCAGGGGATAAAATTGTTTTTACCGCCCTGGGCAAGGCCGAACTTTTTGCCTCGTTGTTCGCCGGCAATTCTACTCTCAACCCACCTCCAAATGTTCAATCACGAACAGTTCCCTATGTCGCGCAGAAAATGACGTACAAAATTTTCAAAACTAAAAAGGTACGAAAGATGCTCTCTTCTCTTAATACCAGGAAAGCCTCTGGCCTTGACGAGATCCCAGCAATTTTTCTCAAAAAATGCGCACCAGAACTTGCTTTTTACCTGACTCGTCTGTTTCAGACATCATACAATAAAGGCATATTCCCTAGTAACTGGAAAACTGCTCGAGTACAACCCTTCCCCAAGAAAGGATCCAAAGCGCTTCCTAGCAACTACAGGCCTATTTCTCTCCTTTCGATCGTCTCTAAAATGATGGAAAAGTATATAAACACCTAATCACTCAAATTTCTTGAAAAACACACTGTAATCCACGAGAGGCAGTATGGATTCCGTCTGCGCAGATCAACTGCCGACCTCCTTTCCTTTGTTGCAGGGAAAACAACTTTACAGTGGAGAATCCCGACCTTGAAGCATGGCAGGGAGAGACGCCGGGCATACCACAGGGCGCTCTCGTCTGGTTCACGGACGGATCCGGCGGGGAGCGTGGTACGGGGCTGGTGTTTATTTGTAAGGACCGAGAGTAAGTCATAGTATTTCCCTCGGGGTTCATGCAACGGTCTTTCAGGCCGAAATGTACGCCATCCTGCAATGTGTGCGGGAGAACAAGAGGAGGGGCTACACCAACAAGCGGATCCTCATAGCCACAGACAGCCAGGCAGCCCTTAAGGCCTTAAGTGGCCCACGGGTCAATTCGTGGCTGGTGAGTGAGTTCCGAGACAAGACGAGCGACCTGGCTGGGCAGAATGAGGTCACCCTCATCTGCGTGCCGGGTCACGCGGGGGTCAACGGCAATGAAGAAGCTGACAGTCTCGCGAAGAGAGGGTCAACAGAACCATTTATGGGACCAGAAACCTCTCTGAGCGTGAGCGTGACAAAGAGCACTGCCAGGAGAGCCATTAAATCCTGGGTCAGAAACCAACACAAGGTGTACTGGACAGACTGTCCAGGGCTCAGACATGGAAAGTCAACAATTGACGAACCCAGTTCAAAGAGAGCTGTGGAGCAGCTAAATCTTAGCAGAGGACAGCTCAGAAACATAACAGGTCTCTTGACGGGACACATGGCCGTCAAGAAACACCTGCATAAAATGGGGCGGTTCGAGGGGGACCTCGCATGCAGACTCTACGGCGATGGGGAGGAATCAGCCCAGAAGACAACTGATCTACGGTCAGTCTAGACCAGAGACAGAGCATTATAAAACTTCACCCTACCAATCGCGGTGCAGACTAGTTCAAGGCACAGTGATTTTGGAGTGGGTGGAGTAAAACACTAAGGGCATGAACAATAAATCAAAGGTTGCAACGCTATCGGGGCGGTGAGGCCGCGGACGAGCCCTGAGGGAGAAAAAAAGGATGGCAGCCTTTGAGTGAGGGTAGGATCACCGATGAGACGTATAGCTCTCTTCTAAATGGAGTCCGGGATAGCGAGTGTAGAAGCCGCAGCGGCACCCCAGATGCGGGAGCAGTATTCCAGGTTTGGCCTTATTAGTGAAGTATATAAGGTATAGATATTAGCTGGTGAAAAGTATTTGCGAGCCCGGAAGAGGAAACCTAATTTCTTAGCAGCCGTTTCCGCAATTGATATGACATGTTGGTGCCAATTGAGATTTCGATTCGCAGAAATGCCAATAAATGAAAAGGACTCATCACTTTAAATAATTTGGTTGTTCATTGTGATGGGTCTAAGGCTGGTGTATCTCTTATGAGATAGAAAGCAAGACTGAGATTTGGTGGAGTTCGGCAAAATTATTCTTTAATAAATACCTTTAGTTTTGAACATGTAGTGTGTTGCCATTACAGTAGATCAAGTCTCCTATACCCAAGAATTTCCCTTATAATACACCCCTCTAAGTCCTTTTATTAAAAAAAGTGAACGCGAATTATGACATTTGCAACCTATAATTTGCGCAACTTTTTTCTAATTGGAACTGTCCTGTATCTTTTACCGTTCTCGAGATCCCCAAGTGTGCATCCCTATCTTGGACACCCCGTGTAATTATTATCAGACTATATCTTACTAACCGCTTGAAACTCGATAGAGTATCGTATTTCGGATTCTAAGATCATCTCACCAAACAATCTGATCCAAAGAGCTAAAACTGGTATCGCTACTCCAGTTTACTCAACGTAGTTGTCGAATGGCAAACAATGTACTATTTACTTATCCTTAAATGCCATCATCACACAGTTACAACGCCAAACTGATGATACTAAGTGAACCACAATTTATTCCTCGCCAATGTCGAATGCTCACTGTTTAGCTATCTAAATTTCAAATACGCTCAACCAAATTTCCCACTTCTGACTTTGACTTATTACTTTCAACAACCGTACGTCCCGTGTCTCGTATAAACCGGCGCGCACAATGGCTAACTGAAAGCAAACAATTTCCAGGTATACGTACATTGTGATAGATTCAATCTATCCTAATTCCAGGCAAATTAATTATTTGGAAAGTAATATTGTATAGCGCTTTCCACGAAATAACTGTGCTAAGAGTACCTAAAAAATGCCAAACTAGAAATGTATGTGTGACGTAAAAAAGCGTTATTTCGAACTTCCATTATACTTGATGGCATTGTGTCGAAACAGCAACGCAGATTAAATGACAACCACTTTATAGTAACATTCATAGCGGAATATATGGTAATTAAATTGCCTAAAGTACAGATTAAAATAATAAATCTACTCAAATTCTGATAATACAAAAACTGATTTCGGTTGTGTTAAATATTTTTGTATCCCTATTATACTAAAATAATATTTATGAAAATATTAAGAATACATGTGTGTCTGTATGTGTTTGAGTTTAAATGGCTATGTAAATACATTTATTTGAGCAAGTTAAATGTCTGCACATTTCGTCCTTTATAGGGGGCGTAAAGCCATCGATCCCGTATCCATTCCATGTTGGGAACGTTAACGATCCCAATCATCCTTACATAAAGGCATGGGTTCGGCAAAATTTCCAGGATAGTGAGGTGAAACAGCTCCCTGATGTCAGTTATTGGCCATAGTCGCGGAAATAGGCCGACGTTAAAGTACCACCAAAACTCTGTACGTGGACAGCAAATTTCCTCTCCAACCGGAGCATTTCTGTTGTCGTGGATGGCCATTCCTCTAAACTGTATCCAATTAATGCAGGAGTTCCTCAAGGTTCAGCTTTAGCCCCTACTTTGCTTCTTCTCCAAATCGATGACCTCCTCTCTAGCACATCCAACACAGTTCACAGTTACGCGAACGACAGCACCCTCCACTCTAATATACAATGTTCTAAGCCTGTCTCTTTAGCCCAACTAGATGAGGATCGCAGACTCATGGAGGGTTCTATCTCCGTGGATCTCCAAAAAATATTAAACTGGGGAAGTAGAAATCTTGTACAATTCAACTCCACCAAATCACAGTCTTGCTTTCTTTCTCATAAGAGATACACCAGCTCTAGACCCATCACAATAAACAACCAAGTTATTAAAAGTAATGAGTCTTTTTCACTTCTTGGCATCTCTGTGGATCGAAATCTCAATCGGCACCAACATGACACATCAATTGCAGAAGATATCTGCGCAGCCACTGCTCAGAGGAGCTTTCTTCCATAGTTCCTCCACCTGCTGCCCCCAACAGATCTACCAGGGGAACAGAGCGAATGCACCCTTTTACTGTCCAGGTCACCAGGCATAGAACATCTTGTTATGTCCGCCCTTTTGTCCCGAAGACTTCCAAGTTGTGGAACTCCTTGCCGGCACATGTTTTTCCTTCTCCCCCGAACCTCCAAACCTTCAAGTCCAGAATGAACAAGTTGCCTCTTTCCTCCTTGTCGACACCCACGGTACGATAGTATTTAGGCTGTAAGCCCTCGTGGTGTGTTGTTGAAATAAAAAATAAAAAAAATATATTAAAGAATACATTTAACCACATAATAATAACTCAGAAAGATCTGGACGCAGCAAGTCCGTTACAGTAGCGAAATTTCATTAACATGTTTATAATTTGAAGTAGGTTTTTTTTTATGAACGGCATCAAATTTGGTTAACAGTATAATCTATAAAGTATAAACGATGTACCATATTTCATCAAAATAACTTTACTGTCGTAACGATCTTTTTTTTTAAATACCTAACTAAAGAGCGTTATCATATATTTGGCTCAAAATTGTAAGAAAATTCGCCACAAATAATGTCAAAATTAAAATCGCGATAAATAATCACCTCATAATTAATAAAAGTTCGCTACCAACAAAAATACAAGTAATAATATATCAGAAATATATTGCCTATCATTTAAGCAAGTCGATACAATATTACAATATTACTCAGAACCTCGGTAGTTCAGGGGTAAGAAGGTGTGCCTCTGAACCGAAGGGTACTGGGTTCGATACCGGGGTACTCCTTTCACTTTTTCAGTACAAACTGTAAAATTACCATCAACCGAGGTTCTGGTATTGTATTTGAGCAAGTTAAATGTCTGCATGTTCCGTTCTTCGGAGGGGGCGTAAAGCCGTCGGTCCCGTGTCCATGCGATGTTGGGCATGTTAAAGATCCCTACCCTCCTTACAGAAAGACAGGGGTTCGGCAAATTTTCCAGGATAGTGAGGTGAAACTGCTCCCTGGCGTCGGTGATTGGCCATAGTCGCGGAAATAGGCGGACGTTAAAGAAACAAAACACACACACAACACAATATTACTCTAGTTGACCGAATGTATATCACCAGGGCAGAGCTCATATACGCTATATCGGTTGTAAAAAGTGAAAAGGCGCCAAAACCAGATGAAGTACAATAGAAGTTTTGAAAATATTGGAAGAAGATATGGCTCACACACTTCTATTAAGCTTGCTTAACTGCATATACAAAACCGGAGTAATCCCTAAAGATTGTATGAAGTC
This sequence comes from Tillus elongatus, assembly GCA_964006375.1. Classification (NCBI taxonomy): domain Eukaryota; kingdom Metazoa; phylum Arthropoda; class Insecta; order Coleoptera; family Cleridae; genus Tillus; species Tillus elongatus. Next base: position 44,224,359 of record OZ023267.1, on the reverse strand, counting down.
AACCTTTATTGCTATACCGAAGAAGGCTAACTGCAATTATTGCAAAGACTACAGAACGATCAGTTTAATGAACCATGTGTTAAAGTTGTTCCTAAAATCGTTCATTTCAAACTACACATCAAACGCGAGGAAAATATTGGTAAATCTCAATTCGGTTTTAAAAGCGGTTTCGGTACAAGGGAGGCGTTTTTTGGCATCCGAGTTCTCATACAACGATGTCGATATGTAAACGTTGATGTATATGCATGTTTTCTAGATTACGATAAAGCATTCGGCACCGTTCAACACAAGTTACTAGCTATACTGAACGATATAAGCCTGGACGGACGATACATTCGGATAGTAACCAACTTGTACTGGAATCAGACAGCTGACATTAGATTTAACGGCCAAATATCTGAATAAATGCCTATTACGACAAAACTGTGTGCTCTACCACCCCCCACCCCCCTTGTTTAATTTATATGCAGAAAAAAAATCAGAGAAGCCGTCGAAAACAGAACAGAGGGTATAGTTGCTAATGGAGTTATTATCAACAATTTAAGGTATGCTGACGACACGGTCTTACCAGCAACAGGTGAGGATGATTTACACGTTCTTATCAGGAGTAACAGACCATAGCCAACAAATGGATCTCCGCTTAAATATAAAGGAAACCAAATCGATAGTCGTCAGCAAAAACAAAAATATAGCGGACAACTTAACAGATATTAGCATAAAGGGAGGAATAGTGGAGAGAATACAAACATACAAATGTCTGGGTTGTTCGGTGAATGAAGGATGGTACTTAACTCAAGAAATCAAAAGCAGAATAAAACAAACAAGAACATCATTTAAGAAGATGCAAAAAGTGTTAACCAACAGAACTCCAAGCATTCCGTTAAGAATGCGCTTACTACGTTGGTATGTCTTTAGCATAATATTCTATGGGGTGGAAGCATGGACCCTCACTGAAACGATGGGCAAGAGGATTGAAGCCTTCGAAATTTGAGCTTACCGAAGAATGTTGAGGATATCGTGAGTGGACAGGATGACGAATGAAGCGGTTCTTCGGCATATGAACAAAGAAAGAGCGGTACTCAATACCATAAAAAGAATAAAGTTGTAGTACTTTGTCCAAGTAAGGAGCAATTCGAAATATGAATTACTCCATATACTTACTCTACGAAAAATAGAAGGAAAGCGTGGTCCCGACCGCCGAAGAACATCTTGTCTCAAGAGTATTCGTTAATGGTACTAAGTAAACACCACGACACTGTTTAAGTCCGCTGCGGACAATGTGAAGATCCTGCGACTGATCGCCAATGTTTTGAAAGGACACGGCACTTAAAGAAGAAGAAAGAGGAAAGTTCTAATGCGAAAATATTAGAAGGATAAAAGACCATTTCTATAGAGTACCAAGAACTATATTGCGTTTCAACGCATATTACAGCTGAAATATCGAAATTTTAAGAAGGCACGTAAAACACACCCCATCTCTCTCTCTCTCTCTGTCTCTATATATATATATATATATATATATATATATATATATATATATATATATATATATATATATATATATATATATATATATCCCTAACTAGTGAGGAAAGCTTTACGCCGAAAAGATACAATGTCGACACACACAGAAGCATGTCGGGTAAGACGGTGAGCGGTTTGTGAACAAGACCGCGCTCTTAGTCTAGCGTCAGATGTGCGATTAAAATATTGAGGTGTCGAGTGCATCAACTGCTATGTTTAAAAGCCCCTGGTTATTAGAAAAAGCAATTCCAGGAATGCCTTTTTTTAAAGTTCCTTTGGAAATTTCTGGATCTTGGTTAAAGGTTAATTAAAAAACCTAATTAGTGGATAAAAAGTTTTGGTTAACAGTTCACCTGGCAAAACTACCTACAGAAGTCTAGTGGGATTTATGCATATCATCAGTCATTACTGTTGAAAAGCGAGATTTCCTCTTATCGAAGCTAATCAAGTAGGTCTCAATCAAAAGATTTGTCGGAAGTGGCCGTCTAAAAATCACAGTTTGAATGCTTAAAATCCAGAAATATTAGACTGCATACCTAATTGTGAATGTTTATTTGAATTTCTTTTGGTAATAATATTAATTGTGTTGAAAAATTACGTAAAACAATTGGCGGATCCAAAATTTTCTATAATTTCTCTTGTGTTTTTAGTGAATTTTCTTAAAAAAAATTCACTAATGAGGAGATCTCGACTTTCGAATTTTGAAAAAATTTCTTCAAATGAGGGCTATTTAGGACCCCCGGAACCCAATCCAAGGTCAGTTTCAGACTTTATATGTATATATATATATATATATATATATATATATATATATATATATATATATATATATATATATATATATATATATATATATTTATTTATTTATTTATGTGTCACACCTATAACTTAAAAAATAATGGACGGATTTTGATAAAATTTGGCACATACCTTCCTTTCGCAAGTCGCTTGGATAAGTTCGTTAGCCAGGAAAATCCGCCAAGGTTTTCCCGGAAAATTTTGTATTTTCTTTCGAAAAAAATCGAAAAAAAATTATATCTCCAAAATTAACAAAGTAAGGGCACCAAATTTCATACGCGGGTTTATATCATTAGAAGCAAGTTACCTACCAAAATTTAGCTCCGTAGGTTAAATGACAAAACGTTACAGGCATTCAAAGAAAAATAAATTTGGGTTCTCCTCAAAACGTCAAAATCGCGATTTTAAACGTCAAAATTGGTGAGTACCTTCCTTTTGCAAGTGGCTTGGATATGTTTGTTATCCAGGAAAATCCGACGAGGTTTTCCCGGAAAATTTTGTGTTTTCTTTCGAAAAAAATTTATATCTCCAAAATTAACAAAGTAAGGGCAACCAAATTTTATACGCGGGTTTATATCATTATAGGCAAGTTACCTACCAAAATTTAGCTCTGTAGGTCAAAAGACAAAAAAGTTATAGGCATTTAAACAAAAATAAATTGGGGTTTTTCACAAAACGTCAAAGTTGCGATTTAAACGTCAAAATTGGCAACATTTAGGAAAATAACTTGAATCTAATACGGGCTATGGAAATAAAATGTCTCAAGAAGAATGTTTTACAAACCCTGAAGTCTTAGTTTCAACCGTCATTGTCCTTCATTTTAATAAAATGTTTCCAGAAAATTCATTTCAAATAGACCCCTTCTCTGACGCTTGGCAGTAGTCTTAGCTATAGAGTTTATCGTTAATAGTATATAATTTTTGTAGAATTTTCGTAAAAAAAATCAATAAAGCTCAATATATCTGTTATTATACCAGATATGAAAAAAAATTGTATATATTAATTATAGGGTGTCTTAAACTACATCTTAAAAAATTATTTCTACAATCACAGGGTGGCCCATAAGTCGTTGGTGATACAAATTTTCTTTTTTTTTTTTTAATCAAACACGCCTTATGTTATTGCATTTTCCATCGAAATATAATGCATGTTTGTAAGAACAAAAATTCTGGACGCAGTAAGTGCGTTATGGTAGCGAATTTTGATCAAATGCTTAATATTTGAATAGCTCAATTTGCTATTAACCTATAAGGTTGACCAAAAAACGAGTTTTTTCGGGAAAACTTTAAGTTTACTTTCGGAATTTTTTTTACATTTTCAAACAATAAAGTTATTTTGGTGAAACATGGCACATTGTTTTTACTATATAGATTATACTGGTAACCAAATTTGATGCCTGCTTTCTTAAAAAAACACACATTATTGCTATTAATAAATAGTTTTATGAAAATTCACTACCATAACGCACTTGCTGCGTCCCGAGATTTTATGTAATTATTAATTGACTGTATAATAGCAGTAAATTAAAATCATAGAGTAGGTTACTAACAAGACGTATTCCGTCGCCAGGTAACGGTGATTAGGGTAAATAATTATTTGAAAATTAAGACACGACCTATTAGTTTATGTTTGGGCTTAATAACCGTTTATTTTGCTTTTAAATGCACTACAGTATGAGTTTCGTGTTTATAAGGGTGAAGAGCATTTACTAAATAATGTGGTACTTTTAAATCAGTAAGATACATGGTAATTTTAATATGTTTGTGTTCTGTTTTTATGAAAAAGAGTCTAAAAAGAAGGGTTGAATAAAAATCATGTTCTTGTGTTAATTAAGAATATTATGGTACTGAATACTATCCTTGGCCAGTTTTTTTTTCTGGGACGTAAAATTGTATTAAACTAGCGTCAAATAATTGAAAAGCAGTCTAACTGATGATTTTTCTTTTATTTAACTAATTACTTGGACAGTTCCCAAGGTTTATAGAATAGATTGATTGTATGGTAACTCTTGGCCAATCATACAGTGGAGCGGGAATACGTCACATGCATTCCAATTCAAATCTAGTGGAACGATAATGCATTGAATATTGAAATCAGACGGCATTATTATGTTAGTCTTTTAAAGTTATGTTCTTTTTGAACTTATAACAAAATTAAATATTTAATAGCAAGTTGAAATTACGATTTTGTTCACACATTAACAGAAAGTATTGAAATTTTAGGATATTAATCGATTTCAAATTAATGGATTTAATTAGTTGGTTTACCTTGGAAAGGATTAAAAGAATTAATTATTATTTTTGAAATTATAGACTCGTAATGCCTCATATTGGACAGAATGTTTCTCCACTAAACCACAACCTGGGTTTTAGTTTTTTTAATAGTTTACGTATTTTAGTGGATATTGCTCAATTATTAAGATGCAACTAATCACAATTAGTAAATTATTTAAATTTATAATACTTAGGTAGGTATGTATTTTTACAGATACAAAATAGTAGGTTTATGATTTTTACAATCAATTTCTAAGCAAAAAAAACTCAGACATCTTATATTTAATTTTAAAATAATAGTAAATTGTTCTAGCCCAGTAAGTAAATTATAAATATATACTTGGTAAATTTTCAGATGAGCTCACGGAGGGCTTTTAGAATTTTTTTTTAAAAGACGTACTTAAAATATACATTGGATAAAACCACAAGAAAATTTTCCTGCTAACAACCCACAAAAAAATTACGGGGCCAGGAGTGATTAGGCGAGAATAAACGGAAAATGGGAAAAAACAGATTCCCCGAATCTATATTCGATTTTTCAGCTACACCTCCTTTAAATCATATTTACCCCGCACAGAACGGTCTAGTACCTTACTTGTGGGTTGTTCCCAAGAAATTTTTCTTGTGGTTTATGCATTGAAGGTGTTTGTATGCATGCAGTAGTGAAAGAAAACCCCCAGGACGAAGCACCCACCCACATCCCACGCTGGCATAGCCCTTCCCCAACACGAGGGGGTTCTTCTCCTTCTGCATGACTACAACCGCCCTCAAACCACAAAAATAATTTCTTAGAAACAACCCCCAATAAAGTTAGGGGACAGTTTTCTTATACCATTTATTATTAATTCTAATTTTTTTTGCCTTCATATTTCTTTTTTTTTTTTTTTTTTTGATGCACAGGACGACAAGTTATGATTGAAGCCTTTCAGCCACCAGTTTACGAAGTTTATCTATAAATAGGTACATGATGGTAAATATTACACAAGAAATTATCTTCTGCGAACTGTACATATTGGCATAAAAGTGATTCTGAATTTGTCTTCTGCTTCAAATCATATTCACGTTTCGCCATCCTTTGGAAACGTATGAAATGTCTTTGATAGACTTAGCACCTTATAATTCGAACAATTATAGATTGCACACGCCCAACGACTAACATTCATTGTAAAAAACACAGCTCAAACTTAATTATACACAGTTGAACACCAGCAATTGCTAGTGTTACACGTTCTCGAACGACGTAACATCAGTACTATCCGCTAGGGGCGCTGATATACTTGAAACGCGAAATCAGTCGGAGTGCCTGTATTGTCATTATATAGTATTTGCTTTTAGTGTCCAATACTGCATAACCCACAAACTATTTTGACGAGTGCTCTGTAAAGTATAAATTTATTAAAAATTGGTAAAAGTCAGATTACCGATTACCTTTCTAAATTTCTGTTGGCGCACTGTTGAAAAGAAAAGTACAAAAACTCGAAAATAAACTCTAAACGTTCAAACTGGTCCGATTTTCCACGTCAACGAACTTGTGTAAGCCATTTACGCAACAATAGTATTACCCACAAAAAGCTTGTTGACAAAAATTTCCAAAAAAAATGTTTGCATGAAAATTTTCAAAGAATTTGAGTCACGCAAAATCGCTATATTTTTTTTACAAAAATTGGCTTAAGAAATGTTACACGAAAATTATTTTTCTCGCGATAATTTGCTAAACAATTTTTTTCACGAAAATTTGAAGTTTTTTTACAGTAACTTATTAAACATTTTTTATTAATTACCAAAATTTCACGAGGATCTCAAAATAATTATATCGCCGGAAACACTAAAAAACATTCTTTAAAAACGGACTAAAATTTTGTACACGATAATATGCTGAAAAAATACATATAATCCATATTGTATTTCTTAATCTGCAAAATTAGAAAAAAAGGAGCTTTTAAAAAAGTTATTTTTTTAACTTTTCACTGAAATTTGACTTAGTGAAAGTAAAGAAAAATATAAGCGAAAAAATAATTTCATGTCACAAGCTGTCAGAAGTAAGGGTATTTAAATCTGTCACTTTGAAGTTTCATTTGACACTTATGAAAACAATTTATCAACTATTTATTGTTTTGAAAATATAAACATAGATGAGTGAAGATTGGAACTTGTGGTAAGCACTGATAATTACAGTGTGGAGAACCCAATTCATCACAATACTGTTTTCAGACATGACCATCGTTTCCCTAACAAAGTTAACGTAATCAGAAGAATGAATAAACAGTTTAGTCCTCCCTCTGATAACACTAACCTTGTTAGAGGAACGATCGCCAGGTCTGAAAACTATTGTGATGAATTGCGTTCTCCAAATTGTTCTTATAGATAATTATATTATACTGAGTATTTGGTAAACGTTGAATATAAGGTACAGAGAATATTGACAGTTACCAAATTGGAATGTGAACCGGTAAATTGCTTGCACAGTTGCCACATTTATTAATATATTTATGTTTCTTCTTCGTCGCATTCGTTCTCTCGCTTATAAAACGTTAATTTGATCTAGTGCAGCTATGTGAAAACTAGAACCTGTGATGAGCACTAATAAGTACACTTGGAGAACACCCAAATCACCACAACACATATTTCAGAGACCTGAACACCCAAATCACCACAACACATATTTCAGGTCTCTGAAATATGTGTTGTGGTGATTTGGGTGTTCTCCAAGTGTACTTACTAGTGCAGCTGTTTTATAAATTGTTGTAATTTATTGGATGTGTCTTTCCAGTCCTTGTTTGATGTATATTGCTGTTATAATTTCAATAGTAAAATAGAGCTTAACTTAGTATCTTGTTAAGGGAAACGTGGGAAAGTGTTTGGCAAGAGTTTGTTAACAAAACAACTAATCGATATACACTTATTCATCCAATGTTGCCTAAAAAATTCCACATATTGACGAATTTATTATTCCAAGGTACTATACTACTATAATTACCAGAATGAAGCTGAATCACGGCTACTTTCCACAACACCTACATAAAATAGGCATTAGTAACAATCCTTATTGTACATGTGACAACAGTTACCCAGGAACTTTAGAACACTTCATGTTTCAGTGCCGTTTGTATAACCCGATACGTAAACAACTCTGGAAAGAACTCAAAGATGCAGGAGTAGAGTTTTCTGTGAACTTAGCAACACTTTTTTGTACAAATATCCTGAAAATCTATAATATATATATATAAAATTCATTCGGCATACAAAAATCTAAATTTAGTTTTGCTATTTCTCTATATGTGTATTTTAGTATTAGCCTTAGTTAAGAATAATATTAATATAAATTTAGTTTTTCTACTGTCTCACCTATTGTTTTTTATCCCATGCCATTAGCTGTCCAGTGTTGTTTGTTAAAAAAAGTGCTCTGAAGGACACCTGGGCGAGAAGCGAGTATCCTTTGTTTCTATCCTTAATAATAAGTAAGAACACAAACATTTATATTTTGACAAAATTGATATATTAGGAGATAAATATTGCTTATGCTATAGCCATTTAGAAATAGTCATATTCTGTAAGAGCTTACACATAAAGGTACGTCTATCGCTTTAACCCTCCCTCTTGCTGTAAGTATTGATATCCATGCTGCAAATTATATATATATTTGAAGGAGAATCGCTTTTTATAACAATGTGTAGATATAACAATGGTACAAATTTACTGCAGAGTTTTGTGGCCAATGGACGTAATTTCCGAAGCCAATTCCTTACACACACTTAGTATCTTATGAGTGTTAGGTTTGTGTAGGTAATTTGTTAGTATAGGTTTCTTTCAATTCGTGTTTATTGTGTGTTGCTGTTATTACTTTAAGTAGTTTGTAGTCTAAGAGAGTAACTATATGTTGTCAGTGTTAGATTAATGTGGAAATGTGGCTAATTGGTGAGTATCTAGTGAAAGTGTCTTTTGTAGATAATTTGTTAACATTGGAAGTGTCTTTTTAGTTAGTGTTTGTTGCGTGTTATAATTGTAATAAGTAGTATCAATGAACAGTGTATTTTTAGATAGTGTTTGTTACGTGCTGGTGTTATAATTTCTCTAAGCAATACGTCTCGGTGAACTCCACTTCCATTCGCGTGAACATGGCAGCACCTAGAGAAATTGTCGACGTTACCTAAATAATGACTACTGAAGAATATCAAAATTTAAGAAACATTATCAAGAACTTTTCTACCCCTTTTTACATACTAATATGGCTAGCAAAGAGTAAATTAATCAGTAACTGCTAGTTATATGTTACATGTAACAAAATGTCTCTCACTCCAAGAGAGTCACAGGACAAATATCGTTGGCGGTGTAGCAGATGCTATTCGGTTTCTAGTGTAAGAGATTGGTCTTTCTTTTCGAAAAGAAAGCTTTCAATAGAGCAGTTGGTTTCATCTAATTATTATTTTAATAATTAATTTCATTCAGTATAAATCAAAACAATTACGTTACGTTTTTGTAATGTAATTTAGAGTTAAATTTATAGATCTGGCAACAATGTTTCACATTTTCCTTGATATTGCGCCATGCGCAATTTCTCTGTACCCTATATTCAACGTTTACCGAGTAGTTCTTGTCTTTTTTGTACCAAAGTTAATTTAAATATTTTAATATTTTTCTTTGAAAATTTGCTAGACGATAACATAATCTGATCGGTTATTAGAATTGAATAAAAAAACGTTAAAAAATTTAAACTGATCCCTACATGAAGAGGATATGTGATTAGAAATGTAAATATTTCCAAAAGTAGTCTCTAGGTATACGAAGTTTTGTAGAAAACTTGAACGCGTGCCATTCACTTATGAAACACAAAATACAGGTTGTGCCATTTGAATAAAATTCAGCTACGGCAATTTATTATTTTCAGATTCAGCCACTATTTGAAAGCCTCTGTGTATGCCATCTAGATTTTTTCGATGAATAATATAAACGAAAACCTATCTTCTATAATTCAATCAACAGTCGAGGAATCCATATTTATACACCATTTAATTTATCAGCCTTTTCAGGATCATACACAAGAAGCCGAGTGGCAAAAATATAGATCTCTAGCTGGCGGATAAAGACTCGTTCGTGGTTTTATATGCAAATAGTTTCTTACCCTTCATTGTGGCAAGCGACAACCCACCAACAATATCCGCTTATTATGCAAAGTGAAAGCTGAGTCATGCATACAGCTTTTCGAATAATATCTGAAGACTCTTGTTCTCTATTCTCTGTGCCGTCCACCCCCGAGCCCACTTTCAGTAATGTGATTGAGATGATTCTATTGTTTATCTAACAATTCGACAACTAGTTTACATTTCCAATAATCCACTGAAACGCTAACTTAGCCCTCATATCACCAAACATAGTAGTAGATCAGTGACTTGTAATGGAATGTGTATGCTCTGTTCTCAACTTTAGCAGTGCTGAATGTACAAGTTTTTGTATGTCCGGCTTTGGTTGAACGATCCTAATTTAGGTCAGCTGTTTCAAATTTGTATATTTATTAGTGAATTTTTTTTTTAATCACTAACAAAGAGGTATTGATATTGAGAGTTTGCAAAAATTTTTTCAAATGAGTGCGAACTAGGACCCTCAAAACCCATATCCGGGGTCAGGTTCAATTTTTATATGTTTATATATATATATATATATATATATATATATATATATATATATATATATATATATATATATATATATATATATATATATATATATATATATATATATATATATATATATATATATATATATATATATATATATATATATATATATATATATATATATATATATATAGATCCGATAACTCAAAAAATCATTAACCGATTTCGATGAAACTCGGCGTGTTTCTTTCTTTTATTAATGGCTTGGATGAGTTCGTTGGTCATGAAAATCGGACAGGGTTTTTTTGAGTTTTATTTTGAATTTTTTTTTCTCTGAAACTTACAAAGCTGTTTTAATGAAATTTAACATATATATTTCCTTGGGAGAGTTCTTACCACGTACCAAAATTCAACTTTCTAAGTTTATAGAAAATTGAGTTATTTAAATTTTGAATTTTCTTTCGAAAAAACTTTTTTCTCCGAAAATTAGAAAGCTGTTTTAATGAAATTTACGGGTGTGTTTCCTTAGGAAAGGCTTTACTACATACCAAAATTAAACTCTCTAAGTTTATGAAAAATTTAGTTATTCAAATTTGAAGCATTTAATAAAAATTCACTACCATAACGTACTTGCTGCCTCGCGAATTTTTTTCAAATACATATACAGGCGGTTTCAAAAAACATGTGCCGTCGCTCGTGGCTAGATTTCTCACGTAAAAATAAGACTTTTTTTTCGTATCAACATAGTTCCGATTTTGCTTGGTTTCGTAGCTATAGGAGGGGTTAAATATTTGTTTTTGGTTTACTCCAAATTTCTCCAAAACGACTGTAGTAATCTGAATAAAATTTTGGAGGGTGAAATTGATTCAAACTAGTACATATTTTACTGCTAAAAAGTGTCGACAGCTTCACCAGGGCGTGCTTATGTGCTTTCACTGCAATATTTTTCTAAAAAAAACCCACCCATAACTTAAAAAATAATTGGCCGATTTTGATTAAATTTGGGGAATACCTTCCTTTTGGGAAAATCTGCCAAGGTTTTCCCGGAAAATTTTGTGTTTTCTTTCGAAAAAAATGTAAGGGCAACAAAATTGGGTACGCGAGCTCATATCGTTATAGGTAAGTTACCTACCAAAATTTAGCTCTGTAGGTTTAAAGAAAAATAAATTTGGGTTTTCCTCAAAAGTCGCGATATAAAACGTCAAAATTGGTAATATTTAAGCAAAAAACCTGAAACTAGTATGAGCTATGGAAAGAAAATGTCTCAAGGAGAATGGTTTACAAAGCCTGAAGCTTTAGTTTCAATCGTCATTGTCCTTCATTTTACTAAAATGTTTCCAGAAAATTCATTTCAAATAGACCCTTTCTCTGATGCTTTGGCAGTAGCCTTAGCTATAGAGTTTATCGTTTAATGGTATATAATTTTTGTCGAATTTTCGTAAAAATCAATAAAGCTCAATATATCCGTTATTATACAAGATATGAAAAAAAAGGTATACATCAATTATAGGTTGCCTTGAGCTACATCTTAAAAAAGTATTTTTACAATTACAGGGTGGCCCATAAGACGTTGGTGATTCAATTTTTTTCTTTTTTTCTTTTTAATCGAACACGCCTTATTGGATTTTTTCATCTTCCATCGAAATATAATGCATGTTTGTAAGGAAACAAATTCGGGACGCAGCAAGTGCGTTATGGTAGCAAATTTTCATTAAATGCTTCAAATTTGAATAGCTCAATTTGATATTAACCTATAAGGTTGACCAAGAAACCAGCTTTTTCGGGAACATTTCAAGTTTACTTTCGGAAATTTTTGTACATTTTCAAACAATAAAGTTATTTTGATGAAACATGGCACATTGTTTCTACTATACAGGTTATACTGGTGACCAAATTTGATGCCTGGTTTCTTAAAAAAAAACATATTTGCTATTAAAAACATTTTTATGAAAATTCACTACCATAACGCACTTGCTGCGTCCATACTTTTTTTTTACAACATGCTTGAGAAATCTTGTAATTGCACTAACAATTTTGAGAAAAACCGTTTTGAGTATAGTAGGCTATGAAATCCAATACCAGAAAACAAATGAAAAAAAAGGTGTTCAACAAGCAGTAGGCCATGGAATCTAACATTAGACTTCTACTTTTAACATAATTTTCCGTAATGATTCACGATAAAAAAAAAGATTTATTTTACAATACTTAATTAGGTAATAATGCTAGGTAATATTATGTGAAACAGTTTAATAACGAAACCCGGCAATAACAAATAGAAACTTAAACACAAAACAACAAATTAGAAACGGAACTCAACAAATAATAAAATAGAGACTTAAAAATACACTAAATAGACAATATTTGTTCAATATGGCCACCGTTTTGTTCAATGCACCTTATACACCTTTTTGAAACATGCCTGCAAACTCTGGTGAGGGTGTTTTGGTTAATATGATTTAAAGCTTCCGTGATTCTGTTTCGTAATTCATTGATATTTGGTGGCGGATCGAATTTATACACATCATTCCTCAGATTACCCCAAAAATAAAAAGCCATGGGTGTTATATCAGGACTTCGAGCACACCAATGAACCGGTCCATTGTTACAAATCACACGATTATTAAAATTTTGGTACAAAAATTCTTTGACCATCCTAGGGTTGTGAGCTGGACAACCGTCTTGTTGGTACCAAATCTCGTCTAAATTATCACGAACTCTTCTAATTGTTGGTAAGATATCATTTCTCAATAGAGTAAGATACCTTTCCCCAAGTAAATTATTTCCAAAAAAGAACAGACCAACAATGAAGTTACCTAATTTTTTTTAAATTAACTGTCTAATCTACAAATAAAAATAACAGTTTTTTACTTACTAAGCGGCACCAAACATTAATGCCAAATCTGTCTTGCAATCGTCTTTCTTCCTTTATATGGGGATTTTCGTTTGCCCAATAATGCCTATTATGGCGATTATACACACCACAATTTGTAAATCTGGATTCATCAGTCCATATTATTTTCAAATGGAAATTTTCATCTTGCTGACATTGTCCTTGATACCATCTGCAGAATTGAAGTGGCTCAGGGTAATCGTCAACATTTAAGCCTTGTACGATTGTAGGTTTGTATGGATAGTAATGACTTTGTTTTAATACACGGTGTACCGTACGTTTTGGAACGTCAATTTGTTAACCATAAAACCGAACAGATTGCGGAGGGTTTTCGTTTGAAACCTGTAAGACGGCATTATTTGTTTCTTCATTTCTAGGCATTGGTAGTTTCTTTGCGTGGAAGCTACCGTCGTTCAATAGATTGGTCACTATCCTGCGAAATATTTTAGTGTTTGGTTGTCGTTTTTCTGGGTAGTTGTTTTGATATGAATTTGCAGCTGTCTCAATATTTCGGTTAGAATGAACGTAACATTCCAACATGTCAAAATATTCTTCATTACTGAACTAATTGTTGAATAATATTTAAAATAAACAGGAAGCAAACTATTTAGTACAACATTTTAAGCAACGTGTTAATACACCTCAAATTGTTCAGATAATTAAAGTTGACAGTATTCTTAATTGTCGCGATAGTGTTATATCTATAGCAACCTTTCTTCTCTTATTTTTCTGTTGACTTACGTTTAAAAATCTAACAATTTTCAAAGGCGTCTTCGTAAATCATTAATCTGCTTTTTATTGGGTTCTGTTAGTAAATTTAATTATTTACTAGGTTTACCTATTTAATTAAATTATAGCAATTAGGATAATGTTGTAACGTAAAATATCATTTGTAATAATGGGCCGATTCATTGGTGTGCTCAAAGTTCCTATTTTTTAAGGTGACTCATTGCGTAAAATTATGCTGGAAGTAGAAGTCTATTGTTAGACTCCATGGCCTACTGCTTTTTGAACACTTTGTCATTTGTTTTCAGGTATTGGATTTCATAACCTATTATACTCAAAACGGTTCGATCCACCACAAAATATCAATGTATTACGAAACAGAATCACGGAAGCTATAAATCATATTACTATCCAGGTCACCAGACATAGAACATCTTGTTATGCCCGCTCGTTTGTCCCGAGGACTTCCAAGTTGTGGAATTCCTTGCCGGCACATGTTTTTCCTTCTGCTCCGAACCTCCAAACCTTCAAGTCCAGAATTAACAAGTTGCCTCTTTCCTCCTTGTCAACACCCACGGTACGATAGTATTTAGGCTGTAAGCCCTCGTGGTGTGTTGTTAAAATTAAAAAAAAAAAAACGAAACACTCTCACCAGAGTTTGCAGGCATACATGTAGTTCAAAAACAAATGACAATCCAAAGTTGAGAATAGCATAACAAGATTACTCTGTAAAAAGTGTCCTGGTAATGTGCAAGTCTTAGACATGTCAGATCAACGCCTACTTAGATATTGAGGAAAGGAGAAATTGACAAATTTTGTTTTTTTCAGAATAACTCGAAAACGAAAAGAGGCGGTGCAAAATACAAGTCATATTTGGAACGAGCATGAAATTCTACAAAACATTTCTAATTTAACCGTCTACCTATCTCTAATAATAACGGAGATAGCAATACATTTCCATCCAGTTTGGGACACACTGTGTATAATTTTTAAATGATCAATAAGTTCCAAGAGACGATGTGGATGTATCTATAGGAATTTTTATGAATCTGATGAAACTTTAGAGAATAAACAAGTGCTTGTAACAGGCATTTTTTTATTGGAAACAAAATGTAAAATATCTTACAAATTTAGAAGAATATGAACTTATAAACGTTAAATTTCCAAACAAAATCAGCTTTTATAATCTATAGAAACAAGAATCGCTAACGGTCGATGAAATTCAAATTTTCCCCGTTTACGTAAATCAGGGTTTCATAGAAATTATACTCCAGTGTGGATCACAACTTTACAAGTCGGCAGCTGTCCAGATATTCTTGTAGAAAGGACATTTTACATGAGCTGAAATAATTCCCTGGCAACACACGGTGAACCAGCAACTCGTGAAACATCCGCCTAATTTGCAAGTTTTCAAAAGGACAGAGGATCCAGCATGAATTATTGCAACATCGCAGACTGTACAGTCTACAAGTCAACCTTACTGCTCCTAATCCACTTGTGTCAAATCCACCCACTGATCCCTGCGATAATACTCCACACCTTTAAATTACGAGGGTGATACTGAAAAAAAAGCTAAATTTTAAATAAGCTAAATAAGCAGTGTAAAAGAACGCCTATCCGAATCAAGTAATACGGAAGAAATTTTACGGCAGCAAGTGAGGGCGCCCTCGTGGCGCAGGTTGATAGGTGCCAGCATGCTGTTTGATGTATGAAATTTTAGGGCTTGTAACATTTTCCACCAAGATAATCGGATTTATTTTTGAATTGTTTACCTAGGCGGTAATTAAAAATAATACCTCAATTTTGATCCGTAGCTTTAAAAACCTTTGTTACAAAAAAAAACTAATAATAATTTTAAAAAAAGGTTTAGGGAGGAAGGGACAATTAAAGGGCGCCAGTTGAGTCTTAAATATTTTATAACCCTAAAACTACCAAAAGGGTTGATTGAAAATATATACAGTGAACTCTAATGATCTATCTCATAACAAATAACTTTACTTTACTTAACTATATTTGCTTTTGGCTAGCCAAACGCGGCACAAAATATACATAATTTTAATTCAAAAATACTTGTTAGGTTGGGTCTTTCTTTCACTAAAAGGTTTAGTTTTGGCAACTCAGGCTACCTGGAGCTATTTCATTTACCTAAATGTTCAGCTGTCTAAAAGTTGGAATTCACATTCAGTGCAGCGTCAAACCAATAAATAGTAAACATTGCTGGAAAAGTCAATTAAATCCCAAGAAAAAAACCCTAAAAAATAAGAATTTAGAAATTTATAGATATCTTAAACTTGCTTCTTACCCTGTAGAATGTATAGGGGTTTCAAAATGAACGGTAACATGATAATTTGATTGCAGATATTTCTTAAGATAGAAAGGTAATTTATTTTTTAATCTACCTTAAATTAAACCTAAAAAAACAGCCCACAAACCAAACTAAACAATAAATTTTCCTTGTCTCTGTTGCTAGGCATGTAGTGTCAATCTATTAAATTTGAAGTGGTTTGACACGTGGCACAGAGAAACAGTGTAAAAGTATCAGACTTAGATTGGCATGGAATGAAATTAACTAAAAACGGATGTGAATACGTTACAGGCTGTTGTGTAAAACTGTAGTTCTGTATATCTATTTTTATTAAGAATCATTCTTAGACATTTGTTTTGAAACCTCTGTAATTTTTTGTGTTCGTTTTCTGCAAGAAATATCCGAAAAATTCTATTGTACCCAACTAAATAATAACATAATGGGTAACATTAATTTGTATAAGCAAAATAAGATTCATTTCACAACGCCTATCCGGATCAAGTAATAAGAAAAAAATTTTACGGCAGCAAGTGAGGGCGTCCTCGTGGCGCGGGTTGATAGGTGCCAGCATGCTGTTTGATGTATGAAATTTTAGGACTGTTGTGTAAAATTGTAGTTCTAGTATATCTATTTTTATTGAGAATCATTCTTAGATATTTGTTTTCAAACCTCTGTAATGTTTTGTGTGCGTTTTCTGCAAGAAATATCCGAAAGGTTATTATGTATCCAACTAAAAAATAACATAATGAGTAAAATTAATTTGTATAAGCAAAATGAGATTAATTTCACAGTTAAAAATCGACTACCATATCAGTACCTGAGATTCTATCAGAGTTAAGACCTTAGTATGTTTTTTGATACTCTAAGGAGTTAACGAATCACTAGTTTACCTACCTTAAATATATTTAAGTTTAATACTATTTAGTTATTTATTCAAAGAAAAACTATAATACACACAAAAAACTCTCACATGAGTTTTAATTTTGCCCTAAAATTTGATATAGTAACACAAGTTTTTTAAATGAATTTTTCCTGTTAAATTTATGTAATCTATTGTACCAATGTCTTAGATAAGATTTATATAAACATGTGTGCCTATAAGTGTAGCTCATAAGTATTCTACAAATGTATAGACTATTATTGTATATGTAAATTGAAACATTAATGGGATAACTATATATTAAACTGGAGCACTGCAAAATATTTATCTGTACATATTGTACAGGGCTTTCATTAATTCCCGAACCTCACGTGACCGCTTAAGTTAGGCAACCGGCATACACGGTTGTACAACCTGAATTAATGAAATCCCTAAGATGCCAGTGTTGTCTCATATTTCCTTTGGGGTTTTATAAAAAATATAAAAATTATAATAAGGTGAAACAGTAAATGTCTTAAATGTATTTATTATTTATTATTTTTAACAGCAAGTTTACTGTTATTGATTGTTAAAAAATAAATTAAAAACAATAAAATATTACTTTTATATTGTATAGATAACAACATTTTGTAATGTACGTCTAATTTACGGTTTTAGGAATGTGTATTCAGTAATATTGAACAAATATGTATCTGTTTGGGCAGATTACCGACGAACAAATTTGGTAAGGCTTGGTTCCATGCGATGTTAAATATCGTCAACAACATAACTTTAACATACCTACACTTTTAACTTGCGTAAAAACGGAATGAAAATGCTAAGTTTTGATAAAAACTGTTTATTTTCATTGTCCAACAGATAGAAAATTATTTGAAGAAGGTAAGCACTGGTCGATCTTGGAAAATGCACAATAAAATAGAAACAACCGTCAAAAGGGAATTGAGCGCCAATGGACTGAACTGTCAATTGTCAATTGATTTAGTAACTTTGGGGTCCCTAGTCTAGTGGTTTTTTTGGTTACTCTTTGGACTGCCAACTCATAAAATCATATTCCACTAAGAGAGAGAGACAGAATCTGGTCACGTGGGGTTCGGGAATTAATGAAAGCCCTGTATACACTCCCTGTAACATTAATAAAATTTTGCTTGATTAATTTATTTTGATGGTGCCAGCATGCAAACCGAAAAATCCCGGGTTCGATTTCCGGCCGAGCCAACTAGAAGTTGACCTCTGGAAAATTTTACAATGAATAAAATAAAGATCGCGAAATTGTGCTAATGGCCTGAGATGCCACATCCATTAGAATATTTTTTTAAGACAGCAAGTGAGCTGTGGTAGCAAAATTTCCTAAAAACGACACTTCACAATAAATTTAAAGTTAAGAAAATACACAGTTTATTTTATATTGCGAAAAATCTTAGGGAGTGATTCGTTGGAGAAAACACAAGAGGAGAGCTTCTATATAAACTTATTTCCAATAGGGTCTTATGTGGGTTTTACGCCAGTTTAAATGGATAGGTTAAAATTCGGTGTGTTTAATGTCTTACATTCTGAAAGCATAAAAATCAAATCTTCAATGCAGATTAGATTATATTAGATTAAATTAAGTGTGAGTGAGCTATTCCAGTCCATCCAACGCAACGTCATGTATATTGTGCTCAGGTATAATTGCTTAAATTTGACCCAGCTCCCTGCGGGTGACAATCTTTTTTAATGGTGAAAGTTGGTTGGATATGTGAACTACCATCTGAGTGAAATCGCTTGGCCGTTTTAAAGCTGAAAGAGAGATAACCTCCCTCTGAGTTCGTCTGGACCCGACATCCGTCAGTGTTTGACTCAAGGTGGTAACCTGAAGTCCCGCTCTCGAGCAGCATCCAAGCCGGGTCGTTAGCAGTTTGGAAGCTTACAGGGGAGACCACAGTCTCCAAGTGTTATCCACTCCTAGACATCTAAGCCTTCCTCATGGTTCGTGTAGACCCGGTACCTGCTAGTGCTTGTTTAAATTTCGCCCAACAAATTTGGCTCCCCGCAAGAGACGATGTTTTTGTGGGTGGAAGTTGGTTTGACGAGTTTACTGTCATCTGAGTGAAGTCGCCTGCCCATTTCAAACCTCACAGAGAGATAGCCTATCCCCGAGTTCATCCTGACTATACATTCATCATTGTTTGACTCGAGGCTCTATCATATAGAGTCCCGCACCCGAGCAGCATCCAAGCGGGGTCGTTTGCCCGTTTCAAACTCAATATCTAGTTATAATCTACCTCTTGACACCTCAGCTCTCCTCTGGGTCCATCTAGACGCGACACCCACTAGTGCTAGACTCAAGGTTACATTCCACCGAGTCCCTCTCCCGAGGATCACCCAAGCGAGGTTGTTTTTTTTTTTGAAAGCACACGGTGGGAGCTTCAAAATCCGGATGTATACCACTCCTCAGAAAGCTCAACCCTGTTCGGGTTCCTTTGGAGACCCCGCCAGTGTTCAACTCAAGGCAATATCATTTAGAGCCCCACACCCTAGTAACAACCAAAAGAGGTCAACTGCCCATTTCAAGGCCTTTAGTAAAGGCTGCCTGGATTTCTTAACCTTCGAGTTGGTGCCTGCTCTAGGTGTAATTTTTCCCAACGAAGTAGATCCAGGTATACCTAATGAAACAATTTGGTTTCAGCACGATGGTGCTCCCCGCATTTTTGTGTCAGTGTGAGAAGATATTTAGATCAGTTATTTCCAGGTCTCTGGATTGGACGACGTGGTACAATTAAATGGCTACCGAGGTCCCCAGACTTAACGCCCCTAGACTATTTTCTTTGGGGATATTTAAAAGAAAAATTTTGCCAAAATAGGCCAAATAATATTGAAGATTTGAAAAACAAAATTAGATTGGAGACACATAACATACCGGATGAAGCCATTCAGAATTCCGTCGACGGATTTTACCATCGTCTGGGAGCGTGCCAAGTAGAGGGTGGAGGACATTTCCAGCATTTGCCATGTTAAACAGCCTTTTTGTTGTTTTTTGTTTTGCTTCGTAACATTTTTTTTGACAAAATAAATAACAAATAAACCATAACTATGTATTGTTAAGTTACAATGTCGCAAGATGACAGAATATGAAACAATGTAAATCTCTAACCTGGAAAGGTAAAAAACACATGAATGATCTATCGTTTCCGCTTATTTAAATAGGAATGTTTTAAAAAATTTAACAGTCGCCATTTTGAAATAGCTTGAGAGAATCGCGCCAAAGTTTATAAGCATACGAGATATTAGCTTTCAAATGATGTATCACAGGTTGTATGTTTCCATTGAAAAAAATTTATTGATGTGGTCATATCTTTGACAAATGTCTATAAAAGAACAAACGAATAACGTCAAAATGTGAGCAAATATAAAACTAAATTGACGTGTCCGAGCGTTTTCCCCAAAAGTTAAAGTTTAAAGGTATATTAATTTTATTCCGGACTTCTGGGCAGCCCTGTATATATATATATATATATATATATATATATATATATATATATATATATATATATATATATATATATATATATATATATATATATATATATATATATATATATATATATATATATATATATAATATAGTGTAGCGTAGTGTGAGCAATTATGCATGACTATTTTTTTTAATATTTATTTTTTTTCAATCATTTCGAGAACACTGACCGTTTTATTATATATATATATATATATATATATATATATATATATATATATATATATATATATATATATATATATATATGTGTGTGTGTGTGTGTGTGTGTGTGTGTGTGTGTATTTATACGGGGTGATTCATTAACAATGGAAAATCCAAAAGTTGGAGATACCACCCGTCAAACTGTGACCATTGGCGAAACATGCCTTATACAAAAGTTGATAGTTTCGAAAATAAAGGATGTTGAAAATTGAAAGTTCAAATTTTAATTAGCTTTTTTTTGTCATTATTTTGGAAATATCTAGGTTAAGAACCTGAACATTTGCGAAGCTATGTTTTTTTAGGCGGTGAATAAGATACGTGTTACAAATATCGCATTGCTCATAGAGGGCACCACTTACGACCAGTTTCAGCGGTATTTACAGTTAATAAGTTTTCACCCTGTATGTCTAACATGAAATCTGATTCAAAACGTGTAACAGCAATTATTTTTCAATTAATTATGTATTCTCTTTTTCATTTCGATATCTTGATCCGTTTTCAAGAAATATCGATCTAAAAAACATTATGTTTTGATAATACGATAAATTAATTAACACACTTGGTTTATTTCACTGTTAGTTTCTCATATAAATCGATTTTTCTCGAAAACTGATCAAAATACCGAAAGGAAACAAGAATACATAATTAATTGAAAAATAATTTATCTATCGGGATTGGTATCCAATTTGATATTAGACATACAGGGTGAAAAAGTTATTAATTGTAAATGTCAAAATAATTAGAATATTAACCCCCGACACCCTGTATTTCCGAAACTATCAACTTTTGGATGTCCCATTGCTAATGTATATATATATATATATATATATATATATATATATATATATATATATATATATATATATATATATATATATATATATATATATATATATATACAGGGTGTCCCACCGAAAGGGGCTAGTAGCTTTTAGGTGTCTTTGTGTCTAGTAAATGGAAATTTCTTTCAGCCATCTGTTACAGAATTTTAAGGAGCATATTCCGAAAATAATTTAACATACACAGGCTGTCCCATAATTCAGTGGCAACACAAACTTGTATTTTTTTTAATGGAACACCCCATATATTATTACATATTTCGATTTGCGATGAAATTCTGACTCAAATATTATAGAGGTCTTATAGCTTTAATCTCAACGGTTTTTGTGTAAATGTCAATAAACTGTCAAAATGAGGTTATGTTTGGCGTATTTTTGCTACACCGGCAGTCGAACTGCAATGAATTTGTCTGAAGGAATGTTTTAGGTAGATGGTCTTCTATGTAGAATACACTCCAAGGTGTCAAAAAAATAATACATTGTACAGGGTGATCACTTTTCATGAATATGTAATTTACTGCATTTTTTCAAATGGGACACCCTGTATATTATTACATATTTGAATTCTCCATAAAATTCCGCGTACAACGGTATAAAATTATAGAGCAGTTCAATTACCGGATTTAAAAATATTTAAAAAAAAAATCGAGATTTTTCTAAATTTGTCAATTGCATTATGTATTAACGGAAGAAAATTTTATAGATTATCATCTCCAATCTAGTTTACAGTGAAATGATGCACATTAATGAAAATCTGTCTAAATTCTCAGTCGAAAGTTAGTAAAAAATATCTTTGATTAAATTCGTCGAGTTACATGTCGTAATTACCGATCCGTTCAGTTAAAACTTCCAATAAACGCTTCTACAATGCATTGAACTGGCTGTGTGATAGTCAAAATACATGAACAAGCAGTTGATGCGACATTTTCTTGGGTATTTGCAATAGTTTGCGGAAAATTCTCACTTCGGTGCCGTACAAAGTCATATGTTAGTTATAGGGAAAGGTATATCCGCAGAGTAGAGAATAGGAAAATTGAATTGTCTGTTAAAGAAGGCTGATGTCATTTCATACCTGTCATTGAATGTTATCATTCATCGCTTGTGTAATAATTGTTTTATGATATTTTCAAATAGTTTTTGGTTCATCTCTGTGTATTTCTAGTTTTTCTTGTTCACTTTTGTTACGTCAGTTCGTTTATTCTCAGTTTTCTGTTCTTTTTCGTAGCGTTAAGTGATAATTTTAAGTGTACAGTTCAGGTGATTTTTTGGAGTTTCAAACATGAATTTATCTGTAACTGAAAAAGTTGACATGGTATTCTGTTTGGGAAAAGCTGACAAAAATTCTCTTCTTGCTGCAAGGATTTATCATCAACAATTCCCACATAAACGGCAACCAAAGCGGCAGGCTTTTGAACGAGTGAAGAGAGAGTTCATAAGTAAGGGAAGTGTTAACTCGTATCCTAAAAATCGAAGACCAGTTATTGCTGTTACTGACGAAGGTACGCAGTTGAATATATTGTTATCACTAGAGGAAAATCCTCACACATCCACAAGAGAGCTGGAAAATGAAACAGGCATACCCAAAACAACAATCAATAGAATTGCAAGGAAATATAAATATCACCCATATCATATGAATACACATCAGAATTTAACCGAGCACGATTTCGAAACACGATTGTTCTTCTGCCGTACGATGTTAAACCGAATACATATGGATAATGAGTTTGTGACAAACATTCTATTCACTGACGAGGCGACTTTCAGAAGTACAGGCATCGGCAATAGACACAATATGCATTATTATAATGTCAGAAATCCACATTGGTTGAGGAAAATCGACAATCAAAACCGATGGTCACTGAATGTTTGGGGAGGGATAATTGGGGATTATGTCATTGGACCATATTTCTTGGATGGCACGTTGACCGGTGAGAGATATGAACTATTTCTCAGGAACGAATTAGGATCACTCCTCGACGATGTAGATCTATATTCGAGGCAGCAACTGTGGATTCAACATGACGGTGCTCCAAGCCACTCGTCTATTTCTGTAAGGAACTATCTGAATCAGCGCTTTCCAAGAAGGTGGATAGGCCGAGGTGGACAGATCATCTGGCCCCCAAGATCACCAGATCTTACACCCTTAGATTTTTTCCTTTGGGGGTATGTGAAAGACATGGTCTACAAAGAACCAGTTACGACAAGTGAGGATATGCGGAGAAGAATCATTGATGCCTTTGGTAGCATAACTGTGCCTATGTTAATAGAAACCAGGCAAAGTTTCGTCAAAAGGCTTCAGCTTTGTATCAGATATGAAGGAAACATATTCGAGCACCTGTAATTTTATTTATTCTGCGAATAAAAACCAGTAGAAAAAATAAGAGTTGTTTTATTGCAAATACGGCAAGTATACATTATATCATAACATAACAGTAGTATTAAATTTTCCCGACTATTTGCATCTTTGTGACATTATCTTGAAGAGCATAATTATGGCTTCTTACTTTTGACCTTATAATCGAATTCCCCTTTGACTAAAAAATTAATTGCAGATTTCATAAATTATCATTGTGAAGTTACGTTATTCAATGAATCTATTTGTCTGTGAAATTCGTCACATTTTTTAAATATTTTTAAATCCGGTAATTGAACTGCTCTATAATTTTATACCGTTGTACGCGGAATTTTATGGAGAATTCAAATATGTAATAATATACAGGGTGTCCCATTTGAAAAAATGCAGTAAATTACATATTCATGAAAAGTGATCACCCTGTACAATGTATTATTTTTTTGACACCTTGGAGTGTATTCTACATAGAAGACCATCTACCTAAAACATTCCTTCAGACAAATTCATTGCAGTTCGACTGCCGGTGTAGCAAAAATACGCCAAACATAACCTCATTTTGACAGTTTATTGACATTTACACAAAAACCGTTGAGATTAAAGCTATAAGACCTCTATAATATTTGAGTCAGAATTTCATCGCAAATCGAAATATGTAATAATATATGGGGTGTTCCATTAAAAAAAATACAAGTTTGTGTTGCCACTGAATTATGGGACAGCCTGTGTATGTTAAATTATTTTCGGAATATGCTCCTTAAAATTCTGTAACAGATGGCTGAAAGAAATTTCCATTTACTAGACACAAAGACACCTAAAAGCTACTAGCCCCTTTCGGTGGGACACCCTGTATATATATATATATATATATATATATATATATATATATATATATATATATATATATATATATATATATATATATATATATATATATATATATATATATATATATATATATATACAGGGTGATTTATAAATGGTGACCAAAAATAAAATCCCCTGTTTTTTGAATAATTTTAGAGAGGGTATGTCCTATAAAAATTTTTCCTATAATGCTTCATTAAAAAGATACAGGGTGTTGGAGTTGAATTTCAAAAAATAAAATTTCCCAATTTTTTAAAAAGTAGCACATATATTTTGCTGAAACTTCGCATGTGTAGGCTGTTATGGAAGGCGTGTATTTTACCATAACAATTGAATCGGCTCATCCAGCAGTGGCGCGCGTACCCATATGTCATTGGTTATCCCTCAAGAAAAAAACGGGTACGCCAATGGTATTTTTTTTACTCTTACTTTCATTCGTGAACAAAATGACTCTCTTGATAATTTTCTGTATGACGCTTATTTTACGAGTAAGCAATGAATCAGCTAAGTGTTTTAGAGCACAGTTCATGATTTTTAACCAGTCGTTGTTTGGTATAAAATCGCAATGATACACTTTTATCAGGATTATAGTAATTTATTACAATTAAAAAGATGTCGTTCGTGTATTCAGGCCAATGGAGGCATTGCGATTTTCTACCAAACAACGACTGGTTAAAAATCATGAACTGTGCTCTAAAACACTTACCTGATTCATTGCTTACTCGACAAATAACCGTCGTACAGAAAATTATCAAGACAGTCGTTTTGTTCACGAATGAAAGTAAGATTCAAAAAAAAAATATTATTGGCGTACCCGTTTTTTTTTTTTTTTCTTGAGGGATAACCAATGACATGTGGGTACGCGCGCCACTGCTAGATTAGCCGATTCAATTGTTATAGTAGAATACGCGCCTTCCATAACAGCCTACACATGCGAAGTTTCAGCAAAATATATGTACTACTTTTTAAAAAATTGGGAAATTTTATTTTTTGAAATTCAACTTCAACACCCTGTATCTTTTTAATGAAGCATTATAGGAAAAATTTTTATGGGACATACCCTCTCTAAAATTGTTCAAATAATATGGGGTTTCATTTTTGGTCACCACTTATGAATCACCCTGTATATATTTATATATGCGTATATGCGTGTGCGTGTTTTGAAAACAGTAGCAAATTTTTAGGCTAAAATATTAGATGTAAATTATATACCCTTAATATATAAGGCCACTTTTTTATTATTAAATAAATAAATTGACAACAGTAATTTAGTCCACAGTTCTAATTCATTTACAAATATATGAGTTTTTGTACAGGGTGAGTATTATAAATGATAACTTCCTTTTATTTTCGTTATTTCTGGGCAAATTGATTTGTTCAAAAACTTATTTTGAACAATTTTTAACGTAGTTTCTGAATCTGCAATCGCTTTTTAAGATTTTGAAAAATGTACGAGGTGGAACAAAAAATATAGTTTTCTTAAATAGAACACCCTGTATTTTTTTACATATTATCATTTGTCGATTTTTTCTCATTACGAAAATATATAGTTATAGTACATTTGGATAAGCAGTTTTTAAGTTATGATAAAATATGTAAAACGACAAATCTGTTTACGTATTACCCAATAATATACGAAGTAGCCTTTGAAAATAAAATTTTAACTTTGTATAAACGTCAAAAAGGTTAAAATTTGTTAGTGCTTTTTCTATTAGAAATCTTTATTGTGTGCAAAAAAGCGATCATGCCTATCATAGTTTAGAGAATAGGCGTAGAATTTTAGAAATATTCTTATATTGTAATAATAACATGACTGCTTCAGAAAGGGAGTTTAGAAGACTGTATCCGAATGAGACTGTGCCTGGCAAAGGAACATTCAAGAAAATTTACAATAAATTTTGTGACACAAATTCATTAAAGGATGCAAATAGAAGAAAAACGAGGAATACTATTGGTGAGGAAATACAAATTAATATTCTATTATCGGTTATAGAAGAGCCAAGTCGGTCTACTTATTTTGTAGCTAAAGATTTAAATGTAAGCCAAAGCAGCGTTATGCAGCTTTTAAAAAGAAATAAGTATAAACCTTTTCACATTCTTCCTGTTCAACACTTAACCGAAAATGATCGTCGACAGAGAATATTGTCTTGCCAACAAATTATTAAAAAATATAATGAAAACAATGATTTTTTGCGAAATGCGTTTTGGACTAATGATTCGTCCTTTTCTACAGCTGGTTTGTTTAATAGACATAACAAACATCATTGGGCTACAGAAAATCCACATATGGTAAAGCAAATAAAAAAAACAAGGACGTAAAACTGTCAATATGTGGTGTGGGATACACCAAAACAAAATAATTGGTCCATTTTTTTTACATACAAATCTCACAGGTGTAGTTTATCTCCATTTGCTACAAGAGCAAGTTGATTTGGATGACTTGCCAGTTATTCTAAATTTAAGAGCAATCTGGCAGCAAGACGGAGCTCCGCCACATAACGTTAGACCTGTGACGAACTACTGAAACCAAAAATATGTCCTCTGGATAGGAAAAAATGGTCCCTTCCATTGGCCGGCTAAAAGCCCCGATTTAAATCCGCTCGATTTTTTCCTTTGGGGTGCTCTCAAGGACAATATTTTTAATGAAGAACTGTCGGGGGGGGGGGGGTGCACTGTGCAATTAAAACAGCTTATACGACGACAAATTAATTATTTTAACGAAAATGCAGCGGTATTTGAAGATGTGCGATCAAATTTTTTACGGCGATGTTTCAAATGCTTAGAAAGTAACGGAAGGTATGTAGAAGATACAATGTAAATCTTTATATTGTTTACTAATTTTTGTAACTTTGTAACTTTTATTTTGTTTCCTTGTGTATGGTTTCGTTATATCTTTTGTTGTGACAATCATTGAATAGATATCTTAGCTAGTTTTGTATAATAATTAAGTGATTATTGACAAACCACATTTTTAACTAATAGTTTGACGTTTGTATACAAAATTATATATACTTCGTATATTACTGGGTAATAGGTTAACAGATTTGACGTTTTACATATTTCATCATAACTTAAAAACTGCTTATTCAAATGTACTATAACTATATATTTTTGTAATCAGAAAAAATCTACAAATTATAATATGTAAAACAATATAGGGTGTTCCGTTTAAAAAACTATATTTTTTGTTCCACCGCGTAGATTTTTCATAATTCTTGAAAAGCGATAGCAGAATCAGAAACTAAGTTAAAAATTGTTTAAAATAAGTTTTTGAACGAATCAATTCGCTCAGAAATAACAAAAATAAAAGGGGGTTATCATTTATAATACTCACCCTGTACAGTATTATTAATCTGCAACCAAATCGCTAGAAGGCAATAATTTTATTTTAATTTTTGGAATAGAGTATTTATATAAATTAAAAATATTATATTTTGTTAGGTACCAGTTCTGTCACACACCGTTTCTCATATAAAACAAGTGAACCGCATTATCGTCGACCATCAGCAGTTAAAATAATACATCCTAGAGCTAAAATAAATAAAATAAAAAAAATGATGTTATATTTTATAGAAAAAGCTAATATGATGCTTTGTCTATTTTTTACGACTCCTAAAAGTATCTAATATCTGTAATAAGTTTTTTTTTTGTTATTATTGAATTTTGCGCTCTATTTCAATACAAATTCAATAAAAGACTTCATATACTCATATTAGATGACGATACAATATCCGAATGTTACAGGATTGGCGTGAGAGGCCTCGAGATAACAACATTATAGAAATGCCATCTGACTTTTCCTATTTCCTCATTCTCGACTTCCATTACTTTCCTGGGAGTGTGAGAGACAGTTGATGGCATTTTTTCTTGATATAAAGAATCCATAACATTGTATAATATATTGAATGATATTGGTCAGCGTAAGAAAAAAAACTTTAAGAGAAGAGATAAGAAAAGAATGTAGAACTAAAGTGACATACCGTATAAGAAAAAAGTTACAAGGAATAGGCAGCAAGTTGTACCACGCATAGTGGTAGATCAGTCACTAAACACAGTCTTTCCATCAACTGGGAAATATTAGAAGTTTATTTCGAGAAGCACTAAAACAGCTAAGTTATGATACTGGAACGCGTACGTAGTAGCATCGCTCGGAGTTAGATGAAGCTCACCCTTCTACTCATACAACCAAGCGCAAACTGCCGGATTCAAAGTGAAGTGCGACAAGAGTGCGCCCGAAAACTCTCTAGAGACCGGCCCGTCGCAGGATTGGTGGAGGATTCGTACTTCGTCCAATGGGAAGACAGTATAACGCGCAGATTATCTTTTTACACGTTATGTATGGAAAAAATAACACTCATTCATTGCAATCGAAATCTGAAATTACATCTTCAAACTCATAACTTTAACTGGTGGACTTTAATTGTTAAATGAATTAAACTATCCCTGGAGTGGCTGTTGAAAAAGCTCATAATGAAGTGGTCTCTTCAAAATCTAAACACTCAACACAATTGCATGTTGTTTTTGTTCAAACACGATAATGAATGAAACTTGCGATATTTTTTATCGGTTCCCAACTTTTGTTTTATTGCTTTGATGTGCATGAATATTTAGTTACTAATTAGAACATTGTAGCGTCTGGAAAACAACGTTTTTTCTTCTCGAATTTTCGTAGAAAAAGTTCGATAATGACTAGATATGTGTTCATATACACTGTGTTTATAAAGTAACGCATAACTTCAATAACAATTAAATGTGGCCATTATTAAGCAAAATTCAAAAACAGGTCGATTTATATTGTTAAAAACTAACTTTTGGATAAAAAAATCTCACCACTATCTTCATACTTCTTCAAAGAGTAGCTACAGCTTCGAATTTTTTTTTGATAGGAATAAAACAAAGTGAGTAATAACATTTCTAGTATCAGTAACACTTACACAAGTGAAGGCTGTAAAGAATTACATAGTCCAGTTTTATGATACTGATATGATAGGGGAACATGCTGTACCTTGAACTCATTCTTGATTTTTTTTTTAATTCATGAAGAATAAACTCTAGTCAGAGGCTTATTTTGGCGCGATGGATACGGGGTGATATTTTATACATAATAGTTTTTTTGCGAGGTTAGAACAATTCAAATTCGATGAGAAAAAAGCTTAATTTGAAAAAGTGTATTTGTGTCCAAGGTACAACAGGAATGATGTACCTCGGACCTAAGACCGTTGTACCTTGAACATGTATATAATAAATTAGATAGTTTTCGGTAGAAAATTTTATTTAGACCTCCTTATATGTAAAAAACAATTTATAATGCAAAATTAACTTCATATTCGAAAACATTATTCTGAAAAATATTTGAAAAATGAACATTAATGTTAGAAATCAGTTCGAGAACAAAACTATTTTTCACAAATTTGAGTGATTTCTCCAACCTCGTAGATGTCTCTTTTGGAACATTTGTTCACTGGGGGATTAATTTTCTGAATAATGTCCACCCATGGATAGAACAATGAGTCCACTTTTTCCGGCCATTTCCAATTATTCATGGTTGGCTCCATTGCCGTTACAATGGCTCCTTCGTCGCTTGTTTCCACTATCCTACCTGGAAAATATTTGGCTTCATATATTAAAATGATGAAATCTCCCACTTGGTATCCTCCATCCTGCCCAGATGTCTCAGTACCACTCGTGTTACAAGCAGCTTCTTCTGATTCCGAAAAGTCCAAGGATCCAACAGAATCTTCAGAATCATGCACTGAGAACTGATCTGAAATAGAAGAATCTGAAGATACTAATACCTTGCGCTTAACTGCAGCAAGTTTCTTTGAAATGGTTGTTGTTTTCTGAGACGGAACTCTTGTTTTATTTAGTTTAGCTTGTTTTAATAATTCTATTCTGAGTTTTTCGGGGGTGTCCGTCAATATGCGAGAACGTCCTTTTTCACGACCTCAATGAGTGAGTTTTCGTGGTGCGGCTTTTGGATGTGGCCTAATCATAAGCGGAGAAATCAAGGCAGAAGTTGAGGCAACTGGTTCACTGAAATTAAGTTGAGTCAAAGATGAAACTGAAGTTGATGGAAAGCTAATATCTTGGGGATTATCTTGAACTATTGCTGTTGGGTCTGGACGATCAGTGACATATGCTGTAGAGAATTCAAAATCCTTGAAAATATTCTCATTCAGAGGAACGAATCCAGTTACTTGAAATCCCTGAACAATATTTGTTGGTGTAAAAACTAGTGGAAATGCTTTTCCTACCAGTGGAGCAAGATCATAGATTGTTGCCGGTTTTCCAGCCTTTCCTGGAGTGATCATGAATTTATTCATTGCAGTGTTGAAATATGTTTTAAATAGTCCAAATACGGTTCTATCTAAAGGCTGCATTTTATGACTCGTATGTGGATGAAATGTTACTAAAATCACTCCGTTATCCTTGGCTAATTGAATAACGTGAGCTGAAACATGGCTTTCATGGTTATCCATCAATAAAATGCAAGGAGATTTTTTTGACGGCTTTACATATTTCAAAAAGTGTTTGAAAACTTCAATGAATAATGCTTCATTGGACCACCCAGACTGATTTGCACCACCAATTGTCCCTGGTCGAGCTCCAGTTATCATGAATTCCTTGAAATTCACTCTTGAGAAAATAAGCATTGGTGGAATAAAACCACCTCCAGCATTGACTGCAGTTATCATAGTGGTATTTGTGCCTCTTTCTGCACTCGTTATTGTACCAACTTGCTTGGATCCTTTGGTAGCAAGTATTTTCGGAGGAACATGAACAGTAGACAGCCCAGTTTCATCGCAGTTCCATATGTTCACTGCCGGCAAAGGGGGACATTTTTGCAAAGCCACTTTATAATTTTGGAATGTCAGTGCAACATTGGTACGGTTGAAAGCAGTTGATCTTGCTAAGCTGGTAGCTTCTGGTTTCCGAAGGGTTATCTCATCTTTATATTTCTTTCTGAAAAGGCGCAGCCAAAATTCACCTGCCATTCTGTCATTATCCCAGCTGAAAGGATATTTTTTCCGATTTTCTACCGCAAATTTGTATGCTAATTCACGAACATCCCTCAATGTGAGTCCATACTGCAATATTGCTGCTTGTTTTATATAGTCCACGAGCATAACTTCTTCTGTTTTGTTGAAAACTTGCTGTGTAGCATTATTGTTACGCCAGGTGCAGTTTTCATCATCGTTTTTATAATGTTGAAGATGTCGACGTATTGTGCTTCTGTTCAATCCTGTATGTTTTGCAGCACCGTATATTGTCATTTTATTTTCATAAATTAATTTAATTGGATCTGGCCCAGCCCTTTTTACACCTGTTCGACTGCGTGACATATTTTCAAAAGAGGTACAAGAGGCCAGGCAACATTAACTGCAATAAAGCAGAGAACATGAATCATAATTTGTACTTAACCGTAATTTGATGATGAAACAATGTTATGGTGTTGTACCTTGAACATATCACAATCAATGTACCTAAGACGTATGATGTACCTTGAACATGTCCAAGGTACATCGTATGTTCAAGGTACAACACCGTGCCGGTGTATCATAAAAAAACTATAGAAAATTTTAGGTTAAGAATAGATCATGTCTGACACAACTAGTTATTAGCCAAATAAGTATGCCATCGCTCAAAAAAAAAGATCCAGTTCATTACATTAAAGACAAAAGATATATGTGTATGAAACGCAGAGCGTAAAAACTTACTTTTTCAAGTCAAAAATCCGAACTGCACTGCACACTCACACGATTATCGATGAACAACTGAAACACATATGACGACATTGCAGGTTGCCTAATTCTAGATTCTGTCCCTCACCGCCATCCACAAACAGCCGCGAAATTCAAAATAAAGAGATGTGTTCAAGGTACAACAGTGTTCAAGGTACAATATGTTGCCCTACTTATGACATGATACTTCAATATCTCAAAGTCTGTAAATACTGTTCAAAATGTTGGGCTTCTTGCACGAAAAGAACTCTAGAGATTTTGTTGTATACTATGTCGTATCTGTAACAATCGACTGATGATAACAATT
The DNA here is from genome assembly GCA_964006375.1 of Tillus elongatus. NCBI lineage: Eukaryota > Metazoa > Arthropoda > Insecta > Coleoptera > Cleridae > Tillus > Tillus elongatus. The sequence goes on along the minus strand of OZ023267.1, from coordinate 44,191,528 downwards.
ATCTGCTGTGTAACATGTGTCATAAAAACTGATCAAATAAAAATTTTTAAATTTTTTGCTATACAATCTACATGTAATAGTAGTAAAATTATTGGTTGTCATGCAAAGTGAATACGTCTAATTTTCGACTTTTGCTTTTTCAAATTGATTATTAAATTGGTGGTAAAATGCGTTTACCAATAGTTCAACATGTTGCGAATTTAGGGACACTGAACATATGATTTTAAATTGTCAAGATAAAAGAAGCACTATTGATTCCTTCATTAACATAATTAATGAGGTAAAGACTGTCACGTATCCCTTTAACTTAACACAATTACTTTATACTAAAAATACAGAAGTATATAGACTGATTTCTAAACATACAAACAATTTGAACAATAAAATATAAAACTACATGTTAACAGTAGTAAGGAGCTAAGTAAATTATTCTACTTGTATAGGTGTGGATGTGTAATTATATCTTTGTAAGTATTTTTTCACGCCCGAGGAGGTACCACCGCTTACATCAAGGAGGGACCGGTGAAGTCCCAACGGACGTTTCCAGTTCTGGTGTATAAGTCGGTTTCCCTTATAAACAAAAATGACGATCTCTCCTCCTTGCACAAAAGATTCCGGAGATAAAATACCCCTCCATACGGATCTCCGGGAGAGGGGTGTCCATGGGACGCCGGCATCAAGATTTAACATATCCTTCTCAAATATATGTGTCCTAAATTCTAACCTGAACTCCGTCCACCATTTCCTCCAGGCTAATAGGCCCCAACTCCTCTTCCTCGCCGAAACCCAAATCAGTGCCAAAACAGCCACTAATCAGCTTAATTTCCCGGAGTATGAACTCCTTATCCTTTAGATTGCATGGAGACGTGTGCGCATGCGTCCGTAGCAATCTACCCTGCAACAGACTCCACAATTTAGAAGCTGGAAGAAGAGACATACTTTGGGTGAAACTCTCTCTCTCTCTCTCTCTCTCTCTCTCTCTCTCTCTCTCTCTCAGGACTGCAAGTAAATTCATCTGTTGCATTTACCGGTGACCTTCTGACAACAACTTTGCCCAGCTCTTCGACTACCTTTCTGAAAAAACCGACCATCTGTTTTCTGAATATCCTTCCTCCGAGGTCACTATTCTTGGTGACTTCAATGTCCATAATAAGGAATGGCTAGGATCTTCAAAAACCGATCCGCAAGGGAGAGCAGCGGAGGCCTTTGCAGTCAGCAATTCTTTAGCCAATATGGTTCAGCAACCTACTTACTTTCCTCGCATCCCAACATACAGCTCAAATCCCTTGGATCTCCTTCTTACTACAAAATCTGAATGCTATAAGACATCAGTCACTGCCCCCCTTGGTCGCTCAGACCACGGCATGGTCACTGCTTCCTGCGCAATGCAACCCGAGGTCCCACAGTCATAAAACACACGTATCGTTTGGCACTACAACTCTGCGAAGTGGGACCAAATGCGGGATTACTTTTCCTCATTTGCATGGGCGTCTGTCTGTTTCTCTCATCCTGACCCCTCTGATATCTCACAAAACGTCACGGAAATTATCCAAGCTGGCAAGGAATTATTTATTCCACGTACACAGAAAACCTCTTCAGCCACTCGAAAGCCCTGGTTCTTTAAACCCTGTGAAAAGGCCAGACTTGAAAAGGTCAAAGCTCACAAAACGCTTCTACACAATCCCGGTCAAGAAAACCGTCAAGCATTTAACGACGCAAGAAACCGCTATGTCCGCATTCTTTCTGAGGCAAAAAACTCGTTCAATAACCACATCAATAACAAAGTCCTCTCAAGCTCCAACGGCAGCAAACCCTTCTGGACTCTTGCTAAATCTATTGGGAATAATTTCTGCAAGTACACGTTTCTATTTCTTGTTTCAGGGGATGAAATTGTTCCTACCGCCCTGGGCAAGGCTGAACTTTTTGCCACGTTGTTCGCCGGCAATTATACTCTCAACCCACCTCGAAATGTTCAACCACCATCATACCAACATACAATATCCACAAAAAGTAAATGTTTTAGCGGCAATTGTTAGTAGTACAACCGCCGTACAACTACAAAGGATCTTTTAAAATCGTCAGCCCTGTCACTATATTCCTATAAGGAAATATACGAATAATATAAAATAGTGGCAGGGTTGACGATTTTAAAAGATCCTTTTTAGTTGTACGGCGGTTGTACTATTAACAATTGCCGCCCAAACATTTACTTTTTGTAGATATTGTATGTGATTCTGTCGCACACATATTGGATTTTCACTTGTCCAATATCTGCAGTTTTCACCGTTATCTTTTTATTTTTAAATTGTTTAATTATAGTTGAGTTTACCAACCAGGAATATGTATAAATGCATTTAATTTATGGAGAATACAAGTGCAACTCTTACGAAGAATGCATACTCTGTGCACGTAGATATCCTAATCGAATACTACCTAACCCAAAGACGTTCTCAAATGCACATATTATGCGGCTATCTGAAACTGGAACATTTTAGGAATAGACATATTTTGGAGGCCTTCAAATAAAACGACGAGAACTCCAGAATTTCCTTACAGCGCTTACTGGAGATATATTGTTCCTAAACGTCAAACTCTTTGGGGTTGACATCTTTGGGTGAGTTGAATAAAAAGGAGGTTACATTATTGGAACATGTCGGCGTGTAGAAAATTGAGATTTACGACAGGGACCCCATCTCGGTGCGGAACCAGGTAGTATGTTGTCACGACTGCTCGAGTTAACACAAAATGTTATAGATGGAGACGTTTACAACGTTTAATATTTTACAACTGACTTTTAATTAAGAGCAGGATTCAAAGCGGTAGTTGTAGAAATCTCCGTGTGGGAGGCTACTGTATCATTACTTGAATATTTGTAAATTATTAGCATGGCTCAGCACGGCACCTGACGTACAAAATTTGTACAGAGAAAATTTCTTGTTTCATCCTAGATATCAGTAGCTTGTACATCTCACGTTTCGTTCAGATTTTAGCTACGTTAAGCCAATTAATTTAGATATGTTTTGATTATTGCTAGTATAACACATTGATGAGCTCAAATAATAGCGAAACTGGTATCTGTTTCCAGTAATAATCTTGATATATCTATTTTTATATTTCCTTAAAGGAATATAGTGGCAGGGCTGACGATTTTAAAAGATCGTTTGTAGTTGTACGGCGGCACCTGACGTACAGAATTTGTACCGGAGGCGTCTTACAGACAAAGTTCCTTGTTTCGTCCTAAATGTCAGTACCTTATATATATATATATATATATATATATATATATATATATATATATATATATATATATATATATATATATATATATTATTTATTTTTATCGTACCGATAACTCAAAAAAATAATATGCCGAATTTGACGAAAGTTGTAAAGCACCTTGCTTTTGTAGTTGACATAAGTCTAACTAGTTTTCCCGGGAAAATTCTGTGTTTTCTTTCGGAAAATTTTTTAAAATAACAAAGCTATGACAGCTATATTTGGTACGCAAGTTTCTACCATAAAACGTGTGACACATACCAAAACTTAGATCTCTTAGTTAAAAAGCAAAAAAATCATAAGTATTTAAAGAAAAAAATGTGGGGTGTCACTGGTGATGAAACATTTTGTGTGGTTCACAAAATCTATTGAATATTACAGACAAAGCTTAAATTTTCTTGTGCAAAAGGGTCAAGAAATACCAGAAAAATTACTTTTGAAATGTTATAGGTATTCTCCTCAAAACATCAAAGTTTGGCTATTTTTAGCAAAAAATTCTGAAACGGATCTGGGTTATGTAGTAGAAATGTCGTGTTTAACAAAGCCTCAAGTTTCTGCTTCAACCGTCATTGTCCCTAATTTTACTAAAATATTCATTTCAAACAGACCGTTTCTTTGATTCTTTGCCAGTAGTTTCAGTTATAGAGTTTGTAGTTTAATTGTCTATATTTTTTACGACTTGTCTCCTTTTTGTTTAAGACGCCCGAATAACTTCACCTTTCTGTCTGCAATTCTGGAAGTTGTCTACTCTGATCCCCATTCACAGGTAATAAGACACAAGTTGTCAATTATGGAGGTGTTTCAATTGAACCTGTAATACCGAAACTATTTGAATCTATCATTGCGGATGAGATTTTCAATACCTTGAAACACAGTATTGTCGGAGAGCAGCATGGTTTCTGTAGTGGAAGGTCAACGGTCACTAATCTCGCCAATTTTCAATCTTACGTGACGGATGCATTGGAGGCTGGTAATCAAGTTGATGTTGTATACACTGATGTATCAAAGGCTTTTGACAGTGTGTGTCATACCCTTCTTCTGCAGAAATTGTTTGCAATGGGCATCTGTGGTTGTTATCTTTCGTGGATTCGATCTTACCTGTCTGACAGAAAGCAATTTGTTAGCATTGGTGATGCTCTATCAGATGAGGTCGTCGTCTTGTCTGGGGTACCACAGGGATCACATATAGGTCCAGTTCTCTTCAATATTTTTATTGCTGTGAGTTGTTTTGAGTCATCGAAATGTTTGATGTATGCAGATGACTTGAAGTTTTTTTCGGAAGTTGTCCATGGTGTCAACACTTTGTAACATGATCTCGACAACTTGATTCGCTGGTGCAGTTCAAACTTGTTGTCGCTTAATGTGGGTAAATGTAAGGTTGTGGGCTATTTTAGGGGTCGGAATCGGATTGTTCATAGCTATGCCATTTATAACGCGGTGTTGGACGTTGTCACTTCAGTTGCAGATCTTGGTGTAATTTTCAAAAATGATTTGTCATTTAATCTGCATATTGATGTTGTGGTTGTGAAATGTTGTAGACTTTTGGGGTTTGTTAAAAGACACACTAAACATATGACTGACACAAGGGCAATCACTAGTTTGTATACATCCTTGGTTCGAAGTAATATTGAGTATTGTTGTGTTGTATGGTTTCCATCCTATGCTTGCCATATTAATCGTATTGAAAGGGTAAAAAAACAAATTTAGTAAGTACCTTCTTTATAAGCATCATTTTCCTTGCCAAGATATTGGGTATGATGTCAGATTGCTTCTTTGTGGTATGGTCAGTCTCAAAGCGCGACATAAGTATCTTTCGTTGATGTTCATATATATATATATATATATATATATATATATATATATATATATATATATATATATATATATATATATATATATATATAAGTTAATTAATGGTCACATTGACTGTAATGATCTGCTCGAGTTTGTCCTTTTCCATGTTCCACCACGGTCAACTCGCCAACAGCTATTTTTTTTTGAGCGAACACACTGGACCGACTATGGATGTAACAGTTTTATGGACAGATTTTTGTATAATTATAATGCTAATTTTTCTAATTGTGATATCTTTTATATTGTTATGTCTAGGATGAAAACTGTCTTAAGACAGTGATTTTGTTACTTTGAGTTATTTTTTTATTTTTATTTTTAAGTACCATTTGGAATTGTTTAATTCTGTAGGTGCAAATTTGAATAAATAAATAAATAATTTTCAGCAGAAATTTTGTTATTGTTGATATTGAAAAAACCGATTTGATTAGGTTGACTAAAACGAAATCATTAAGGCGATTAATGAGGAAAATTAACTGCTACGTTTATAATTTGACAGATACTTTACTTTCCTAAATATGAATTACGTTTCCTTCTAGAAATCCTTTGCAACTTTAATAAAGTTTGTAATACAACTTCTTTCAAAGAGACTTCCACTATCTATAGATATAGCAAAATCTAATTTTCTAGCTTCACATAAAATTCAGTTTTGGGCATTTTTCTCAGAATATTTTTTTGATAATAGAGAGATATCAAGGGTAACATTTTCTGAAGAATTCTTCAAATGTGCGCGTACTAGGACCTCTTAAATCGTTCGCCAAGGTCTGTGTAAGTTTAAAGTATTGATTTTAGTAATACGCCGTATAATAATAATGTGCAATTCTTGCGAAAATTCACTACTATAACGCACTTGCTGCGTCCTGACATATTTCTCTTGTCCATGTTATATGGCCGAAAGCTCTAAGCTATAAAGCTTAAACTATAAGGCATTAAAGATCTAGGAGCACCAAAACTAAACACTGAAACTTTCTGTTCGATTTGAATTGTTTTTCCCTTTTGCCTAATGCATTCTTGTGGAAATGTTTTTTAGTGAATTTTTATTTAAAAAAATTCACTAATAGAGAGGTATCGATGGTGAGACTTTGCAAAAAAATTTTCAAATGAGCGCGATTTAGGACCCCTAGAACCCATATCCGGGGTCAGTTTCAATTTTTATATGTTTATATATATATATATATATATATATATATATATATATATATATATATATATATATATATATATATATATATATGTGTGTGTGTGTGTGTGTGTGTGTGTGTGTGTGTATCCGTCTGATAACTCAAAAAATAATTAACCGATTTCAATGAAACTCGGCAAGTGCCTTTCTTTTATTAATGGCTTCGATGAGTTTGTTAGGCAGGAAAATCGAAAGGGTTTTTCCGCGAAAATTGAGTTTTCTTTCAAAAAAAAAATTTTCTCCGAAAATAACAAAGCTGTTTTAATGAAATTTACTATATATGTTGCCTTGGGAGAGGACTTACTAAGTACCAAAATTCAACTTTCTCAGTTTATAGAAAATTGAGTTATTCCAATTTTAAATTTTTTTTTGAAACAATTTTTTTTCTCCAAAAATTACAAAGTTATTTTAATGAAATTTGGTGGATATCTTGTCCTAGGAAATACTTTCTACCTACCAAAATTAAACTTTCTAAGATTATAGAAAACTGAGTTAATCAAATTTTTATAGCTCACTGCAGTGTTAAAATCAATGGTATTTTCCTCACTATTTTAAACGCGTGGGTCGGGGACTGACCGAATTCATTCCCAGTTGCTATTGATCTACTCATATTCTCTGAATATGTTAGAAACGTGGTATCTACTTCATTCCAAGTCACTATTAACCGACAATTTATGAAATCAAATAAGTAAATTAAATCGATTGTCATAAAATATGTAGTGTATTAAGACTAAGGGAAAAAGAAATAAAGCATATATAACTGTGCACATTTTGATTATATTTTCCTAGCTCACTAGGAGAAATCGCCACTGCTTGAGAGAGGTATTATTGTCACAGCATAATATCTTATTAAAGTTCATTTGTAAATAGGTTTAATTTTTATATGTTTATATAAATATATGTAATATATATATATATATATATATATATATATATATATATATATATATATATATATATATATATATATATATATATATATATATATATATATATATATATATATATATATATATATATATATATATATATATATATATATATATATATATATATATGTATCCGTCTCATAACTCAAAAAATAATAACCGATTTCGATGAAACTTGGCAAGTGCCTTTCTTTTATTAATGGCTTGAATAAGTTAGTTATACAGAAAAATCGGACGGGGTTTTCCGGAAAAATTTTGAGTTTTCTTTCGAAAAAAATTTTTTCTCCGAAAGTAACAAATCTGTTTTAATGAAATTAACTATATATGTTGCCTCAGGAGAGATGTTACTACGTATTAAAATTCAACTTTCTAAGTTTAGAAAAAATTGAGTTATTCAAATTTTAAATTTTCTTTCGAAAAAAAATTTTTTTCCGAAAAGTACAAAGTTATTTTAATGAAATTTTGTGGATATCTTGCCTTAGGAAAGACCTTACTACGTATTAAAATTAAACTCTCTAAGTTTATAGAAAATTGAGTTATTTAAATTTGAAGCATTTAATAAAAATTCACTACCATAACGCACTTGCTGCGTCCCGAGTTGTTTTTTTGAGCTGTTTACACTTTTTTTTTAATCTATTTACTTGGGATTATAAACGGGGACACTTGGACGAAGGGGTCTGTAATGGACACTTTTAGACACACAAGACGGGCCACGGATTCACAGGTATAATCACAGTGGAGTAGACAGAAGGAGTTAAATTTATTATTTTAAAGTTATAAACGCATATACATTACACATTATTATTTCTTATTTCTAATACAATACAGACAATTTTATATTTTTATTCTAATTTATTTTATCAGGTCTATTAACAATTTGTATATGTTTAAGTTTTTTCCTTGTAGTAAATTCATTAAATTGAATGGTAGTTGCACTATTTCTAAAACTTTTTGTTCGATTTGAATTGTTTTTCCCTTTTGCCTAATGCATTCTTGTGGAAATGTTTTAATTCATGTGTGCGCTCTATGGGAGATACAATTTTTATTAAATGCAGTATATTTTATTTTATAGACTAATATTTTAAGAAAACGCTAAAAATTCTTATGTTACTTATGAAAGAACTCTACAAAATGCATTTATAGAAGCAAAAATGTGTAGGCATTTCAATTGTTTACCACATTACGTAAAACACAAACTCCTAAACACCAGGTGTGTCTATTACCTACGCTATCCAGAATAATTCAATTAAACTTTACATAATACCCTTCTAAGCTTATTGTTGTACAGAATAAATTTTTAAAGAAAAAAATATACAAGAATAAATTCTATACGAAGTTTAATCATTTACACATTTTATTTGGAGATAAGTTATGCACCCTTGTATACTATGTGTCAACAGCTACTAAATTTCCCGGCATCGAAAAACTTGGAAACAACCTCGAGGCAGTGCCGAGATCTCATATCCATATTTTTATAAAATCGTATATCTTAACAAAACTGCTCTTTAACGTTGTTTCTTTATTATAGCACGGCCCGATGTAGGAAATAAATTTAATTTCTAATGTAATACGCCACATATATTACACACGTAATCAGTTTTATTCAATTTTAAATAGTGGTTAGCAGCCTCGGTGGTGCAGGGGTAAGAACGTGTGCCTCTAGAGTTTAAGGTCCCGGATTCAATCCTTAATAGAAACAATTAAAATTATTTTTCAGTACACACTGTCACTATGTGAAAACTGGAACCTGTGATGAGCACTGGTAAGTACACTTGGAAAACCCAAATCACCACAACACATATTTTAAAGACCTTACCATCGTTTCACTGACTACGTCAGCATCATCAGAGGATCAAAATTCTTCAGAATTTTCATTCTATGATGACGCCGACGTGGTCAGTGAAACGATTGTAAGGTCTTTAAAATATATGGTGATTTGGGTTCTCCAAGTGTACACAGTGTCAATTAACATGACCCGAGGTTGTGTTTGAGCAAGTTAAATATCTTTAACATACGCGGCACTGGTCTGGTGGCCTAAGGTGACACAATCCAGTGCCAAACAAAAACTAGGCAAGATCCAAAGGATGGCTTGCCTAGGCATCACAGGGGCCATGTCTTCAACTCCAACAGCCGCCATGGAGGTGTTGCTGGATCTACCCCCCTACACTTAGTTATTATGGGGGAGGCCAGGCTAGGACTATACAGACTAGCCTGCAATGGTAGACTGAAGATCAACCCAGGCTTCGGGGGCCACTGCAAAAATCAGGAGATAGTAAAGGAGCCCATGCTGAAAATGAGGCTAGACTCCGCGAGCCCGCGAATCTGCAGGGAAAACAACGTTACAGTGGAAATCCCTAACCGGGAGGCATGGCGGGAGGAGACGCCGGGCACACCACTCGACGCGCTCGTCTCGTTCACGGACGGATCCGGCGGGGAGCGTGAGACGGGGGCATGTGTTTATCCGGAAAGACCGAGGGTAAGTCATAGTATTTCCCTCGGAGTCCATGCAACGGTCTTTCAGGCCGAAATGTACGCCATCCTGTACTGTGTGCGAGAGAACAAGAGGAGGGGCTACACCAACAAGCAGATCCTCATAGCCACATACAGCCAGGCAGCCCTTAAGGCCCTAAGTGGCCCACGGGTAAATTCCTGACTGGTGAGGGAGTGACCAGACGAGACGAGCGACCTGGCTGGGAAGAATGAGGTCACCCTCATCTGGGTGCCGGGTCACTCGGGGGTCAAAAGCAATGAAGAAGCTGACAGTCTCGCTAAGAGAGGGTCAGCAGAACCATTTATGGGACCAGAACCGGCTCTGGGCGTGACAAAAAGCACTTTCAGGGGAGCCATTGAGTCCTGGATCAGAAACCAACACAAGGTGTACTGGGCAGACTGTCCAGGGCTGAGACATGGGAGTCAATAATTGACGAACCCAGTTCGAAGGGAGCTGTGAAGCTGCTAAATCTTAGCACAGGACAGCTCAGAAACATAACAGGTCTCTTGACGGGACGCATGGCCGTCAAGAAACACCTTCATGCAGACTCTGCAGCGAGGGGGAGGAATCAGCACAGCACATCATGTGTGAGTGTAAGCTCTGGACCGCAGAAGACAACTGATCTACGGTGAGTCTAGACCGGAGACAGAGCATTATGAAACTTTACCCTAAGGGTAAAGTCGATAATAATAGTAATAATAATAAATACGTAGAAAGCGGTTAACCTTACAACTGCCTACATTGTGATATTTTTGGAAGATGAGGTTGTGTCGCCTTCTCGTTCGGTGCCCGCCAACTTGGAAGGGCTCCATCTGAGCCTAGTCGTTCAGGTATCTAATATACCACGCATGAGTTAATGCTAATAATACTAAGATTCATACACAGAAAGCAGATATTTTTAGGTTATCATACATCGTCGGAAAAAACTCATACCCTTGTAACAGTACAAAACGAAAACCTTCAGGTCACAGTCTCCAGCTAGAAAGAAATGGAAATCGTTCACATTTCTTGTTCTGGGAGTGGCCGAGTATACTACGAGAGAATACATAAGAATATAGCAATAATAATTATAATAATAATAATAATAATAATAACTTTGAGGATCCTTAAAAGCTCGGATCCTCTTCTGAGAATTGTCCAAACGTACGAAGTCGCAGGAACAGGAACATTCATGTTCAAGGCAGCAGGCAGATCAGCAGGTCAGCTCGGACTATGCTTTGATCACAGGTGGGGAAGAAGGCAAGATGATCGCCCTTTTGTCACTGAGCTTGATATTTGAACCTTAAGAGCTAAAATAAAAGATGCCGTACAAAAACACCTATTGGGGCGGCATGTTCACAAGCCTTTGCACGGAATGTTCTTCCGTCATATAGAAGAACACGGCTTATCAACGAAGCTGACATTTTCTTTTTTTAAATCATCGGGGCTCCGATCGGAGACTGAAGGGTTCATCGTGGCCTTCCAAGATGGTGTTATAAACACATTGGTCTACCGCAAGCGCTTGATGCGGGTGGACGTGGCAGATGACAACTGCAGAACCTGTCATCAATCGTCGGAGACTCTTATTCATCTCTTGAGTGCATGTCCGGTGATGGCGTCTGCCAATTACGTGTATCGGCATAATGCGACTCTTCGATTGCCATCTTCGACATTCGTATGGGATAGATCAAACACTAGTGCTGCCTCACCAACCGGGGGATATTAAGTCCGTGGTGGGGAACGAGAGATGCCGTATATACTGGAATTTCTCGGTCTCCATTGTCAGGCCAGTAGCCTCTAACAGGCCTGACATTATCCTTCTCGACAAACAAAATAAAATCCTGTTTGTTATAGAGTTCTCGGCTCCAGCTGAGGCTAACGTTAGTATAAAGGAGAGAGACCAAGTATAGATACCTTATCTTTGAGCTTAGGAAGCTTTATCCGGGACACAATATACGACTCGTCGTTTTGATTATTGGCTGTCTAGGGGGTGTACCCAATACGCTGCTGCAGGAACTCGAGCAAATTCCCGCATGTCATGCCGCTGCATATTCACTACCTCGCAGGATGCAGAAATCTGTCGTCCTTGGGTCTTTACGTCTCCTCCGTTCTCTGAACTTGGATTAATGATTTCCGGCCCCGTGCTCTCTTATCACCGTTGGAGCGGGGCGAGGGCACGGGTGTAATGACGTTGGGTGGACATCAGAGTGTGTCGGAGCCTCGGAGCGTTGCCCAACATATTTTATAAAAATAAAATAAATAAGAAATAATAATAATAGAAATAGTAATTAGTTAAACACCACTTAATCCTTCAGATATCAACAGCATACACGCACATCCAGAAAGGCGCAATACTGAGCACAACGTAATACAGTTCGAAAATTCCTTCACAAATAAAAGTAAAGGGACTTGGCCTCGTTCCGTCAGCAAACAAAATACCGGGGAAAACCCGAGGCCACTACACTACGTAATTATAATAATAATAATAATAATAATAATAATAATAATAATAATAATAATAATAATAATAATAATAATAATAATAATAATAATAATGATAATAATAATAATAATAATAACAATAATAACCAAGGCAAAAAATATCTTCAAAATTCATGCACATGCACATGCATATGTTGCATGTTTTGCATATATCATGCATATTTTTCCACAAATTTTCTATTACTGCATATTTTAGTACTTACGAATATTGATAAAAATCACTTCTATTTAAAATAACATTAATAACAATGTTTGTCTGGAATATATTTCTACTCAATTCGAAAATTGTGTCCTTCTAGCTAAAATGATGGGCCTTTGTAGTTTGTGCTGAATAGCGTCTGTCCTTTTAAACCAATGGCGATTCGCGTTATTAGTTGCCACCGCGATATATATATATATATATATATATATATATATATATATATATATATATATATATATATATATATATATATATATATATATATATATTGGAATATTGCACTACACTGTAATCACTTTTAAATATACACTTTATTTGTTTTCTGTACGTTTTGTGATTTCTTATTGGTTTGCGTGGACTGCAGTTTCAAACCGTCCAGGTTCATCATCAGCACGCTACTGACTGTTATCGCTCCTGTGTGGTCTACGTCTGAGATTGTACGTGGCGCCTGCGCCGTGAGCTTCTATTGGTCGGTTTACTGTTCTCTGATTGGTTGTGCCTTCGGACTGTGTCGTGTGTATCGATCTCCTGTCTTGATCACTGTGGTTTGATAATTTGTCTATTTGTATGGCCTTTATTAAGTTTTGTTTAAATGTTTGTACTTGGATTTGTTCTATCATTAATTGTTTCTTATTGTTTGTTGAATGTAGTATTCTTCCCAGACTCTATTTTTTTGTGGTCTTTAATATGTTTCATTAGTTGTAATTGGGTGATGTCGGGTTTTTGGTGTTTTGTGTTGTGAATGTGTGTAGCTACGTTTGATTTGTAGCTAGGTATGTAGATTTGATCTAATGCTGTTATATGTTCCTTGAATCTTGTTTCTATTGATGTTTTTGTCATTCCTATATATTTTTTATTGCATGTGTTACATTCTATTTGATATATTCCGTTTAATTCATGTGGGTTGTGTTCTTGTTTTTTATTTATTTTGTTTATTATTTTGTTATTGGTTTTGTAGCTCATTTTTAAGTCATATTGTTTGAGTGTTTGTATTATTTTTTGATGTGGTGGTTATAAGTGAATGTTGTGTATTTAGTGTTTGTTTCTTGTGTTTTGTTTTCGGTTTTGTTTATTTGTTTGTTTTTGATTTGGTTTACTGGCTTTTCTATTGTTTTTTTTGTTGTATCTATTTCTTTCTGTTATTTGTATTATGATGTTGTACTCCTTTTCTCGTTCGTCGTTATGGAATGGTACATTTAACATTCTGTTTATATGAAACATGTTAAGGACCACAAAAAAAATGTAAATCTGGGAACAATACTACATTAAACAAACAAACAATTAGAAACAATTAATGCCAGAACAAATTCAAGTACAAACATTTAAACAAAACTTAATAAAGGCCATACAAATAGACAAATTATCAAACCACAGTGATCAAGACAGGAGACCCATACACACGACATAGTCCGAAGGCACAACCAATCAGAGAACAGTAAACCGACCAACAGAAGCTCACGGTGCAGGCGCCACGTACAATCTCAGACGTAGACCGCACAGGAGCGATAACAGTCAGTAGCGTGCGGATGATAAACCGGGACGGTTCGAAACTGCAGTCCACGCAAACCAATAAGAAATCATGGCGGTTCGGGGATTTCACAGCAGCTTTCGTGTACACACAGTACAGCTGCGGGAAGAAAACTAGCAAGCAAAAACAACTACTCCCCTGGCTAATACCACGACAGGCATTAAGTTCAGTTATCATTCCATAATATATTCATTGCCTCAATAATAACCATAGGTAGGCCGTGCTAATAAATAATGTTCTGTCTTACTCTATCCTATTTCCTTTTTAATTTGATCAAGCTCTACTTTATACTTTATAAAGGTTAAAAAGGAACACCAAACCTTAATCAGGTATGTATAAAAAAGGGGAGGAGACGTACGTGTTTAAAGGTAAACAAGCCTCAACTTTTTCTGTGTGAGATCCAAAATCTAAAACCAGTATTACGAAGCATTTTACATGTGTTTTCACACTGATCTCTGCAAAGCACAAAGGGCTGCAAGGAAGTGCCCTTATATTAACTTGTGCTGCGTTTTATATCAATGTTCTCTGTATCGTGATACGGTCTCTTCAATGCAGAAAGCTGCAGGATCATCCCGTACCGCTTTTATCTACAACATGTTACTGAAGCGGAAAATATACCTGGAAACATAATATCTAATATTTCTGATGGTATACACTGACCATTATACTTAAACTGGATTTAAAATATGGTGGCTAAAGAAATATCGTATTATATCTTTATCTAACTTCATTATGTTTCTATTGCATTTCATTTTACCTGACGTCTGCTTATTTCCACAACTATGAGTCATCAGCTATGCCAGGAGGCAGTTTGACATCTCCCATAAACCTTGCCGAACGCTTTCCCTTTATAAGGTGGTGGGAAATTTTACCGTTGCCCGACATTAAATGAGGCACGTGGCCGACGTGATGTTGCGACTGCACTGCTGAAGACACTTTTCCAATAAAAAATGGTCGGTACAGTGGGAGCTCCCACTCAAAATTATCAACCTAATAAATCAACGTTTTGCCAAACTAAGTCACTGAGGCCACTATATTAAGATTAGGAAATAATTTAATTTTCCTTAAGTCTAACTGATAGCAAAAGAAGTGGGGTTTTTTATTTGTGTACTCATTTATCATACGGGCATGTATTAAAATGATCATTATTCAACAGAATATCGTCTTAATTGATTACAGATCACGTTTCTAGATACTTCAAAACAAAATTTTAACATTTTCTTAAAACCAGTTCTCCACAGCTTCTATCGCCTCTTCATTCAAAGAACCTTGAGATCCTAGAAACCTTTTTAGGTTGAAGGCAGAAATAATCAGGCTGTGCTAGATCTGGTGAATAGTCGCTATTGGTCAAGTAATTTATATCCTAAATCACATTTTTTTCTATGTAAATACGTAATTTGTATGTCTCTGAAACTCGATAGTTTACTTCCTCTTTTCTTTATAATTCTTCCTCGTAGAGCAGTCTTAAGTTAAATACTAATTCCAGTTAATGTTTAGTCCTTGTCAAGAAAGTCAATCGTTACTCCATGAAAAACCCTTTAGAAAACTATTACGAAAAATTTGTTGCAGCTAGTTTTAGATCATTAAATATTTGCCTTATATTTCAGGCGGAATATGGACTTTATACAAGACGGTGCACAAGCACACTTCTTTGTTCAAATGCGAAATTACCTAATGAAAGGTATTCCCAAAGAACCTGGTAGCCCAATGCTTTAAAGAGCTCGAAGCCTGAATTATTACGCACTACACTTTCTCTTTTGGGGTTACCTTTAATCAGTTGTCTACAAGGACATTATATATGCCCACATAGAATTATGGTAAAAATTTTAGAAACTGTAGATTTATTTAGAGATGAAGGCATACTATTTGAAGTTAGATAATATTTTCTCACGCGTATATAAATATGTATTTCGGATAATCGTAGCCGTTATGAACATTTGTCGTTAAATATTACAATTTTTTTCGATGTCATATTAGCTTTGAACATGTTAGTTTAGCCATAACTTACCAGGTTTTTTACCGTCTCCCCTAATGCATTTTGAACTTAGATAAATAAACAAATTGATGTACACTATTTTAGTGAATTTTTATTTTTAAAAATTCACTAATAGAGAGGTATCGATGGTGAGACTTTGCAAAAAAAATCAAATGAGCGCGAACTAGCACCCCTAGAACCCATATCCGGGTTCAGTTACAATTTTTTTATGTTTATATATATATATATATATATATATATATATATATATATATATATATATATATATATATATATATATATATATATATCCAACCGATAACTCAAAAAATAATTAACCGATTTTAATGAAACTTGGCAAGTGCCTGTCTTTTATTAATGGCTTGGACGAGTTCGTTAGTCAGGAAAATCGGACAAGCTTTTCTAAGAAAGTTTCCTTTCAAAAAAAAATTTTTTCTCCGAAAATTACAAAGATATTTTAATTAAATTTGGTGGATTTGTTGCCTTGAGAAAGACTTGACTACATGCCAAAATTTATCTTTCTAAGTTTATAGAAAATTTAGTTTTTAAATTTTGAGTTTTCTTTCGAAAAAAAATTTTTTCTCCGAAAATTACAAAGTTAGTTTAATGAGATTTGGCCTATATGTTGCGTTGGAAAAGGTTTTACCACACGCCAAAATTCAACATTCTAAGTTTATCGAAAATTGAGTTATACAAGTTCGAAGCATTTAAAAAAAATTCACTACCATAACGCACTTGCTGCGTCCCGAACTTTTTTATTGAACGTATAACTGCAGTTTCGCTGAAGTTCTCAGCTTTGTCAGATATAGAATGAAAGTTAGATTTTAAATTTCAATATTTACTCCGTGTTGAATGAACCTTTCTGGTAAACGGTGTCGACTCGGAACTACCTGTTTTTATGACATAGTCGGGTCAGTAAACTTTCCTCGCTTAATTATTATTTCGTGCAAACATGTTTAACAATGGGTTATTGTTAGTTTGGTCAATTTAATCGTATTTTTTGTTTGGTAAACCTTTTGTACCTAATTTGAGGATGTCTAATACGTGTTTTAAAACTTCTAAATGTTCTACCTATATATATATATATATATATATATATATATATATATATATATATATATATATATATATATATATATATATATATATATATATATATATATATATATATATATATATGACGCATTGTATAACTGTGATAAATATTATATATATATATATATATATATATATATATATATATATATATATATATATATATATATATATATATATATATATTGTCACAGGAACCACATGTGAGTTTATATACACCAGACTTATACGATTTTTTAACTCTTGACTTATTGTTTTTTATGCATTTGGTCAAGTTGTTGTCAGTTTTATATGCTGTCCTGATACTAAATGTAGAAAACAGGTGTTTTAATTTTTCGCTAGTCTTATTTACGCAAGTCAAAAATGTGAGTTTATTCTCTATGATTCTAGTGGACAGGAATACTTGTTGTAATTTTTTTTTCCTTTATAATATTATCGATTAATTTGGATTATAGCCATTATTGACCGCTATTTATTTTATCAAATAAGTTCTTTTTGAACATTTTCAGTGGATAAAGGTACATGTAGTAAGCGGTGTATCATTAAATTATAGGCTGCAACTTTGTGTGCATATGGATGATGGAAAGTATAGTGTGCGGTTGTATCAGTGTAAGAAGGTATGAAAGATAGCAAATGAAGTTTATTGGTTAATATGGTCATGGTAAGGTCTAGGAAGATAATTGATTTGTTTACTTCTAATTATGTTGTTAATTTAATTTTGGTATGTATAGAACTTAGAAAATTCTCAAAAGTGTGCAATTGTCTGTCGGTACCTCTAAAACAAACTATAATATCATCTACATATATATATATATATATATATATATATATATATATATATATATATATATATATATATATTATTATTATTAGCCTTTGATCAAGTACATACATACTACAGGCACGTCAAAGAATTAGAAAAACATAAAATGTCAGTCTTAAATAATTACAAAAACAGAAGTCAAAAAATAACAACACCACTTTACATACAGAACCAACTACAAAAATATTCAATCAGTTTACATTAAATATAAATTTACAGTTACAACGGTGCTATTTTTACAGCCATTACTATAATTCTCTCCGTTGCTCAGAGCCTGTACACATTTCAGTAAATTCACTGATATGATAAAAAGAATTGTCAACCAAAAATGATTTCAACCTATGTTTAAAGCAGCTCAGTGTATCCGCAGCCTTAATCTCCTGAGGAAGCATATTAAAATAAAAACAGCCAGTATATACAGGTGATTTCTTGTATGCCATATGTTGGTAATTTGGCAAGTGGATGTCATTTCTTGCCCGGGTAGTGTAGCTGTGAACTGCACTGTTTTTAATAAACCTGTTCCTACGTATATACGTGAAACTTAATAGTTTATACAAATACACCCCCGTGACAGTCAACAGTTTTTTTTTGTCTTAAAAGTAGTCCTGCATGATTCTCTTTGTTGTAGTCCAAAAATCAGGCGGACTACTCGTTTTTGGCATACGAAAACCCTGTGTATATCATTTGCATGTCCTCTCACTATTATGTTGTATGCCAGCACACTATACACTAAAGCATAATACACATTAATAAGAGAAATTTCACTTAAGGTGTTCTTTAGCTTCATGATGTAAAAATAGGCCTTACCCAATTTGTTTGATATACTTTCTATATGGGTCTCTCATGAGAGCCTATTATCTAAAATGCAACCTAAAAAATTGGTGGAGGTACTTTAGGCAATATAGTTATCATTAAAATGAAAATTATTATCTACAGAGGGCTCTCGACATCTTCCCATAAACTCTACACAAACTGTCTTAGAACTATTTACAATCAGGTGATTGCTGCAGCACCACTGACCGAAGTGCGACAAAATACTATTCACCTTACGCATAGCATTGGAGAATACCGAATTCGAAACTATGATTGCTATGTCATCCGCGTACATAAACAACCTCCCACCTGTCAGATAGTTAGTAAGATACTTTACATACAACATAAACATAAGCGGTCCCCAACTTTACCCAATCGTCAGATCTAACACCGTCCACTGAGACCACTAATCGTCTGTCTCTTACATATATATATATATATATATATATATATATATATATATATATATATATATATATATATATATATATATATATATATATATATATATATATATATATATTTAATTTTAACAACACACCACGAGGGCTTACAGCCTAAATACTATCGTACCGTGGGTGTTGACAAGGAGGAAAGAGGCAACTTGTTAATTCTGGACTTGAAGGTTTGGAGGTTCGGAGCAGAAGGAAAAACATGTGCCGGCAAAGAATTCCACAACTTGGAAGTCCTCGGGACAAAAGAGCGGGCATAACAAGATGTTCTATGTCTGGTGACCTGGACAGTAAAAGGGTGCATTCGCTCTGTTCCCCTGGTAGATCTGTTGGGGGCAGCAGGTGGGGGAACTATGGAGGAAAGCTCCTCTGAGCAGTGCCCGTGCAGATATCTATAAAAGAGAGAGAGGTCACCAACGGCACGTCGGTGGGCAAGGGATGGCAGCCTTTGGGTGAGGGTAGGGTCACCGATGAGACGTATAGCTCTCTTTTGAATGGAGTCCAGGATAGCGAGTGTAGAAGCGGCAGCTTCACCCCAGATGTGGGAGCAGCAGTATTCGAGGTTTGGCCTTATTTGTGAAGTATATAAGGTATAGAGATTAGCTGGTGAAAAGTATTTGCAGCCCGGAAGAGGAAACCTAATTTCTTAGCAGCTGCTTCTGCAATTGATGTGACATGTTGGTGCCAGTTAAGATTTCGATCCACAGAAATGCCAACAAGAGAAAATGACTCATTACTTTGAATAACTTGGTTGTTCATTATGATGGGTCTGGGGCTGGTGTATCTCTTATGAGAAAGAAAGCAAGACTGAGATTTGCTGGGGTTGAATTGTACAAGATTTCTACTTCCCCAGTCTAATATTTTTTGGAGATCCACGGAGACAGAACCCTCCATGAGTCTGCGATCCTCATCTAATTGGGCTAAAGAGACAGGCTTAGAATATTGTATATTTGAGTGGAGGGTGCTGTCGTCCGCGTAACTGTGAACTGGGTTGGATGTGCTAGAGAGGAGGTCATTGATGTGGAGAAGAAACAAAGTAGGGGCTAAAGCTGAACCTTGAGGAACTCCTGCATTAATTAGATACAGTTGAGAGGAATGTCCATCCACAAGAACAGAAATGTTCCTGTTGGAGAAGAAATTTGCTGTCCAGGTACAAAGTTTTGGTGGTAGGCCATAGGCCAGAAGTTTATTAAGCAGCGCTGAGTGCCAGACCTGGTCGAATGCTTTGGATATGTCTAGAGCAATAATCTGAGATTCACCGTGTAGTTCCATAGACTTGTTCCGAGAATGGGTGACAAAGGAAAGGAGGTCGGCAGTCGATCTGCGCTGACGGAATCCATACTGCCTGTCGTAGATTAGACTGTGTTTTTCCAGAAATTTCAGTAGTTCGGTGTTTATATACTTTTCCATCACTTTAGAGATGACTGAAAGGAGAGAAATAGGCCTGTAGTTGCTAGGAAGCGCTTTGGATCCTTTCTTGGGGATGGGTTGTACTCGAGCAGTTTTCCAGTTACTAGGGAATATGCCTTTATTGTAAGATGTCTGAAACAGACGAGTCAGGACAGGAGCAAGTTCTGGTGCGCAATTTTTGAGAACAATTGCTGGGATCTCGTCAAGGCCAGAGGCTTTCCTGGTATTAAGAGAAGAGAGCATCTTTCGTACCTTTTTAGTTTTGAAAGTGATATCCGTCATTTTATGTGCGACATTGGGGACTGTTGGTGGTTGAACATTTGGAGGTGGGTTGAGAGTAGAATTACTGGCGAACAACGAAGCAAAAAGTTCAGCCTTACCCAGGGCGGTAGAAACAATTTCATCCCCTGAGACAAGAGGTGGGAACGTGCTTTTGCAGAAATTATTCCCAATAGATTTAGCAAGAGTCCAGAAGGGTTTGCTGCCGTTGGAGCTTGAGAGGACTTTGTTTTTGATGTTGTTATTAAACGAGTTTTTGGCCTCAGAAAGAATACGGACATAGCGGTCTCTTGCGTCGTTAAATGCTTGACGATTTTCTTGATTGGGATTGTGTAGAAGCGTTTTGTGAGCTTTGATCTTTTCAAGTCTGGCCTTGTCACAGGATTTAGAGAACCAGGGCTTTTGAGTGGCTGAAGAGGTTTTCTGTGTACGTGAAATAAATAATTCCATGCCAGCTTGGATAATTTCGGTGACGTTTTGTGAGATATCAGAGGGGTCAGGATGAGAGAAGCAGACAGACGCCCATGGAAATGAGGAAAAGTAATCCCGCATTTCGTCCCAGTTTGCGGAGTTGTAGTGCCAAACGATACGTGGGTGTGATGACTGTGTGACCTCGGGCTGCATTGCGCAGGAAGCAGTGACCATGCCGTGGTCTGAGCGACCAAGGGGGGCGGTGACTGATATGTTATAGCACTCAGGTTTTATAGTAAGAAGGAGATCCAAGGGATTTGAGCTGTGTCTTGGGATACGAGGAAAGTAAGTAGGTTGCTGAACCATATTGGCTAAAGAATTGCTAATTGCAAAGGCCTCCTCTGCTCTCCCTTGTGGATCGGTTTTTGAAGATCCTAGCCATTCCTTATTATGGACATTGAAGTCACCAAGAATAGTGACCTCGGAGGAAGGATATTCAGAAATCAGATAGTCGGTTTTTTCAGAAAGGTAGTCAAAGAGCTGGACAAAGTTGTTGTCAGAAGGTGACCGGTAAATGCAACAGATGAATTTAGTTGCAGCCCTGAGAGAGAGTTTTTATCCATAGTATGTCTTTCCTTCCAGCTTCTAAATTGGGGAGTCTGGTGCAGGGTAGATATATATATATATATATATATATATATATATATATATATATATATATATATATATATATATATATATATATATATATATACCAGAAAACGCATACTTTAAACAAAGGGTGTGGTTGTATTGTCTCCTAAATGCTGTTCATAAATAGTTCTGCTAATAAGAGACTCAGAAGGTTACCCATAACTAAACCGTTGCTACTACTACTACTTGGGTAAGTTTTATTGTTAAAAGTGAAATGATTTTGTTCTAAACAGGCTTCCGAAAGATCTCAGATATCTGATTGAATTATTGGATTTATATGATTACATTGTTGACATTTTTTTGCTATCTCTATTTTTTTCTTTTGGAGGAATACTAGGAAATGAACTTTTGACATCAAATGAAATTAATCTCGCATTATCTGGTAATTTAACATCTTTAATTTTCTGAATGAATTCGTATGAGTTCTTAGTAAAACATTTTTGGAGGGAATTTGCAATAACTTTGAATGGTGTTAATAAGAAAATGGGAAAGTTTGTGTGCAGGGTATGTCAAATACGATACTACATGTCTAATAGGGCAACTGTCTTTATATTATAACTTAATTAATGAGTATAATTATGGTGGTTGAGGATTAGACTGAATTATTTTATATTTATCTTTGTCTGATATGATTGATTTCGCTTCGTTACAGGCAGTCCTGATTAGCTCTAAAATTAATTGGTGGGGTCTGTGTTAAGAGTTAAATAATTTTTTGTGGTCAAAAATTGTTGTTTTTTTGTACATAATCATATTTCGTGAGAGCTATAATTGTGTTACCTCTATCCGCTTTGGTGAATACAATGTCGTGTGATTTTTGTTTGCATATAAAGCAGACAACAACTTGAGCAAATCCATAAAAACAAACAATGAGTATATCAAGTCTCATGTGGTTTCTGTGACAAAATATATATGGGTAGCACATTTAGAAGCTGTAAAACACGCATTCGCGAACATAAAATAAAGCTTTGAACGTAATAAATTGGATTCAAATTCTGCAAGCCATTTATTAAATGAGGACCATCAATTTAACGATGATCTCGACATCCTCAAATTAGGTGAAAAAAGGTATTAAATTAAATTTGTGCGAAACGGTAGAAATTAACAAATAAAAAAATACAGGAAATTTACTAAACGCCCAAATTGACCAAACTAACAATAGCCCATTGTTAAACATGTTTACACAAAATAATAATCAAGCGAGGAGAGTTTACTGACCTGACTATGTCATAAAAACAATAAAGGCATATTCCCTAGTAACTGGAAAACTGCTCGAGTACAACTCATCCCCAAGAAAGGATCCAAAGAGCTTCCTAGCAACCTCCGGCCTTTCAGTTGTCTCTAAAGTGATGGAAAAGTATATAAACACTGAATTACTAAAATTTCTTGAAAAACACAGTCTAATCCACGACAGGCAGTATGGATCCCGTCAGCGCAGATCGACTGCCGACCTCCTTTCCTTTGTCACCCATTTTTGGAACAAGTCTATGAAACTACACGGTGAATCTCAGATTGTTGCTCTAGACATATCCAAAGCATTCGACCAGGTCTAGTACTCAGCGCTGCTTAATAAACTTCCGGCCTATGGCCTACCACCAAAACTTTGTACCTGGACAGCAAATTTTCTCTCCAACAGGAGCATTTCTGTTGTTGTAGATGGCCATTCCTCTAAACTGTATCCAATTAATGCAGGAGTTCCTCAAGGTTCAGCTTTAGCCCCTACTTTGTTTCTTCTCCACATCAATGACCTCCTCTCTAGCACATCCAACCCAGTTCACAGTTACGCGGACGACAGCACTCTCCGCTCAAATATTCAATATTCTAAGCCTGTCTCTTTAGCCCAATTAGATGAGGATCGCAGACTCAAGGAGGGTTCTGTCTCCGTGGATCTCCAAAAAATATTAGACTGGGGAAGTAGAAATCTTGTACAATTTAACCCCACCAAATCTCAGTCTTGCTTTCTTTCTCGTAAGAGATACACCAGCCCTAGACCCATCACAATAAACAACCTAGTTATTCAAAGTTATGAGTCCTTTTCTCTTGTTGGCATTTCTGTGGATCGAAATCTTAATTGGCACCAACATGTCACATCAATTTCAGAAGCGGCTGCTAAGAAATTAGGTTTCCTCTTCCGGGCTCGCAAATACTTTTCACCAGCTAATCTCTATACCTTATATACTTCACAAATAAGGCCGAACCTCGAATACTGCTCCCACATCTGGGGTGCAGCTGCCGCTTCTACACTCGCTATCCTGGACTCCCTTCAAAAGAGAGCTATACGTCTCATCGGTGACCGTACCCTCACCCAAAGGCGGCCATCCTTTGCCCACTGAGGTGCCGTTGGTGACCTCTCTCTATCTCTCTCTCTCTTTTATAGATATCTGCACGGGCACTGCTCAGAGGAGCTTTCCTCGATAGTTCCCCCACCTGCTGCCCCCAACAGATCTACCAGGGGAACAGAGCGAATGCACCCTTTTACTGTCCAGGTCACCAGTCATAGAACATCTTGTTATGCCCGCTCTTTTGTCCCGAGGACTTCCAAGTTGTGGAATTCCTTGCCAGCACATGTTTTTCCTTCTCCTCCGAACCTCCAAACCTTTAAGTCCAGAATTAACAAGTTGCCTCTTTCTGCCTTGTCAACACCCACGGTACGATAGTATTTAGGCTGTAAGTCCTCGCGGTGTGTTGTTAAAAAAAATAGTAGTTTTGAGTCAACACCGTTTACCTATGGAGACAGAAAGGTTCATTCAACACGGAGTAGGTATACAAATTTAAAATCTTACTTTCATTCTGCATTTGACAAAGCTGAGAACTCCATCCAAACTGCAGTTATACATTCAATAAAATAGTGTAATTCAATTTGTTTATTTATCTTATTTCACAATGGATTGACATCAAGTATCGGCCTCCACAATATCATACAACGCAAGGCTATATGTATTCTCACCACAATTAGAACCGTAGACCGGTTTCGCTCTAATTAGAGCTCGTCAGTACGCTACACTAATTGCAGCGAAGAAAACACATATAAAATAATACGGCTATGGTAGCCAACCTCACAGCAAATGGTGAGATGAAAGACAGAAGTCGCCATCTTGTTACGGAACCAAGTATTATGTTGTCACGGCAGCTGCAAATAACACAAAATGTTATAATAACTGACAATTTACAAAAATTTTTGTTGATTGTACACAGTCTCTATT
The DNA here is from genome assembly GCA_964006375.1 of Tillus elongatus. NCBI lineage: Eukaryota > Metazoa > Arthropoda > Insecta > Coleoptera > Cleridae > Tillus > Tillus elongatus. The sequence continues at coordinate 44,166,418 of OZ023267.1, read as the reverse complement.
TTAATAACATTTTATGTTATTTGGAGCTGGGATCGAACCCAGTACCCTTCAGTTCAGAGGCACACGTTCTTACCACTGAACCACCGAGGCTCTAGGGTATGAATTTACGACGTTATATTATAAGTGTGGGAAATTGAGTGGGAAAATAGTGAATTTCATTGCCTAAGAAAATAATAAATTTCATTGACTAAGAAAGTAATGTACTAATGTAGCAATGAACGCTATAATGGAAATATATAAGTTGTAAAACGTGTAACTAGTTACAGACCTTCTAGACATTTACCAGATATAAACTGCATTCCAATATGCAAGCCAATTTATAAATTTCAGCTTTCCTCAAATCAAAATTTTTCTTTTGCATTAAATAGTAATTAATTACAGGTAATAAGTGATATTTGTTTTTAGCTGTCATGAATGCGTGTTAATATTTTCAGTTTTCTTTTGTGTGACAACATCAAGTAGCCTAGATATTTTCAGAAAACACAGGTTATTGTAAAACCAGAGGAAAAGTCTTTATATTTGTACCTAGAGCAAAATATAGTAGTGTTATTGCGACAGCTCTATCTGACCATCATGCTCAAATGCTGTCATTCCCTTTGCAAAAATCAATATTTAAAATTACTCGGAAGAAACAAGTTAGATTGTATACTCCAGACAAGATTAATACAATGAGGAATGTACTAGAGAAGACCAAATGGAACCTAGTGCTGAAGGAAAATGATGTAAATGAAAGTTACCGTACATTCAGTAAGACTTTTATAACGGCGATGGGTGGGATATTCAAGAAGAAAATAATAGTTGTGAATGACAAAAACAGGGGTTCATGGATAAATAATGGCATTAAAGCGAAATGTGGCATCAAAAGACAGCTATATGAGGAAGTATTGAACAACACTGTTTCTAAAGAAGTATACAACGACTTTGCTAGGGATTTGAAGACAAACAAGACTAAAGCTACGTGGCAGGTAGTAAGGCAGGTGACTGGATGCTCAGCAGGCCAGAGATTTGACCTAAAAAATTTTATTATAGATGGGGATACGGATCAGGAGCGGTTAAATTACATAAATACATATCTGATCAACGTGTGTAAAAACATCAACACCAACAATGCTCCAGCAACAGATAAAATTAAATGTGATAATGACACAATATTTTTTTACCCCACCCATGAATGTAAAGTGTACAATACAATTTTTGAACTTAGAAACACCAATTCAGTAGGTTTTGACGAGATTTCAGTAAGGCTGCTGAAAGAATGTGCTGATGTTTTAGTCAAGCCATTAGCACATATCATTAACTTATGCCTGGCTCAGGGACTGTTTCCGGATGACCTGAAAAACTCACTAGTGATTCTGATACATAAGATGGGGACATATCTCTACTTACCAATTATAGACCTATCTCACTAATTTCGAATATAGCAAAAATATTAGAAAAAAATCTATGTAAGCGAATAGTCGCTTTTTTAGAGAAACACAAAATACTTAGTGAGAATCAAAATGGCTATGTTAAGAAAAGGTCAACTAACAGGGCAATATTTCAAGTTATCAAGGAAATTACAGAGGGACTAAATAAGCGTGAAAGCACAATGTGTATGATGCTGGATTTATCTAAAGCTTTTGATAGCGTGTGCCACTAGACACTGTTAGTTAAGTTGGAATTGCTGAGTTTCAGGAGAGTCTCGCTGAATTTAATGAAGTCATATCTATTAGGCAGGAAACAATGTGTGGCTTTTAATGATTATAGGACAGGGGTATTTCTGGCATCTGAGTGGAAGATTATAGAACGAGGTGTGCCTCAGGGCTCAATCCTTGGGCCAGTCTTGTTCTTACTTTTTATTAACGAACTGTCTGAAGTATTGCCCCATAAGACAACCCTGTTTGCTGACAATACATCTTTGGTTTTGCGAGCTCCTTCAGATAGTGATCTAATTTATGAGGCATCACAATCACTGAGAATTCTGAAACAGTGGTACAATAGAATGGACTTACAATTAAATGTGACCAAAACAAATTTAATCTCATTTACCTATTTTAGGGGTAACCAGTTATCGCTGAAATTCAACTCAGAATCGCTGAGCACGCAGGATGATGTTAAGTTTTTGGGCTTGAAGCTTGATTTTCAGTTGAACTGGAGGGCTCATGTTGGCTATCTGGCAGGTCAACTGTCAGCTTTTAGTTATGCTCTGCGTGTTCTGTCCGATTCTAGTAGTATTAGTGCTGGCCTCGAGACGTACTACGCATATGTGAACTCAAGACTTCGATATGGACTAATGTTCTGCGGGAATTCCATAGAAGCCGGTAGAATCTTTAAGCTCCAAAAGGCATGTATCCGCAGCATATTTAATCTGAATTATAGGGGTTCGTGTAGGAAAACATTCCTCGACAACAGAATACTTACCTTGCCAAGTTTGTATATATTGGAGTGTGCGTGTTTTGTTAGGGAAAACCGGAGTTTGTTATCAGATTGTGAACAACAGCATCAATACAACACGACACACGTTTAAAGGATCAGTTAATTGCGCCACAAACTACAAAAAGTATTGTTTACAATAGTGCTGTGGTGCAGTCCCTAAAGGTGTACAACAAACTGACGGTGCAGATAAAGGAGCTTCCACCTGCAAAGGTGAGAAAGAGACTGAATAATATTCTGGCGGCAAAGGCCTATTATAATATTGAGGATTTTTTATCTGACAAGTTGTAGTTGTTGGTAATCAATATCGTGATTGTATAGTTTTTTTGAATTGTAATTCCTGTGTTTTTATGGGTTTTTTTTAGGTTGACGTGTTCTACACATTTTTTATGTATTGATGGTGCGAATAAATATATTATATTATTATTATTATTATTATTATTATTATTATTATTATTATTATATATTCTTCTGAAAATCCATAACCGACAAAATAATTATCTCGAAAATACATGCAGTTACTCTCTGGGTATATTTTTATAATTCTGTTATTATCCACAAGATTACTAAATCGATAAAAACAAAACTACCAAGTAATTATGTCAGTAAAACAAGTGTCTTATTTCAGTGATGCGTTTTATAAAACGCTGAATAGAGGAGAGCGCTAACTGATCGTGGCCAACCACAAAGGGTTTTGAGGGAAGGTTGATATTATTTTGTGTCGCTCGTTTCACCGTCTTCTTTTATATCGTGATAAAGTTTATTTCTTTGAGGAAATTAAGGTATCATCATGTTTCTTTTTTCTTGTCTTTAAGTGAAGTGTTGGGCAAAAAATGATTTTTTGCGTTTTAGCATAAATGTATTTTATAAGTCAATTTATAAAACATAATGAGTTCCTTTTTACAATTATATAAAATTTATAGCAAATTGTATGTAATTTAAAATTAGATAATAAAAGTGATTATTTTACATTATTATAAAACTTTATTGCTTAGAAACCAAAACATAACATTATAAAAACTTCGGGACGCAACAAATGCGTTATGGTAGTGAATTTTCATCAAAATGTTTTTAATAGCAAATATGTGTGTTTTTTTTCAGAAAGCAGGCATCAAATTTGACTACTATAGTAAAAACAATGTGCCATGTTTCATAAAAATAACTTTATTGTTTGAAAACGTACAAAAATTTCCGAAAGTAAACTTGAAGTGTAACCGAAAAAATCCGTTTCTTGGTCAACCTTATAGGTTAATAGCAAATTGACCTTTTCAAATCTGAAGCATTTATTCAAAATTCGCTACCATAACGCACTTGCTGCGTCAAGAATTTCTTTACTTACAAACATGTATTATATTTCGATGGAAAATGCAAAAACATAAGGCGTTTTCGATTAAAAAAATATTATTTGTATCACCAACGACTTATGGGCCAGCCTGTGACTGTAGAAATATTTTCTCGAGATGTAGCTCAAGACACCCTATAATTACTGTATACAATTTTTTTCATATCTTATAGAATAACAGATATATTGAGCTTTATTGATTTTTTACGAACATTCGACAAAAGTTATATACCATTAAACGATAAACTCTATAGCTAAGACTACTGCCAAGCATCAGAGAAAGGGTCTATTTGAAATGAATTTTCTGGAAACATTTTAGTAAATTGAAGGACAATGACGGTTGAAACTAAGACTTCAGGGTTTGTAAAACATTCTTCTTGAAATATTTTCTTTCCATAGCCCGTATTAGATTAAAGTTCTTTGCCTAAATGTTGCGAATTTTGACGTTTTAAATTGTCACTTTGACGTTTTGAGGAAAACCCCAATTTATTTTTCTTTAAATGCCGATATCTTTTTTGTCTTTTGACATACAGCGTTAAATTTTGGTATGTAGTTTACCTATAGCGATATAAAACGTTGTGCCAAATTTGGTTGCCCTTACTGTGTAATTTCCGGAGATATGAATTTTTTTCTGAAGAAAACACAAAATTTTCCGGGAAAACCTCTACCGATTTTCCTGGCTAACGAACTTGTCCAAGCCACTTACAAAAGGAAGGTATTCACCAAATGTTGTCATAATCGGCCCATTATTTTTTGAGTTATCGGTGTGATATATATATATATATATATATATATATATATATATATATATATATATATATATATATATATATATATATGTGTGTGTGTTTATATATATATATATATATATATATATATATATATATATATATATATATATATATATATATATATATAAACATATAAAAATCGAAACTGACCCCGGATATGTGTTCTACAGGGCCTAATTAGCGCTCATTTGAAGAAATTTTTTCAAAATTCAAAAGTCGGGATGTCCTCATTAGTGATTTTTTTAAGAGAATTCACTAAAAATATAAAAGGATTAAAACTATTATCAAGCAAAATTGAACAGGAAACATAGACAAACGTACTCCAAGAGACCTCCCCTGAAGAAGCTTATAACAATTTCCTGGCAACGTTCAGCAACCATTTCAATGCATATTTTCCAAGTACAAGAATCAGAATAAGTAAGAAACGTAGAGCTCCTGCAACGACAGAAGTTAAGGAGATGAAACATGTGGTCGCACTATATGGTGAGTTTGCGCAACATTTTTCAGTATTTTAGTCTATGTTTAAAACAATAAATGCACAATATAAACAACTCATCGCAGATGTAGGGACGACCGAACTTGATAAAGCTATTAGCACCAGCAACAACCAGAGCAAAAGTATGTGGAAGACCATTAACGAACTAACAGGGAGGAACCTAAAATGTCAAACTGCATGCCCTGTCATAAATGCGGACCTTCCAGACCAGTTTGGGAACTTTTTCTCATCTGCTGCTCAAAATGCAACTGCTCATCTACCTGCCGCGGTAGATATAGCATTTTTGAGGAGATAACATCGCAACTGAACACCAAATTTAAATTCTCACCCGTTACACAAGAGGATGTTCTGAATGCAATAAATACCCTCAAATCATATAGTTCTACAGGACCGGATGATATGTCAACTATATTGCTCAAGCGCTGCAAGTTTGTTGTTTCTTTACCACCACAAAATTACATTTTCGGTAAATTTGCAGATCAGCACAGGGAAGTTTTTAGAAAAAATATCAGAAACATGCTTGGATCTCCTTCTGGATGCACAAACCAGAAGAAATATTTCTTGCAAACAGCGCCCATAAAAGTTACAGGAGCAGGAATGAATAGGGGTGTTGAGCGGGGAAGAAGATTAAAAGGAAGTGTGACCGCAAAGTGCAAAAAATCAGGTTAGTTTGACCTCTATAAGCTGCCTTTATCCCATTTTGCAGCTATACCTCCTTAAAATTCACTTTATCCCGCCCAGAACCCTTATATTCACCGCAGGTTTCGTAACTTTTTTGCAGGTTGTTCCCAAGAAACTTTTCTTGTTTACATTGTTCTTGTTTATCCAATAAGGGTGATTGTAGGCATGCAAAAGGGGAAGGGGAACCCCTTCGACAAAGCAGCGGACCAAGATTTCCAATTTATATTTAAATTGTTACCCCATTTCATTTGTTTAAAATATTTTTACAAAAAGGCAATTTAGGTTGCCTTGTTTATCAGTCTTACATAGAGAGCTACAATATTTCATTATTTTCAAAAAATGTGGATACAGCAACAGTAAGTAAGTGTTGAAAAAGGTCGGGGTGCAGCAAATACATTATGATAGATAATTTTTGTAAAAATATTTGAAATCCAATAACTGAATTTCATATTAAGCCAGAATCTTCAATCTTGAATCATAGTAACACCAATGTAAACGCAGCGTGGGTACTACACTAAAGAAAATTAACATAATAAGCTTCGCAGTTGGTTTTAAAAAACTTTTGTTGTTGTTTTATTTGCCAAAACCAGTTCGACTGGGTTGACTAAAACCAAACATTCAATGAATTAAAAGGAAAATACCTGCCATACTTATGATTTGGAAGGTACATTCCCTTTCTAGATAATTAATGTTGTTGTAGAAAACTTTTTAACTTAAAAAAAGCACAATTTTTTAAAGAGACTTGCAATACTTACATATATCTCTACCAAATTATAATTTTCTAGCTCCATGGAAAATAGAAACTTCTTCAAATGATCGCTAACTGGGACCTTTAAATCCGGTCTTCCAAGTCCATTTCAATTTAAAGAATTTGTGTTAATAATACCTTACTAATAGTGTACAAGTCTTATGAAAATTCACTACTATAATGCACTTGCTGCGTCCCGAACATTTTTTTTTTGTATTGTGAATAATAACATTAATATTGAGCTTTACCGCAGAAATGCGTCACCCTTCATACAGGGTGATTCATAAGTGGTGACCAAAAATGAAACCCCATGTTCTTTGAACAATTTTAGAGATGGTATGTCCTATAAAAAATTTTCCTATAATGCTTCATTAAAAAGATACAGGGTGTTGAAGTTGAATTTCAAAAAATAAAATTTCCCAATTTTTTAAAAAGTAGCACATATATTTTGCTGAAACTTCGCGTGTGTAGGCTGCTATGTAAGGCCCGTATTCTACCATAACAATTGAATCGGCTAATCCAGCAGTGGCGCGCGTACCCACATGATGCTCCAATATTATTATTTTTTATTTTTTGAATCTTACTTTCATTCGTGAACAAAATGACTCTCCTGATAATTTTCTGTACGACGCTTATTTTAGGAGTAAGCAATGAATCAGGTAAGTGTTTTAGAGCACAGTTCATGATTTCAACCAGTCGTTGTTTGGTAGAACATCGCAATGATACACTTTTATGCCTCCATTGGTCTGAATACACGCACGACATCTTTTTAATATGGAAAATTAAATGTCGTGATAATTTTTTGTACGACGATTATCTTTGTTGTATTTTAGTAAGTAGTAGTCTGGTTTGCCAAAGTTGTCATTAAGTGTCACTTGACGTTTAGGTTAACAAGTTATTATTTTGAATAGGTGTAAGTGGTAAACTTTATTAAATTGCAAAATTTTATACTCTTTTACTTCTTATAATGGAGTACACCTCAGAAGAGTATGCAGATATATTTTTTATCTACGGATATGCTGATGGCAATGCTCTAGCTGCTTGTCGAGAATATCAACGTAGGTTTCCCACTCGCCGTCAACCTACACCAAGGGTTTTTTCTCGATCGTTTTCAAGACTTCGGCAGTGCGGTATTGGACAACGTCCTGACGCTAAAGCTAATGGTAGAAGACAACATCAACTTGAATACGAAGAGAGAGTGGTGGATGCAGTGATGGATCAACCTTCTACAAGTATTTGAAGGATTGCCACGCAGTTACAATATTCTCAAAGATTTGTTTGAAGAACTTTACATCGAGAAGCCTTACATCCATATCATCGACGGAATGTTCATTGCCTTCTACCTGGAGATAATGTGCATCGACGAGTCTTTTGTGAATGGATGTTGGAAATGAACAATCAAAATATCTTATTCCCTAATCTAATCTTCTGGTCTGACAAATCAACATTTACAAGAAATGGTATTTATAATTCTCATAATGAGCATGTATGGTCATTGGAAAATCCACATGCAACAAGGACTCGCACATGTCAACATAGATTTTTCATTAATTTATGGTGTGGTATTTTTAACGGCTCACTGTTCATGGAAGTCCTGCCACAACGTTTAAATGGAGCTTCGTACTTAGCGCTCCTAGAAAACCGTGTAGAAAACATTCTAGATGAGATTCCACTAGCAACAACAGGTATAATGTTGTACCAGCATGACGGTGCACCAGCGCATCATAGTCGAAACGTTGTTACATGGCTACATGAACATTATAATGAAAGATGGATTGGCAGAACTGGACCAATGCATTGGCCTGCAAGATCACCTAACTTAAACCCACTTGACTTCTATCTTTGGGGTGATTTTAAGCGACTGGTCTACAATGAACAAATAAATACACCAGAGCAGCTACAACAACTGATAAATAATGCTTTAGACATTAAATTTTCCATATTAAAAAGATGTCGTGCGTGTATTCACGCCAATGGAGGCATTTTTGAACATTTATAGTAATAAATAAATTACTATAAGCCTGATAAAAGTGTATCATTGCGATTTTCTACCAAACAACGACTGGTTGAAAATCATGAACTGTGCTCTAACACACTTACCTGATTCATTGCTTACTCGTAAAATAAGCGTCGCACAGAAAATTATCAAGAGAGTCATTTTGTTCGCGAATGAAAGTAAGATTCAAAAAATGAAAAATAAAAAAATATATCATTGGCTTACCCGTTTTTTTCTTGTGGGATAACCAAATACATTGTTATGGTAGAATACGCGCCTTACATAGCAGCCTACACATGCGAAGTTTCAGCAAAATATATGTGCTGCTTTTTAAAAAATTGGAAAATTTTATTTTTTGAAATTCAACTCCAACACCCTGTATCTTTTTAATGAAGCATTATAGGAAAAAATTTTATAGGACATACCCTCTCTAAAATTGTTCTAAGAACGTGGGGTTTCATTTTTGGTCACCACTTATGAATCACCCTGTATACATATTATATATAAATATACACCCAATTTTCTATGTATAAATATAAAAAATAATAAGATGTTTTTTTCGAAGAGCCCACATTGCAGGCATTCAACTTGCTCAAGCACAATGCCACAACTTCGGTTGATGTTAATTTTACAGTATATACCGAAAAAGATCCTCTACTGGGAATCGAACCCAGTACTCTTGGGTTCAGTGGCACATGTTCTTATCACTGGACCACCAAGACCTTAACTAGTTAGAGATAAAACAATATAAATTTAAAGTTTTTTATAACGCATATAAACATATAAATGTTCCTTTACATAAATCAAAAGCAATCTCGGAAGTTACAAAACTATTCAGGAGCCGTGTTTGGTGGCAAATGAATTTCTAGACAGCAAGAAAAGTCCGCAATCTCTAGATTCTCCCTGTGAACAGATATTCTGCGTTCCCATGCGTAACAAAATGCCACATAAAAACGTGCCTTGAAAGAATCATCTTAATCAACTCTAGCGTTAAAAGAAACTTCAAGGCAATTATTAGTAATGAATACAGATATTGTTTGCACACTTAAGTTTTCTCTCAAGAAGTTCTTAGAGATATAAAATAATTTAACACATGCAACATACTGATGATTTTATACTTTCACTGTCTCTGTTGCTTGCCATGAAAAATTATATCCGGGCTCTTTTGCTGTGATTTAAATCAATTAGTGAGTTGTTAGACATTTCGCCAATCATAGCTATTGGCTTCTTTAGTAGCTGTATTGAACACACATTGGTAGTATATTTTTATTTAAAATGAAGCCATTAAAAAGTACATTCCTTATGGAACGATAAATGGTTTCCGTGCGGTTTTGCCATGGTCGAACTCACTTAGTGGTTTGCTAGGCGTTCGCTAACCAAAGCTGCTGGGTTCTTCAGTAACTGGACTCAAAAAGCTTCGGTAACTCATTTTAGTTGTTTCCATATTTTGTCGGAGAAGATTATGATAGCGTCAACCGCAAAACTATCTTCTTTTATCTACATGGTGATCAGCCGAAGTAGCTTATATATATATATATATATATATATATATATATATATATATATATATATATATATATATATATATATATATATATATATATATACTTTATTTGTTTGCTGTACGTTTGTGATTTCTTATTGGTTTGCGTGGACTGCAGTTTCGAACCGTCCCGGTTCATCATCAGCACGCTACTGCCTGCTATCGCTCCTGTCTGGTCTACGTCGGATATTGTAGGTGGCGCATGCGCCGTGAGCTTCTATTGGTCGGTTTCCTGTTCTCTGATTGGTTGTGCCTTCGGACTGTGTCGTGTGTATCGGTCTCCTGTCTTGATCACTGTGGTTTAATGATTTGTCTATTTGTATGGCCTTTATTAAGTTTTGTTTAAATGTTTGTACTTGGATTTGTTCTGGCATTAATTGTTTTCTATTGTTTGTTTGTTGAATGTAGTATTGTTCCCAGATTTCCATTTTTTTGTGGTCTTTAACATGTTTCATTAGTTTTAATTGGGTGATGTCTGGTTTTTGGTGTTTTGTGTCGTGAATGTGTGTAGCTACGTTTGATTTGTAGCTAGGTATGTGGATTTTATCCAATGCTGTTATATGTTCTTTGAATCTTGTTTCTATTGATTTCTTTGTCATTCCTATATATTTTTTATTGCATGTGTTACATTCTATTTGATATATTCCGTTTAATTCATGTGGGTTGTGTTCTTGTTTTTTATTTATTTTGTTTATTATTTTGTTATTGGTTTTGTAGCTCATTTTTAAGTCATATTGTCTGAGTGTTTGTGTTATTTTTTTGATGTGGTGGTTATAAGTGAATGTTGTGTATTTTGTGTTTGTTTCTGGTGTTTTGTTTTCGGTTTTGTTGATTTGTTTGGTTTTGATTTGTTTTACTAGTTTTTCTATTGTTTTTTTGTTGTATCCATTTCTTTCTGCTATTTGTATTATGATGTTGTACTCCTTTTCTCGTTCGTCGTTATGAAGTGGTATATTTAGCATTCTGTTTATTAAGTATCTGTATGCGGCCATTTTGTGTGTATGTGGGTGTAGTGAGTGTTTAGGTATAGTGATGTCTGTTTGTGTGGGTTTTCTGTATATTTTTTATTCAATCTGGTTTTCTTTTCTGATTAGTGTTAAGTCTAGGAAGTTTATGGTGTTGTTTGATTCTTTTTCTATTGTAAATTTTATCCTTCTGTTAATTTGGTTTATTTTTTCGAGGATATTGTCTGTGTTGGTTTTTTGATTGTCGTATATTATTAATATATCATCGACGTATCTTATCCATTTGATGTTTGGGTCTGTCTCTTTTATGATGGTGTTGATTTTATCTTCTAACTGTTGTATGTATATTTCTGCCATAATGCTTGATAGTGGAGATCCCATTGGTAGTCCATCTTCTTGGATGTAGTATTCTCCGTTGAACTCAAAGTAATTTTGTTTTAATATGATGTTTAATATTTCGCTAATTTGTTGTTTTTTGTTGTTATTTTGCATTTTATTTTCGATTATATTTGTAGTTTCGTTAAATGGTATATTGGTGTACATATTTGTTATGTCAAATGAGGCAAGTCTTGTGTTTTTGTTTATGTTTATATTTTCTAGTTTATCTACTAGTTCTATGGAGTTTTTTATGTTAAATTTGTTTTCTAGTTGTAATTCTTGTTTTAGTACTTGCTCCATTTATTTTGCTATTTTGTATGAAGGTGCATCTTTGAAGTTGATGAGTGGTCTTATTGGGTATCCCGTTTTGTGTATTTTTATTATTCCTGTCATTGGTGGTGCTTTAGGGTTGTTGTTATAATAATGTGTTGTTTTTTGGTTGAATATTGTCTTGTGTTTTTTTATGATGTTTAATATTTGATTTTGGAATTTTGTCGTTGGCTTTTCGTTCAGTTTTTTGCATTTGTTTGTTGAGATGAAAGTGTTTGTTTTTTCTATATAGTCCTGTGTTTTTATTGCTATTAGTGCGTCGCTTTTATCTGTTTTTGCTATTGTTATGTTGTTATATGTGACTTTGTTTCTTATTTATTTGATCATTTTTTCATGTGTATGGTTTTTTGATTTAGTCTTGTCAATAATTCTGTTTATTTCTGTGGCTAGTTGGTTTTTCAGTGGTTCTAAGTTTGGGCTATTTATTGAGTTTATCGCGTGTTGTGTGTCCACTATTATGTTCTCTATTGTAGATTTTTTTGTATCTAAAAAGTTGGTTTTTATGTTGTTTTCTATGAATTCTTTTTCTTCTTTTGTGAATTTTGTGTCTGTTATGTTTATAAATCTATCCTGAAATATGTGGTGTGTTGTGGTTGTTATGTTTACATTATCTAGTTTGTTCTTTTGAAGCTTGTGTAGTTTTTTGTTTATTTTCTCTAATTTGTGTTTATAATCGGTTTTTATGTTGTGCATTATATTGTTATATGTTTGTGTCCATGTGTCGTATTTCATCTGGTTTGCTAATAAAAGATGAAGTCTATATAATTTAAAGAAGAAAAAGAATTCATAGAAAACAACATAAAAACCGACTTTTTAGATACAAAAAAATCTACAATAGAGAACATAATAGTGGACACACAACACGCGATAAACTCAATAAATAGCCCAAACTTAGAACCACTGAAAAACCAACTAGCAACAGAAATAAACAGAATTATTGACAAGACTAAATCAAAAAACCATACACATGAAAAAATGATCAAACAAATAAGAAACAAAGTCACATATAACAACATAACAATAGCAAAAACAGATAAAAGCGACGCACTAATAGCAATAAAAACACAGGACTATATAGAAAAAACAAACACTTTCATCTCAACAAACAAATGCAAAAAACTGAACGAAAACCCAACGAAAAAATTCCAAAATCAAATATTAAACATCATAAAAAAACACAAGACAATATTTAACCAAAAAACAACACAATATTATAACAACAACCCTAAAGCACCACCAATGACAGGAATAATAAAAATACACAAAACGGGATACCCAATAAGACCACTCATCAACTTCAAAGATGCACCTTCATACAAAATAGCAAAAGAAATAGAGCAAGTACTAAAACAAGAATTACAACTAGAAAACAAATTTAGCATAAAAAACTCCATAGAACTAGTAGATAAACTAGAAAATATAAACATAAACAAAAACACAAGACTTGCCTCATTTGACATAACAAATATGTACACCAATATACCACTTAACGAAACTACAAATATAATCGAAAATAAAATGCAAAATAACAACAAAAAACAACAAATTAGCGAAATATTAAACATCATATTAAAACAAAATTACTTTGAGTTCAACGGAGAATACTACATCCAAGAAGATGGACTACCAATGGGATCTCCACTATCAAGCATTATGGCAGAAATATACATACAACAGTTAGAAGATAAAATCAACACCATCATAAAAGAGACAGACCCAAACATCAAATGGATAAGATACGTCGATGATATATTAATAATATACGACAATCAAAAAACCAACATAGACAATATCCTCGAAAAAATAAACCAAATTAACAGAAACATAAAATTTACAATAGAAAAAGAATCAAACAACACCATAAACTTCCTAGACTTAACACTAATCAGAAAAGAAAACCAGATTGAATACAAAATATACAGAAAACCCACACAAACAGACATCACTACACCTAAACACTCACTACACCCACATACACACAAAATGGCCGCATACAGATACTTAATAAACAGAATGCTAAATATACCACTTCATAACGACAAACGAGAAAAGGAGTACAACATCATAATACAAATAGCAGAAAGAAATGGATACAACAAAAAAAACAATAGAAAAACTAGTAAAACAAATCAAAAACAAACAAATCAACAAAACCGAAAACAAAACACCAGAAACAAACACAAAATACACAACATTCACTTATAACCACCACATCAAAAAAATAACACAAACACTCAAACAATATGACTTAAAAATGAGCTACAAAACCAATAACAAAATAATAAACAAAATAAATAAAAAACAAGAACACAACCCACATGAATTAAATGGAATATATCAAATAGAATGTAACACATGCAATAAAAAATATATAGGAATGACAAAGAAATCAATAGAAACAAGATTGAAAGAACATATAACAGCATTGGATAAAATCCACATACCTAGCTACAAATCAAACGTAGCTACACACATTCACGACACAAAACACGAAAAACCAGACATCACCCAATTAAAACTAATGAAACATGTTAAAGACCACAAAAAAATGGAAATCTGGGAACAATACTACATTCAACAAACAAACAATAGAAAACAATTAATGCCAGAAGAAATCCAAGTACAAACATTTAAACAAAACTTAATAAAGGCCATACAAATAGACAAATTATTAAACCACAGTGATCAAGACAGGAGACCGATACACACGACACAGTCCGAAGGCACAACCAATCAGAGAACAGGAAACGGGCCAATAGAAGCTCACGGCGCATGCGCCACCTACAATCTCCGACGTAGACCAGACAGGAGCGATAGCAGCCAGTAGCGTGCTGATGATGAACCGGGACGGTTCGAAACTGCAGTCCACGCAAACCAATAAGAAATCACAAACGTACAGCAAACAAATAAAGTGTATATTTAAAAGTGATTACAGTGTAGTGCAATATTCCTAAAGATATATATATATATATATATATATATATATATATATATATATATATATATATATATATGTATTATTATTATTAAGCTTATATATAATGTACTAATTTAAGTTATGTGTTATTTTAAAGTGTTTTTTATGAATTTGTGTAATTTTAGTGTTATGTGTTATTATTTGTTAAGTTTGAATTCAAATATTTGTATATTTGGTTGCATCAACCATATATTACATTTTGTTTTGATAAAATTGAAGATTTTAAATTGTTGGGCGTCTTTAATTTACTCTATATATGATATCTATATTGTTTAGTTTGTTATTTGACACTTTTTTTATGTCACCATCAGATACTTTTAGGACATATATACAGTCTGTTTCAAAAAACATGCACCATCGCTCGTGGGGCAATTCCTTACTAAAAAATAAGAAAAAAAGTTTCTGTGCACATGGGCCCGGAAACGCATAGTTTCCAATATACAGGGAGTTGAATTTTAATATTTTTTTTATTTTTTATAAATAATTTCAAAACCACTGGATTGATTTTAATGAAACTTGGAACTTGAAAGTGTATTATGAAAGTGCATATTCTCAAGTGAAAATCTGCTTACAACTGCGTCAGTGGCGTGCGTACGGGGTAACTGTAAAAATTCATTTGGGGAAAAAATATGTGCGCCACTGTCTTTTTCCAATTTTGATACATCAGTTATGAAGCTTATTACATAAGCCATAAAAGCTGCCTCTTGGTATTTTTTCGTTCAGGGTATCCCCTAGGGGATATGATTAATTTTATAAAAAGGGGCAAAGTATCAATTAGTCGGCGTAATAATAATAATAATAATAATATATGTTTACTGCAACCATAAGAATATGAAAAACAAAACATACAGTAAACATTACAGCAATAAACGTGCAAATAACTAACCTACGTAAAACCATTGAAATGAATATTACAAACATTGATAAAAAATGATATATAAAAAATAAAATAAAAAAATGAAAAAAGTAATCGTAAAGACACCATAATTTTTCCAAACTCTTGTTTTTTGTACATTACTCAATTGACTTTAATAACAAAGCTAAAGAAAATGTTGAAAGTGACCACCATTAGCGTCGTTACAATTATTTAACCTTCTGCGCAAAGATCTTCTTACTCTTCTGCAAATATTTTGATCTTCTCTAATGCTGTCAAATGCATATTCTATTCTTCCCAACAATTCTTCTCGTGTATTTTCTGGTGTTTTATAGACTATTTCTTTTAAATGACCCCACAAATAAAAATCGAGAGGATTCAGGTCCGGAGATTGAGGTGGCCATGACACCGGACCTCCACGACCAATCCATCGGTGACCGTATGTGTTGGCTAAATATGTTCTTACAACTGCTGCAAAATGTGCGGGCGCACCATCATGCTGGAACCACATTGTACCATTTCTCATAAAAAGCGGTAGTAACAACGGCAAATCATTTTATAAAAAGTTTAAATATGATTCATGGTCAAGACGATTCGGTAGAACAGGACCAATTATGTGATTTTCAATAATAGCAGCCCAAATATTGATAGAAAATTGATACTGCGAATTTGCAACTCTTAGAGAGTGTGGGTTTTCATCGGCCCATGTATGTAAATTGTGAAAATTTACGATACCTTTTCGCGTAAATGACGCCTCATCAGTAAATAGTACACGTTTAGAAAAATGTTGGTCGTGCCTAAGTTTGTTTAAGAACCACTGACAAAACATTACCCTTGGTTGAAAGTCTCTAGGTAGAAGTTCCTGGACACGTGTAAAATGATAGGGATATAAACTTTGATCCTTCAGAGTTCTGTGAACTGATGATGCCGAAATATTACCCAGTTCGGTGGCAATAATTCTCGTACTTGTACTAGGATCACGTTCAACTCTATTTAATATTGCCTCTTCAACTCGTACAGTTCGGCGGTATCTTCTGCGTCCAGAGTCAGCTTTTAAAGGTTTTAAAGAACCAGTTTCTCTCAAATGTCTTACAATACGTGGGAAAATATTTTTGTCAGGAATTCTTCTTTGCGGATAAGTTTCCTGATAAACTCGCACAGCTTGTCTAGCATTTTGATTTGTTTGTCCATAAATTAACAACATATCAGTCAAATCCGCTGAAGTGTACTTAATGAAAACCATCTTGAGAGGAGGAAATAATATTAATGAGCAGCTCAGTATCAACAAATAACTAAAAACGAAAATACTGCACCGTATCAAAATTTAAAGAATAGCACGAAAACTCTTTTGACGCCTACAAAGCACTTCAAAATTGTAGAATTTAGAGAACTGTCAAAAATTATAGTTTCATGGCACTTTACAATTACTGTTTTCATTACTCCAACGAATCGGTATTTTGCCCCTTTTTATAAAATTAATCATATCTCCTAGGGGATACCCTGAACGTAAAAATACCAAAAGGCAGCTTTTGTGGCTTATGTAATAAGCTTCATAACTGATGTATCAAAATTGGAAAAAGACAGTGGCGCACATATTTTTTTCCCAAATGAATTTTTACAGTTGCCCCGTACGCACGCCACTGACGCAGTTGTAAGCAGATTTTCACTTGAAAATATGCACTTTCATAATACACTTTCAAGTTCCAAGTTTTATTAAAATCAATTCAGTGGTTTTGAAATTATTTATAAAAAAAAAATTAAAAAAATTAAAATTCAACTCCCTGTATATTGGAAACTATGCGTTTCCGGGCCCATGTGCACAGGAACTTTTTTTTCTAATTTTTTAGTAAGGAATTGCCCCACGAGCGATGGTGCATGTTTTTTGAAACATGCCTGTATATATATATATATATATATATATATATATATATATATATATATATATATATATATATATATATATATATATATATATAGCTTATTAGCTATCATCAGTTCGGTATAGCCAGGTGATGATGGGAACACTCTGGATGAAGAAGCAAAAATACACGGAGTTACAACAGACAACCAGTGCACATTTGCAGTAACATTCGGAAGACCCTCAATTCGAGGGCAACAACCAAAATTGCCACGGAGGCAAATAAATCATCTGCGTGAGCATCCGGAGCCCAGGAGTCATACTATTTATAACATGATTTTTGCTTCTTCATCCAGAGTGTTACCATCTTCACCTGGCTATACCGTACTGATGATGGCTAATTAGCCTGAAACACGCGTATGCGGTTGTCTCCTTGCGGCCTTGCCCTTAACGTTTCTCCTTGTATAATATACAGAAATGCCGTGTTAAAAATCTTGTTATAAATCCTGGGCTCCGGATGCTCCCGCAGGTGATTTCTTTGCCTCCGTGGCGATTTTGGTTGTTGCCCTCGAATTGAGGATCTCCCGAATTATGCTGCAAATGTGCACTGGTTGCCTGTTGTGACTCCGTGTATTTGTGCTTCTTCATCCAGAGTGTTCCCATCATCACCTGGCTATACCGTACTGATGATAGCTAATAAGCTTGAAACACGTGTATGCGGTTGTCTCCTTGCGGCCTTGCCCTTAACCTTTTTTCTTGTATAGTATACAGAAATGCCGTGTTAAATATCCTGTTATATATATATATATATATATATATATATATATATATATATATATATATATATATATATACCGACCTACTGACTTTCTAAGAAATCCGAACACCCAGTAAGAGCCAAGCAATTGCAATGAAATTTTCTATACTGCTCTGTGTTGTCTCTAATAAAAAATGATAACAATATGAACACAAAATTATCTGTTTAAATTTGCGTTTCCTTCTTTTTAAACCAGTATTTCGTAGCGATTTGTGCTCAATTTTTTATTAAATCATTAAGTCATTATGCTATTGGAGAGCATGGAGAGTATGGGTTTTGTGGTGGTACACTGGAACTTCTCAAGAGCTGTTTAAGTGATCGATACTAATGCGTGATTATTGGTGACTGCTGCAGTGAGCCGCGAAAGCTAAATTATGGCGTGCCACAGGGTGGTGTTCTAGGTCCTCTATATATATATATATATATATATATATATATATATATATATATATATATATATATATATATATATATATATATATATATATATACAACGAGATTTATTTCCCCGATAAAGTCCAATAGCTTCCTCACACTAGACTTTTTGGAAAATACTTTTAGACAAAAGTTTTCTACCATATTAAGGTCCATAACCTCAAATTATTTTGAGCTACACAGCGTGGTCCATATGTCACTGGCACTAGGTAACTTTGTTTTTTAAAATTAAGCATCCTATATATTATTTTATTTTGTTATTTTAAATGAAATTTTGATTAAAAATTATACGAAGTACTGTGGCATAAAAGTCAATGCTTTTCAAGTTATTCAAGTTTCTTTAAAAAAATTGACAGATGTAGTTTTTTTCAGGTACTGGTATCATTCGTACACCACATCCGCAATTGAAATTCAAGCGCAAGTAGCTGATACGTGCTCGTCTATCTGGTGATAATGTGAAAAATTATAATTTATGTACAGGGTGGCTGCTAGAGAGGCTCCCATTTGCTGAAATTCCAATATAAATAACTCGAAAATTTTAAATGGAACACCCTGTATATGAGCACCTGAATCAATGCAAAAATTGATTATCTTTCGGATGGATATGGGTTTTTACATGTAGCGCTGATAATTTCTAAGTTATTCAAAAGTAATCAATTTGATTGCAACTACGTGATTTTATGATTGAGTTATAGCCGTTTGCACCTTGGCTTCTAGCATTCACGAACAGTGTTTCTCTCCATGGAGACAACCGACAATTTTGACGTTATATAGACTCAAAAAGAAATTCGAGCTAGATAATTCGATGCTTTTCAGGGCATCAAAATAGAAAAATTGACTACGTATTGGCTCCTCAATCACTGATAAAAGGACACCAAGGGCCACATCTTCTTTGATGGCAATGTTTTGTTTGGTTTTTTTTGGTGCTCGGTAAAATACAGATGAATTCTGCTCAAATCTGTGTTTGAGCCTTTTCAATGACAAAACTGTCGGCTGGCTTCGCAGAGGATAGCGCTGCTTATAAATGCGAGAAGCCAAAAGACAATTTCCAGAACATCCACCAATTATGTACACTATCTGTCTCAATTCTTCGTTATTGAAGTTCATTTTTAATTATGTATACTAACTATAACACAACTACACAATCACACAACAACGAACAGACAATGTTGTAAATACTTGTCAAATCTGACATTTTGGAGAATTCTGTCATGACCAATGATCCAATCATTATATCATGTAGTTGCAATCAAATTGATAACTTTTGACTAACTCAGAAATTATCAGCTCTACATGTAAAAAACCCATATTTATCCCAAAGATAATCAATTTTTGCATTGATACAGGTGCTCATATACAGGGTGTTCCATTTGAAATTTTCTAGTTATTTATGTTGGAATTTCAGCAAATGGGAGCCTCTCTAGCAATCACTCTGTACATAAATTATGATTGTTTACACCATCACCAGATAGACGAGCACCTGTCAGATACTTGCGCTGAATTTCAAGTTTTGCGGATGTGGTGTACGAATGATACCAGTACCTGAAAAATACTCTACATCTGTCAAATTAAAAAAAAAACTTGAATAACTTGAAAAGCGTTGACTTTTATGCCATAGTACATATAATTTGTAATCAAAATTTCATTTAAAATCAAGAAATATAGTAATATATAGGATGTTTAATTTAAAAAACAAAGTTACCTAGTGCCAGTGGCATATGGACCACGCTGTGTAGCTGAAAATAATTTGAGGTTATGAACCTTAACATGGTAGAAAACTCTTGTCTAAAAGTGTTTTCCAAAAAGTGTATATTAAAGAAGCTCTTGGACTTTATCGGGGAAATGAATCAGGTTATATATATATATATATATATATATATATATATATATATATATATATATATATATATATATATATATATGGTATTCTGGTATTCTGGTAACCATATCCACTAAACATAAGACATTAACATACACCATGTAAAGACATAAAAACGTATCATGAGCTAATCAACACCAGCAAAACATTACATTTCAAACAGGAGTGCAAAGAATTTAGTAAGAAAGTAGTGAATAGATAAATAATAAAAATGATAAAAATTCTCCGTTATGGCCCTGTAAAATAATGATAAAACATGGGGTTGCTGATCCCACGTGATCTTTGACCCATTAAAACTTTGACGAAAGTATGACCACACTGTCTTTATACAGTCACTGTAGTTAAGACGCATCAACAGACCCTGGTAGATGATAATATGCTTTTGTTTGCATTTAAACTCGGTCACGATTTGATTATGAAAATAGCTTTTGATATATAAATCCGTCAGTTGGATATACCTCTAAATAAGCGAAATTCGTTCCGAAACATTTCCTGCGGCTTAGCTTTAATATTTTCTAAAAATTAATTTTTAACTCGGAATGCGGATCAGCACTCTTTTCCTAGAAACAATTACGGCAAACATTTACGAGCCGCTATATCATTTAAAGTACTCCCGCATAATCCGCAAATGTATAAAACAGGTATTATAATATCCGTTAGCAAGATGAGTTTTTCTTTAATCTTGAAATGCAGCAACTTCACTGGCTTTCCTCTACTAAATTATGTTTCGCGACGGGATCGTAAAGCTTCTAGAATTCAATCATACATTTAAAACAATAAGGGTGCTTAATTCTTATTTATCCGTCTCTACCGTCTTCTGCAGGCAAATGGTATTTAAGGGGATTATTTCTTTATTATAGTTTACTTTTCTATAATTGAATGTTTTAAAGCTTACTTTGTAGAACGGAATTCTTGAAGAAACTCTCTAAAAATGTTGAATTAAAGCGCTTTGAGATTATACGAGGGAGAATCCTCGTTCCCCACATCTGTCCTATTTATAGTTACCCTACAGTGATCATATTTTGACAATTAAATGCTGTATTGACTGCTGTATTGACATTCCTGTCAAAATATTACAGTTCTACAGTATTATCGATCACATAATACAGGCAAGAAATTTATGGTTTGCCTCAAGGTACTATACTAGGACCACTGTTTTTCAGTATTTTCATTAATGACATCGTGTAGGAGATAAGCACTAAATGTCTTCTTTATGCAGATGACGGGGAGGTTTTTTGTAAAGTGAACTCAATGCTAGGTATGTATCGACATGTACCTCAGGGTACTATACTAGAGCCACTGTTTTTCAGTATTTTCATTAATGACATCGTGTGTGAAGTAAGCACTAAATGTCTTCTTTTTGTAGATGACGGGGAGGTTTTTTGTAAAATGAACTCGGGCATCGGTTACCGCCATCTGCAGTTTTGAATTGCAGATTGGCATGACATAGTAATTAGTCCACACTCATTTTATATTCGTGCTTACAACTCCTCGAGATTTGCCGGTTTTGTCTTGAAAACTTTGCTTTTAAAATAAGGAATTTAGATTTCATATTTTATAGTTTTGTGTAGCTTGACATGTGCTTTAAAGGCAGTCAACAAAGAACTAGGGTTGCCATTTAAAAGAATTATCTATTACGTTATATCTCAAATCTGAAACACAGTGTTTAATTATTTTTTTAAACAACCACTTTAGATGCTAATCTATGTGTCCAAGCATGTGTGAAAAAACCTGTGCTTGATTAACTGAATTTATTCTGAATTAAAAAAACTGGATATAAGCATACAAAATCTGACTGACCCCAAATATGGGTTCCAGAAAAACAAGTTCGCGCTCATTTAAAGAAATGTTTTCAAAATTCAAAAATTTCCTCATTAGCGAATTTTCTGAACGAAAATTTGCTAAAAGACAAAAGATATACATTAGTCAGATATATAAGAAAAAAGATGTAACAAGTGATTATTTGTAGAAAGTCATGTGGAAACTTAACCTTCTAGGATGCTTCACAATATCAGAATACTTCTTGTTCTTCTTTTTTCTTGTCCATATTATATAGTCTAAAGCCGTGAGCTACTGAGCTTACGTTTCTATAAGCATTAAAGTTCTAGGAGCACCAAAAGTAACATTCTAATAAATATTAAGATTGTGCATTATAATCAATCATTTTAACATATTTTCCTTCAATTTTTTTTAAATTTTCGTGAAAAACACCTTTTGTGAATTTTCCAGAAAAATATTTTCCACGAATTTTAATTTTAAACAGTTTTCTCGTCAGTCAAGTTAAATTCAATAACTCAATTTTGTCTTCGAGACAACTTTTGTTCAGAATTCTAATGCCCAGTTTCACAAATCTCGATACAACCAGTCACAGCTTCAAAATATTTGGTTCTCATGGCAAAAACTTGGATCAAAGTCTGTGATTGGTCGTCTGAAGCCTTGTTTAGCTAACTGTTCGTTAGATATTTAGTCGAGCTTTATGAAACTGGGCATAAGTGTGTTATTTTCGAAGGTGCAAACATATTTTGGAAGAAAATGTAAAATTTTTCCAGAGAAAGTACCTGCGAAATTTATCATCTTTCTTCCGGGAATAGCTTGGAATGAGTTCGTTAGTCAACCCAATAAAAATCAATCCAAATTTGTATTTTCGAGACTTTTGTTATTTTTCGTAATTTTAATACGTTTATGAAAATTCGCTACCACAACGCACTTGCTGCGTCCAGTCGCTTTCATTTCTTAACTTTCTCTACCTATTAATTAACACCTCGGGATAACATGAACATTGCTTTTCTCCAAAGTCTTTAAATTTGTTTCTTCGACTTTTCTTTCAATTTTGCGCGTTTTTACAATGTGGTTACTTTATTTACAGATAGAAGTTAACGCACCATAGTACGAACATACGAAAGGATACCCGATTCCCGGAATTATCAGGACTACACCGAAGGGGCTGTGGCGCAGGCGGTGGAAGCAATTAGAAGCGCAATATCGCAGAACCTGGCCTTACAAACTTAAGCGGGATGGCGGGCAAGGCTCATGCGGAGGTTCTGTGGTATTCATTCGAAAGCGGTAGGACGGCCAAAGGTTTTGACCAATCTTGAAGAGCTCAAGATCGCAGAGTCACTCAGAATAGTGACATTGTGGGGTTTTTCCTGAGAAAAGCAGGATGTCGTTGCTGTGATTGGAAAAAAATTAAGCAAACAAGGCAGGAGAGTCTCCATATTCAAAAATAATATGCCCGGTGATAATTATATAACTTATTTGATTAAAAGAAACAACCTATCAGTGCAGCTTGCTATCAACATAGGGAAATCTAGAGCATCTGTAGATCTAGATGACATTATGAAATTCTTCGACATTGTAAAAGGAATTTTAGGTCAAGTTACGCCTTTTAATCTGCATAACTACGGTAAAACTAACATCACTGGTGATCCCATGCTAAGAAAGTCACCGTTCCCCGCAGAGGTAAGAGAGTAGCGAGAGTCCAGAACTATCCGCGAACCTCCATAATCGTTATCGTATGCTGGAACGCAAATGAGGACTTGTCAGTCCCGATGGCTGTACACAAAGTCCAAAATCTTTACGATAATTGAACGAATGGAGGTCCAAATGGGTCTGTTTATGCCAACAGTCCATCAGGATGGTTCGGTATGAACCTGTTCGAAGAAAGGTTTAACAAAATTCTTCTTTGCCATATTTAAAAGACCCGACAGTGAAATGAAGCTACAGTTATTTTGGACGATAATTTAGCAAGTCATTTCTGGCCTACTGTCGTTGAAACATTTTGGGAGGGGAAAATTTTTATGACGCCGTTTCCACCAAACGCCACTCACGTAATGCACCCACTAGACGTAGCTGTGTTTGCACCAATAAAACGAAAATGGAAGGAGCTTTTAAATAGTTGGAGGAAGGAAACCCGTTATCCTGGTAGTCTTCCTAAAGAACAGTTTCCCACTTGGCTTCTTAGGCTCTGGAATTAAATATGGGGGAATTGGTCAACATAATAATATAAGGATTTAAAGCTGCAAGTCTCTACCCACTGGATCCAGTGAAAGTCTTCAAAAGAATTCCCGGTGGTCTCCCAGAAAATGAGGGGGAAATAGAAAGGCCACTAGATTGTGAGCCTAATTGAATTGTTAGAATAACATCGAGGGATAGGAGCTGCTAAGCAAAAAGAAAGGGGGGAGAAAAGTAAAACCTGGATAGAATAACGTAGAAAAAACCTCCAACGAAGACCCGTCTACTACTTCTGGAACAGTGGAACAGACCTTCAAGGAAAATCCATCTGCTTCTTCTGCAACAGTGCCGAAATCGAGATCAAGAAAATCCCGACGATGCAAGAAGAAAAACTAGGATGAATCGACCTGTGGAATATACTGTGTGAACTGGCTGCACTGCAGAGGGGGAGAGGAATGGATCCAGTGTACGTAATGTCACAAGTGAATTTGGGCCTCCTGCAGTAGGGAAGCAGTGACCCTTTTACGTCTGCGCCATGGTCGATGATTTGTCAGATAAAGAAGACGCCGACGACGGTAATGCTGACAAGGACTTCGTGCTGGAATGACAGTTGCATTTGAAATTATTTTAATTTTCGTAGGGCGTTGTTTGATATATTTATACCCACCTAGGTAGTACGCGTTTCACATTTATATTTTTATTCTACAATGATGTGTTATTTTCTTATATGGAGTTTCCTATTTATTTTAGCGAATTTTTCGTCAAACGAAAAATTCACTAATGGAGAGATCTGTGTTTATATATATATATATATATATATATATATATATATATATATATATATATATATATATATATATATATATATATATATATATCGTATCTATAACTCAAAAAATAATGAACCTATTTTAATGAAATTCGGTACATACCTTCCTTTTGCAAGTGGCTTGGATAAGTTCGTTAGCCAGGAAAATCTGACCAGTTTTTCCGGGAAAATTTTTGTATCTCTGAAAATAAGAGCGCTATGACAACTAATTTGGCACATCTACTATCCAACTTACCCTACGTGCCAAAACTAAGATCTTTAAGTTGAAAGAAAAAAAATTATAGGCATTTTAAGGAAAAAAATTGGGTGCCACTGGTGATCAGAGGAAAGCACAAGAACAAAATATTTTGTGTGATTAACAAAGCCAATTGAATATTGCATCCAACGGTTAAGTTTTTTTGACGCAAAAACGTCAAGAAGGAGCAGAAAAAATATTTTGAAAATTTGATAATTTTTCTTCTTCAAACGTCAAAGTCGCGATTTGAAACGTTAAAATTTTCAATTTTCAGACAACGAATTTAAAACAAATACAGATTATGTAGAAGATATGTCATAAGAAGTGTGTTTTGCAAAGCCTTAAGATTCAGCTTCATCCATCATTGTTCTTCATATTACTAAAATATTTTCAGAAAATTCATTTCAAATAGACCGTCTTTCTGGCAGTAGTTTCAGCTATAGAGTTTATGGTTTAATAGTCTATATTTTAGCAAATTTTCGTAGAAAAAATTCGTTATTGAGAAGACCGCGACTTATGAATTTTAAAAAGATTTCTTCAAATGAGCGCGAACTAGAACCCCAAAAACCCATATACGGGGTCAGTTTCAGTCTTTGTCTGTTTACACATATACAGTGACGCTTTTCTACGGCAAAGCTCAGTATATCCGTTATTATACAATATATGACAAAAAGGTATATGGGTTAATTATAGGGTATCTCGAGCTGCATCTTACAAATTTATTTTGACAATTACAGGTGGCCCATAAGTCGTTGAAGATAGACACTTTCTTTTTTTATTAGAACGCCCCCTTTTTTTGCATTTTTGTGTTTTCCATTAAATTATAATGCATCTTTGTAAAGAAAAAAATAATATCGTTCATCGTTTCTGAGTTATTTCAATTGTTTTGCAACTTTTCACATTTTTGGCACATATTTCAAGCACACATCACAAATTGTGAAACGGCGTTTTTATCAATAGATAGCGGAGTCCCATGGAAATGACGCATTCCGAGAGCATTTTGTTTGTATTACTCGTCGAAAAAATCGAGCTGCCGTATACGGGCACGCTCAAATAGTGGCTGAATTTTAGAACTTTTCGCAGAAATGTTTTTAGTGTTTTGTGGAACTTATTTTTGTAAGATTTTTGTGATATGTTGGTGATTAATAATAAATGTTTAGTACGTTATTGTAAAAAAAAGTTGTCGAATTTTTGTGAAGAATATAATTTAGTGTAACATTACTGAAAGCAATTTCTGTATAAAAAAAGGTGATTTTCTGTAAAAGAAATTTTTGCAAATTTTCATAATTTCTTTTCAATTTTTGTCCTAAAGTTGTTTGTGAATAATTATATCCTGGCAGGTGTGTAAATAGCTTAAAGAGGTTCGTTGGCCAGGAATTGGACCAGTTTTTCTGGAACTTTTAAAGTTTATTTTCGGAAAATGTTTGTACTTTTTGAAACAACAAAGCTATTTTAATGATATACGGTAGATTTTTACCAATATACTGCCAACCAAATGTTCTTCTTTTAAAAACAAGACATATTTGCCATTAAAAGCATTTTTACGATAATTCGCTACCATAACGCACTTGCTGCGTCCGGACTTTTTTATTTTGTATGAATAACAGCAAAATTTAATGAAGAAAGAAAAAAAATTGTTTTTTAATCTTGTACTTAAAAAATATATTTAAAAAAAAATAGCCTTATGTTTTATGAACGGGGTAACTTGAGCAGTTAAAACAATTTAAACGTGATTTACAGCTAACAATTTTTGAGTGTTCAAGTAACCACAAACCCGGGGTTACACAATTAACTGGAGTAGTCTTAAATTGTCGGAATTAATCAGCAGGGAAGTAGTTTAACTTGAATAAATAAAGTATATATATATATATATATATATATATATATATATATATATATATATATATATATATGTATGTATATATATATATATATATATATATATATATATATATATATATATATATATATACAGGGTGGTGCATTTAAAACTAAACAGACCGATTTGCGTCCAGAGAATTTTTTTTTAAGAAACGCTGAAACACGTCAATTGTAATATTAAGGGGGACATGTTTTCACATAAAACTAAACTTTGTCACATCAACCCCTTAGGTCGAGTGCTACATCATTTGAAAGCTCTTTCTTTTCTGAATTCAGCACACAAATTTTTTTGGAAGTTTTATTAACTCGTTTAAAAATTATTCACAGTTGGAATTGCAAGAACGTATTTCATTCATTGTGATAATAAATGCACTAATTAGTCAATTTTTCGCTAAAAAAAACTAAAAAACAAAACCAAACGATAAAAAATGTTTATTCAGTTAAGTAACTGTTCAAATTGTTGACCACCAGCTTCCATACAAAAGTACAAATTTTGTTCAAAAGGAGCTATGACATTCTGAGGCATTTGTGGAGATATTAGACGGCAATCTTCAACAATGCGTCGTCGTAATTCTTCCAGAGACCCCGGTTTTGTTGGCCCCATGGCCATTCAATAGCACTTCTACGCCCAATCCATTGCTCTGGAAACTCTCTGTTCTAAAACTCTCTAATACGTTGTGCAAAATTCGGAGCAGCTCCATATTGTTGAAACACTAACTGATCTTCTTGATAGCGATCATCATTTTCAACAACGTCAATTAGTAGAGGGTAAACGATATCTTCTAGTAACTTCAAATACGTTTCGCCACTCAAATTTCCATCGAGAAAAATTGGTCCGATTAAGCGGTCACCAAAAATGCCAGTCCAGACATTCAATTTCTGTGGAGTTTGAGTGTGGACTTCGTGAAAATTTCTTGGATTATTATCTGCCCAATAACGGCAATTATAACGATTGACTGTAGAGTTTAATAAAAACGTACACTCGTCTGAAAAACAGATATTGAACAGAAAGTTCCAGTTATCAGCTATTCGTGCAGTCATAACTCTACAAAACTCCAGCCGCCGATCAAAATCATCTTCATTCAGTTGTTGTACAAGATGAATTTTATACGGGTGAAATTTGTGATGCTTCAATATTCGCTGAATAGTTCTTCTTTTGATGTTTGAAACAGTGGCCAATTTTCTCGTGCTCAAAGTTGGGTCTGCAGCAATTTGTCCTAAAACTTCAATCTCAGTAGTCTCATTTCTAACCGGAAATTCACGTTCAGGATCCCGTTTTTTTGTTGGCTACTGAACCACTTTGTCGAAACTTTGCAACTAACTCCAAAATGTATTTTCTGTTAACATGTATGTTCGGATGTCCTTCATTAAACAAATTTGCGGTGCGGTTGGCACAGTCATCGTTTTTGAAAAAAAGAGTAATTATTTCAACTCTTTCTTCTACAGAATACACCATTGTGAAATTAATTTTCGGTAGTACTATCAAGTATCAAACCGACTGATAAACTGAAATAATAAACCACATTTCTCTCATTCCGATAAGAAATGTTCTGATAGTCAATTTTTTGTTTAAAAACTCACAAAACATTGACTATCAGCACATTTCTTATCGGAGTGAGTGAAATGCGTTTTTGCATGTTCAACTGTGAATAATTTTTAAACGAGTTAATAAAACTTCCAAAAAATCAGTGTGCTGAATTCAGAAAAGAAAGAGCTTTCAAATGATGTAACACTCGACCCCTCTTCCCTATTTAAAATATAAGGATTGTTATCACCACCCTTAAGGGGTTGATGTGACAAAGTTGAGTTTTATGTCAAAACATGTCTCCCTCAATATTAAAATTGACATGTTTCAGCGTTTCTTAAAAAAAAAATTCTCTAGACGCAAATCGGTCTGTTTCGTTTTCAATGCGCCACCCTATATATATATATATATATATATATATATATATATATATATATATATATATATATATATATATATATATATATATATATATATATATATATATATATTTATAGAGTTAGTTTGCAAAGTTGTTAAAATCCTTTTCAAGTAGCTCCGGTTTCTGGTACCTTCTTGAATAAACTTTTAATATTTCTGATTTAGTCCGCAGTTCCTTTGATTCTGGATAAAATATGGAATAAAATAAAAAGACCTTTAATTGAAGTAGTTGCTACGAATATTTTATCATTACTTATCAAATATTAACAACAATATTCGGGAACACCGACGTATACACACGTGTTCTCCATATACCCATATCTCATTATGAATGTAAAGCAAACCTTGTGCTGAAGTAATATTTCAGCGAAATTTGTGAAAAAGCATCGACCTGGATGTCAATATTTCCATTATGCCAGTGTGACGTACGGTTTATTCAAGCTGATGCCAGCGTGTAAGTAGAAAATGGAGAGAATAATAACATAAAACCATTTGTTTTCATTGTGGGATGCCTACACTTAATTTGGAGCTCTTACACATTTTTCACAGTTTTCTCGCAAAACCTCTATGAAGTACAAAGTCAACTGAAAGCTGAGAAACTTCTCACATATGTGACAAAAGGATTATATTTAGGGATAGACTTTTCGACACCTATACTTTAAAAGTTTGCCATTTAAGTTACCTAGAGACAATTTTCTACTCACGTAAGTCTCTGTTCTACAGTTCTTACTTGGATCCAATAAAAGTAACAAGCGTAGTGTCCTCGCCGAAAAATATGTGAGAAATGGGCAACATGTGACTTTCATTGGATAACCAGAAAGAACTTTTGAAATACTGCAAAAGTTAAATATTTTAAAATATCAGAGGCAAGGATGCTGAGATTTATCACTGCAAGAGTTAGACATTATAGTTGTTATATACATTTTGCTATTGCACACTTATAAATATGTAAAAAGTTGGGACGCAGCAAGTGCGTTATGGAGACGAATTTTCATACAAAAGATCTACACCTTTATATATATATATATATATATATATATATATATATATATATATATATATATATATATATATATATATATATATATATATAGTGTGAAACAAACTTATGAAATACATTTCATTATTCAGCAAAAAAATAGTTTTTGTGGAAAACGCTGAGACAATGGAAGTTTAATTTGTCGAACATTATCTTATAATCTTAGTTAAAAAAATTAAACTCCCACCATTTTACCGCCACCACTTTATCAATCTTTTCTTTTAATATCAACCCTACATTTTTCCATCACAAGTCGATGGATCACATTTTTCTGAATGCAGAGATACTCTATACGTATAGTCTAATATTACAGTTTTCAATGCAGGGTGGAAATTTAATACCGGAATATTAAAACAAAACAGTTTACCCTGAAATTCAAATTTCCAAAATAAACTTAATAAGGACGTCCCTTTCTTATAATAAATGTTCAAACTGTTCTCCGTTCACTTGCACACAACGAAATAATCTGCTCTGGAATTCTTCCGTAACTCTGTTCAACCCGTCAGGCGTTACGTTCCTAATTTCTGTTGTTATTTTCATTTTCAAATCATCTAAATCAGCAGTTTGCGTTTTATACACTCTGTTTTTAAGGTATCCCCATAAAAAGAAATCAAGAGGTGTAAGATCTGGTGATCTAGCGGGTCATTCTACAAAACCTTGGGACAACCTGTTCTCTTAGCATTTCTAAATATCTTGACCTGTTTATATTTTCTATAAAACAGGTCCTACTACGTGATCACCAATGATACCAGCCCAAACGTTCAACTTCTGAGGACGCTGAGTGTGTGTCTGTCGCATCCAGTGAGGGTTTTCGGTAGCCCAGTATCTGCAATTTTGCCTGTTTACATCGCCATTCAAAAGAAATGTTGCTTCATCGGGAAACAGAACGCCAGCAAAAGAAATAACATTGCTATGTAACATGTCTAGCAGTTGTTCACAAAATTGCAGTCTTTTATCAGAATCATCGTCAGTCAACTCTTGAACGTGTTGTAGTTTATAGGGATTCGTTTTTGAGACCCCCTAAAACTGTTGATTGACTAACATCATTTTCACTTGCAACTTGACGGGTAGAAGTTGTTGGTTCTTCTTGAAAAGCCAATAAAATATTAAGTTTTACATCTTCTTCAACCAACTTGGGTTTCCTAGGCAGTGGTTGTCCATAATCACGAAACTGTAAATGTATCTTAGACACGGCTCCCTGGGTTAGTGGGGGCAAATATGGATGTTTTTCATTAAATAACAACTTGTGCCTGTGTTCTACCCATATCACCACACCCAATTATCATTAATATTTCTGT
Source organism: Tillus elongatus (assembly GCA_964006375.1). Lineage (NCBI taxonomy): Eukaryota > Metazoa > Arthropoda > Insecta > Coleoptera > Cleridae > Tillus > Tillus elongatus. The sequence goes on along the minus strand of OZ023267.1, from coordinate 44,134,718 downwards.
TCGCAGAGTTTCAGTTAAGTATCGCATTATTAGACCAAATATGAATTGAAATTATCAGAACAAAATTACGACTTATTTATTAGGAGACCGTGTATTCAACACAATACACCACAAATAAAAGAGAACTGTTAAATTTCACCTTTCACACTGCAAAAATTGGTAGTTAATTAGAAACGATTAATGATACCAAGTACGTTTTAGATAAAAGACAAGATAAGAAATGTAAGATAGGGGTCAGTGAAGAATTCCAGAGCAGATTATTTCGTTGTGTGCAAGTGACTGGAGAACATTTTGAACATTTATTATAAAAAAGGGACGTTTTTATTAAGTTTATTTCCGAAATTTGAATTTCAGGATAAACTGTTTACTTTAATATTCCGGTATTAAATTTCTGTTTTAACGAAATATTCGGACACGTGTACTCTAGTTTTTAACAATACACATTTTTGCATAAAATTTACGTTTCTCCCACTCCTGTTTTTTAAATATGACGTCATCGACTTTTTTAAGTGACAACGCCCTTTTCAGTGAATTTTCTTTTAAAAAGTGAACTAATAAGAAGATCCCGACTTTTCAATTTTGATACGTTTATATATATATATATATATATATATATATATATATATATATATATATATATATATATATATATATATATATATATACAGGGTGGCGCATTGAAAACGAAACAGACCGATTTGCGTCCAGACAATTTTTTTTTAAGAAACGCTGAAACACGTCAATTTTATTATTAAGGGGGACATGTTTTGACATAAAACTCAACTTTGTCACATCAACCCCTTAAGGGTGGTGATAACAACCCTTATATTTTAAATAGGGAACATGGGTCGAGTGTTACATCATTTGAAAGCTCCTTTTCTTAATTCCGCACAAATTTTTTTGGAAGTTTTATCAACTCGTTTAAAAATTATTCACAGTTGTAGTTGCAAGAACGTATTTCATTCATTGTGATAAGAAATGCACTAATTAGTCAATTTTTCGTTAAAAAAAAACTAAAAAACAAAACCAAACGTTCAAAAATGTTTATTCAGTTAAGTAAGTGTTCAAATTGTTGACCACCAGCTTGCATACAAAAGTACAAATTTTTTTCAAAACGAGCTCTGGCATTCTAGATCATTTATGGAGTTATTAGACGGCATTCTTCAACAATGCATCGTCGTAATTCTTCAGAGACTCCGCTTCTGTTGCGTAAATTGTACTCTTTAAATGGCCCCATAGAAAAAAGTCTAAAGGAGTTAAATCCGGTGATCTAGGGGGCCACTCAATAGCACATCTACGCCTAATCCATTGCTCTAGAAACTCTCTGTTCAAAAACTCCCTAACACATTGCACAAAATGCGGAGGAGCTCCATCTTGTTGAAACACTAATTGATTTTCTGGATAGCGAGCATCATTTTCAACAATGTCAATTAGTAGAGGGTAAACGATATCTTCTAGTAACTCCAAATACGTTTCGCCACTCAAATTTCCATCAAGAAAAATTGGTCCGATCACACGGTCTCCAAAAATGCCAATCCAGACATTCAATTTCTGTGGAGTTTGAGTGTGGACCTCGTGAACATTTCTTGGATTATTATCTGCCCAATAACGACAATGATGACGATTGACTGTAGAGTTTAATAAAAACGTACACTCGTCTGAAAAACAGATATTGAACAGAAAGTTCCCGTTATCAGCTATTCGTGCAGTCATAACTTCACAAAACTCCAGTCGCCGATCAACATCATCTTCATCCAGTTGTTGTACAGCATGAATTTTATACGGGTGAAATTTATGATGCTTCAATAGTTCTTTTTTTGATGTTTGAAACAGTGGCCAATTTTCTCGTGCTCAAAGTTGGGTCTGCAGCAATTTGTCCTAAAACTTCAATCTCAGTAGTCTCATTTCTAACCGGAAATTCACGTTCAGGGTCCCGTTTTTTGTTGGCTACTGAATCACTTTGTCGAAACTTTGCAACGCCAAAATGTATTTTCTGTTAACATGTCTGTTCGGATGTCGTTTATTAAACAAATTTGCGGTACGGTTGGCACAGTCATCGTTTTTGAAAAAAAAGTTACTATTTCAACTCTTTCCTCTACAAAATACAACATTGTGAAATCAATTTTCGGTAGTACTATCAAGTATCAAACCGACCGATAAACTGAAATAATAAACCGCATTTCTCTCATTCCAATAAGAAATGTTCTGATAGTCATTTTTTTTGTTTACAAACCAACAAAACATTGACTATCACCACATTTCTTATCGGAATGAGTGAAATGCGTTCTTGCATCTTCAACTGTGAATAATTTTTAAACGAGTTGATAAAACTTCCAAAGAAATTAGTGTGCTGAATTCTGAAAAGAAAGAGCTTTCAAATGATCCATGTCCCCTATTTAAAAATAAGGGTTGTTATCACCACCCTTAAGGGGTTGATGTGACAAAGTTGAGTTTTATGTCACAACATGTCCCCCTCAATATTAAAATTGACGTGTTTCAGCGTTTCTTAAAACAAATTATCTGGACGCAAATCGATCTGTTTCGTTTTCAATGCACCACCCTATATATATATATATATATATATATATATATATATATATATATATATATATATATATATATATATATATATATATATATATATATATATATATATACTACTACTACTACTACTACTACTACTACTACTACTACTACTACTACTGATATTGAAAGTTCTTAATGGCCTACTGAAAGAACAAAAGTTTCCAACCGACTGGAAGGTGGCCAGGGTGGTGCTGTTACCAAAGGGAAAAGACTGCATGGAGGAACTGAAATTCAGGCCAGTATGCTTACTGAACGCTATTAGTAAACTCTATGAGGCGCTGATAAGAGAGAGAATCGGAGCAGAAATGGCAGCAAAGGGAAACTTGCACGAGAACCAGTATGGCTTCAGGAGTGGGAGATCTACTATCCAGGCTGTGGAGAGTATCTACGAGTTCCTGGATCATACAAAAGAGAAGTGGTGTGTGCTACTTCTTCTAGATGTTAAAAATGCATTCAACACCGCCAGGCACAGTCTGATCATTAGAGAACTGAGGCGCAGAAACATATCAGCATATTTGGTGAACACGGTGTCGGACTACTTGAAAGATCGTAGGGTAGTCTGTAACAAAGGAGAGGAGATTCCCGCACCAATGGGCGTCCCGCAGGGCTCGGTCTTGGGGCCCACATTGTGGAATATCCTTTACGATGGAGTGCTGGGGGTACCACTTATTGGAACGGCTAGGACCATAGCTTTTGCTGATGACCTCGCACTAGTGGTGGCCGCTGAGGACGAAAAGTCGCTAATAGCGCAAGCAAATGAGTGCCTCAGGAGAATAGACCGATGGCTAGTTCACCATAAATTGGAGTTGGAACCAAATAAAACAGAGGCGCTGATTCTAAAAGGTAAGAGAGACCGCAACAACATCTGCTTTAACATAAGAGACTTACAAATAAAACCAAAAAACACCGTAAAGTACTTAGGAATATATGTAGACCAGGGAAGAACGTTCAAACAGCATGTAGTGGAAACTGTAAAAAAAAGCCGAAACCAGAGTCTCCATCTTGACAAGATTGTTTCCAAATGTAGGGGGCCCTAGCAGCTCGAAGAGGGCAGTTTTGGGCACCGTGGTGCACAATATCGTGCTTTATGGCGCACCAATATGGCATAGTGTCCTCAAATATAAAAGATATAGGGAAATGCTGGAGCGAGTACAACGGAAGATCTTGTTGCGTATTGCATCGGCGTATAGAACGGTGTCGACGAAGGCCTTAAATGTTATCACAGGAATTATCCCCATAAAACTACAAGTAGAAGAGAGGGTACAAATCCACCAAGCTGGTCAAGATGATAAAATCAATATAAGGGAACGTATTATGAAAGAGTGGCAGGAAGAGTGGAACAGCAACACTGAGAAAGGACAGTGGACAAAGTCTCTTATAGGAGACCTGACGGCATGGGTGAAGTGCGAGCATCGGAAGTTGGATTTTTGGCTGACGCAGATCCTTACGGGCCATGGATCTTTTGGCGCATACACTAAAAGAATGGGACTGGAGACATCCGATCTCTGTGTGTATTGTGTGAAAAGTGTAGACTCGGTCGAACATGTGATCTTTGAGTGTCCGAAATAGAGCGATGCAAGAGAAGAAGCAGAGGCGAAATTAAAATCTAAGCTGACTATAGCAAATATAATCCCTGAAATGATCGAATCTAGGGAAAGCTGGGATACACTTCACAACATGATGGTGAATATTATGAAGCAGAAGAAACGGGAAGAAAATGAGAGACACCAAAGGAAGATCAACATATAAGGCAAGAAAGAATGACAAATAAACCTGCGGCAGCCTGTGAATATCAGAAATGGTGAAACGGGCTAGCCTGAAGGCAGAACCAGAGGGGTTTTAGTCGGAGTTGCGCCCGACACTGTTGGATGCATCAGAAGCCATGAGCCAGCATCTTTCGCCAAGCGGTTTCCCCTCCAAAAAAAAAAAAAACTACTACTACTACTACTACTACTACTACTACTACTACTACTACTACTACTACTACTACTACTACTAACCCCAAGGGCTCGCCGCTTGCGAGTACGTGGATGGCGACTACGGGGGTGCACACACCACACCACACGCGAGCACAAACACATACTTACATACTCATTCACATACACATGACCACCATACACACCTGAGCTGGATACTCACCTTTCTTCAACTTGTCTTGGGTGAGATCCCTCTACTTTCATCTTTCCTATCTGGCCAAACTTCTAATTCTCCTACTGTCGGCCGACTCTTGTTCTTTTCTGGCACCGACGCTATTAGGGTATCCGAGGGCTAGGTGCCATTTCATTTCCCGCTTTAAACCAAAAAGCCAAAATTCGCACAATGGATGAGATGACAGATAAACGCGCGGAAGTGATACCCCAGGTGGGTACCGGCGATGCCGGGGAATCCCACCCCTCTCTGCAAGAGGGCTGTCCCACGGATTCTGGGGGGGACAATTTGTCATTGCACCTACAGGATGGTAATTATGACCCCTTTGTGAGGAGGGACTCTATACAGAGATCCCCAGTCAGGAAGGAGGAAAAATCTGAACCAAGCGCTACCGAGTACAGCAGTACTGAACAGGCAGGAAGAGAGAACAAACGAAAAAGAGTGGAAACACCAGAAAAAAAGCGGATGGAGACAGAAGAGGCGTGGAAATTTATACAACGAATTGAAAAAGAGAATGCCCTGCTTAAAGACCTGATACAAAAGACCACAAGGGAAGCGGAGTTTCTCCAAGCATTAACAATCAAGATCCCGAATACGAAGATGGAAATAAAGTCAGCCATAGGCAAACTCGATAGATATTCGAAAAGAATGCCCGTTGCAACCAAGTTTATTGAGGAACTTATCCAGGAGTACACAGCAAGCACCAAAGACCAAGAGCAAGGAAGCGTTAAAAAAGCAACAAAGGAAATAAGCACCCAAACAGGGAATGAGAAACAAGTATAAAAGGAAAGGTTAATAAACCGAATAGAGGATGCTTTGAATAATGATCTCGGTGAAAGAGAGCTACAAGAATTAATAGAGCTCAAATGGCCGGAGGGGGCATATAAAAAATGTCAGGTTACCAAAGAGGATGCAAGTTCCCAAAAAGATCAAATGATCATCCTCAAAAAGGGTGCTGAAATGAGTAATACCCAAATGAAACATATTACTGACAACAATCCACAGATAGAGACTATTCTAGAAGAGAACAAACTAGAAGTAGGAAAAATGATGTGTTGTGTTACATCAAGTAGAATAATCACTGGTGAAGGAGAAGATACTGCGGACAACATCGAAAGATACACCTATCTGATAATGATAGGGGAGGAAGACTTACTGTTAGATAAAACAGCCCTAAAAAATAACCTTCTCGAGGTTATAGGAATAACCAACAGAAACAAAAGGGATGCACCCATCTGCCGAGCGACAAAGGGGGTGGATGAAGTTTGCCTAAGAAAAATTTTGGAATACGTTTATAGAAAAGAAAAACAAGGCATAACACTCTACAAGACTAAGGGGAATAAAAAAGCTGAAAGTCAAGTGGATAGCAACACAAACAAGTCACATCCTCATGGTGGTATGAAAACAATCATAAGAGGGAAAGCAAAGAATAGAGACACTATAATAGTGAAACCCCGAGATGGAATAACATACGCGGACATAATAAAAAATATGAAAAGAGAGGTAAATGCTGAAAGCATAACAATTGAAAGAATGCATAAGACAAGCAGTGGTAATGTGCAACTTAGGATAAGGGGTAATGAAGAAAAGAGCCGGCAAGCCTTTACTGAACTGTTGTCCACAAAACTAGAAGGTAAAGCAGATGTTGATAGGAAACAGAGAAAGCAAACTGTTATACTCTTGGACATTGATGAGACGACAGAGAGAGAAGATGTACAGAGAATCCTGCAAAGAGAAATTGCAGATAACCAATTAGAGGAAAAGATGCAACTAAGACTAGCCGAAAAGGCTAACAAGAATGGTGTGAAGTATGCTTTTATAACTCTACAGCAAGAGTTAGCCCAACTCCTTATTAAAAAAAGAGTGATTGGTGATGGATGGCACAGATGGAGAATTAGAGAAATCAGCTCCCCAACAAGGTGCTACAGATGTCACAGGGTGGGACACACAGCGGCCAAGTGTGGAATTAAGGACGCTGCAGACATGTGCTATAAGTGTGGAGAAATAGGCCACCAGAAGCGAGATTGCCAAAACGAACCAAGATGCTACCTCTGCAATGTGGAAGGACACAAGGCAGAAACCACTCGGTGCCCAGAATTTAGAAAAATTGTAGAAAATGAAAAGAAGGAGAAGTTGAAAAGGACAACAACACAATGAAACTAATCCAAGTTAACGTGGACAGATGCAAAAGGGCGGTGGATTTACTCATACACACATGCGCTGCTGAGGGAATAGCTCTCGCACTGGTTGCTGAACCAAACAAAAATATGACAAGGCAACACCCTAGATGGATTACAGATAGGAATACTGATGCAGCAATTTATTTAGCAGATAGCAAAATAAACAGACATAAAACCGGTAGTGGGATGGGATATGTATGGCTGGAAACCCAAGAAACAGTTTTCTATTCGTGCTATTTGTCACCTGCAACAGGAGCAGAAGGTTTTAGACAGTTTATAGATGACCTAGATCTAAGTGCGAGAAGGCATACAAAAAGGATTCTGATAGGAGGCGACTTTAACGCGAAGGCATATTGCTGGGGGTCTCCTATAGAGGACCGCAAAGGAGTGGCACTAGCAGAATGGATAAGCAGTGGTGATCTGACAATACTTAACGATGGTCAGAAGCCTACGTTTGAAAGGAACGGAGGAAGCTCCTTCATAGATATCACGATCTGCACCTCTAATATGGCAAAAGATGTGACCAGGTGGCAGGTAGGAGACGAGGAAAACCTCAGCTACCACAGAAACATCCACATAGAGATAGAGCACAAGGGGCGAAGACCGGACCAGCACATTCAACTTACGGGGTGGCGATTTAAAGAAGAGAAAAGAAACCCATTGCTCCAAAAGCTTGAAGAGGAATGTAAACGACCCGATTTCACCCAGAATGTAAAAGGCTTGAGAAATGCGGTAAGCAGCGCATGCAATGCAGTACTACCTAAGAGACGCCTTACTACCGGAAGGAGAGGTGCTTATTGGTGGAACTCAGAAATCTCAGAGTTAAGAAAAAAGAGTCTAAAAGCAAAGAGAGAGGTGACGAGAGCCAATAGAAGAAGTAATATTGACGAGGCCTCAAAACACCAACTGCGCGCCCAATATAACCAATGCCGCAATGAACTGAAAAAAGCGATTGCAAATTCAAAACTGCAGGCTTGGAAACTCCTGTGCAAAGAGATTGATGAGGATATATGGGGCAAAGGATATCAGATAGTCCTAGGCAAACTCCGGATGCACCCAGTAAATGCATGCACAGAGGACGAACAGGTGCAGATAGCAAGAAAGCTATTTCCAAAACATATAATTAAGAGGTGGCCTAGTATCGAATTAACACCTGAAAATATTAAAATGTGTAGTGAGGAAGAGGTTAGAGAAGCTGGACGTAGGATGAAAGCAGGGAAAGCTGCAGGCCCAGATGGAGTCCCCTCGGATGTGATTAAGTTGTTGGCAACAGAAAGACCTGAACTACTCACTCAGATCTACAATAAGCTGTTAAAGGAAGGTACTTTTCCCGAGGAATGGAAGACAGCTAGGCTAATTCTGATAGAGAAGGCTGGAGGAAAGTCATATCGCCCACTCAGTCTCATTGACTCGGATGCCAAACTTTTTGAGCAAATCCTAAACGGGAGATTGCTGAATGAAATAGAGCAGAGAGGGGGATTTGCACCCACACAGTATGGCTTCAGAAAGGGACATTCTACACTAGATGCTATACAGAAGGTAAGTGGGATCGAAAAGGACTCGAAGAATACAAGTAGCTATATGGCTCTTGTTACGTTGGATGTGAGGAATGCCTTCAACACCGTCCCATGGGAAGGGGTAGTCGGTGAACTGGAAAGACGGAAGATCCCACTGTACCTGATAAAATTACTGTGCAGCTACCTGGAAAACAGGATAATACTGATTGGAACACACACGATGAGTATCACAAGTGGTGTACCCCAAGGTTCTGTACTGGGGCCTACCCTGTGGAACCTCTATTATGACGACGTCCTGAAGCTCCCGGTGCCAGACGGCACAACTATCGTTGGGTATGCCGACGATTTGGCGCTGGCTGTTTGTGGGAAAGATAAGGTAGAGATAGAGGAAAAGATAACATGGACTGTTGGCCTGGTAGAGATTTGGATGCACAAAAAAGGCCTCGAGCTAGCCCCGCAGAAAACAGAGATCATAATCCTAAATGGAAGGAGAACCGTAAAGACGATTGAAGTCAACATAGGAGGAAAGAACATCAACTCCAGTAGATCTCTGAGGTACCTTGGGATTCAGCTGGGGCATAATATGAGCATGAGTAAGCACATTCGAGAAGTAGCACAGAAAGCTGAGAAAGTTGCAGCAGCCCTGAGTCGACTAATGCCTAATATTGGCGGCCCAAGGGCGAGTAGTAGAAGAATCCTCTGCAGTGTGGTGAATTCTATTATTCTCTATGGAGCACCTGTTTGGAAGGACTGGGCGGAGATGGCAAGATACAGACGCATTTTGGAAAGTGTGCAGCGAAAAGCGGCAATTAGAATATCCTCCTCATATAGGACAGTATCTACAAAAGCAGTGCAAGTGGTGGCAGGGGTGATACCTATTCACCTACTGATCAGGGAACGGTCATATGAAAAGAACGAAAATAGACAAGGGCAGAGAACAAGGGCACGACTGACGACACTGGCAGAGTGGCAGGCAGAATGGAGCGAGGAAACCAGGACCGCTCAGTGGACCAAGGAACTCATTCCAGAAATAGTACCCTGGTTAACACGGAAACATGGCGAGGTGAACTATCACTTAACGCAATTTTTAACTGGCCACGGTAGATTCGGAAAATACCTGAATAAAATGAAGATCGTAGAAAGCGACAGATGCTACTACTGTGGAGAAGAAGACTCTGCCGGGCATACAATTTTGGAGTGTAGCAGATGGACCGAGGTGAGAGAGAGGACTGCAATAGAAATTGGAGGTAGTTTGACAACCAGAAACATTATAGATCACATGCTTGAAGCACCAGCGAAGTGGGAGGCTATTGCCAAACTCATTAGGGAAATCTTAATACTTAAGGAAGCCGAACAAAGGGAATAAGGGAAATCAGAGAAAAAAAAAAAAAAGGGAAGAGAAAAGGAAAAAACAACATGGAGTAGGGTGTGATGAAGCAATACCTAAGGGTGATTCCGTCACATCTCTATGAATATGGGGGTGTTTAGTGGGTAGTCCTGACCTGGAGGGAAGGGGAGTCCCACAGTACCAGCTGGCGACTGATTGTGGAAGAACCAGGGACTGGTCTGCGTAAATGCATTCACCTCCACCATAGGAAAAAAAAAAAAAAAAAAAAAAAAAAAAAAAAAAAAAAAAAAAAAAAAAACTACTACTACTACTACTACTGCTACTACTTATACCATATATGGTATACTGGCAACCAAATTTGATGTCTGCTTTCTTAAGAAAAGAGAGATATCTGCTATTAAAAATATTTTTATGAAAATTCACTACGATGACGCACTTGCTGCGTTCAGACTTTCTTGTACATAATTTCATTAAAATGCAAAGAAGCTACATAAAAGTACATTTGGACCTAATTCTACTTTGCACTTTAAACCCATATCCGAGGTAAGCTTCAGGTTTTATATAATAATAATAATAATAATAATAATATGTTTGGAACATAATTTTACAGTGTGTTATACAGCGAAGCTTAAGCTTGTTCGGATTTGGATGAAATTTGGTAGATACCTTCCTATTATTAGTCACTTGGGCAAATTCGGTAGTCAGCCTAATCGGACCAATTCTTTCTCGAAAAAAGCTTTTTGAGACTCTGCAGCACTGCGAGATAAATTTTCGTCAGTTAATGCTGTTTTGTATAAATAACTGCATATATGGTCAGTCTATAGGTTCCCAGATTCTATTGGGAGTTACTCTGTGATTATATTCTTCCAATTCTCAATACACGTTTCTTTTGAGCAAGTTTATTTAGGAAGATATCTTAACATTATTTAGTAATTTTTAACCGAGGGTTATATTATATGAAGCTAAACAAATAACCAGTATATACATAGTTTAGTGATTAAATATCAACGTATTTAAATGATGAAACAAAAAAGTTGAACATAAACTATTGGCAAACATTTTATTTTATTTAACAAGCAAAATTTTCAAACGTCTTGCCTGTATCAACTCATATATATATATATATATATATATATATATATATATATATATATATATATATATATATATATATATATATATATATATATATATATATATATATATATATAGTGTGGCGCATTTTTGCAGCAAGGCTCAATATTAATATTATTATTCACAGTACGAAAAAAAATTTGTGATTATACTGGATGTCCCATATTTGCAGGACAAAGCAAACATCCTTATTCTAAATGGAATATCCTGCATATAACTTCATTTTTGGACCTTTTTTTTAAATTTTGAGTCTAATTTGTAGAAGTATATTTTTAGCTACAGTGCTTTGTTTTAGAGATATTTTGATTTTGATAAAAAAATGTTTAAAATGCACCTGCAGCTTGTAAAAGTCGTTATTTTACACATTATTAAACTTAACCTCCAATTTGGCATGTTTTTCGTCAATATATGACATCATCTTTGTTGTAAGGTAAACGATGAGTTTACTGATACAGAGTGTTCGAAAATAGCGATTAAAGTTGGGCATATTCTAAGTCCGAAAACTCATTTTTTCAAATGGAACACCACGTATTTTATGTTGTGAAAAGCTAGGATTTAATGAATAATAACGGAAAAATTAGCTTTAGCGCAGAAATGCGTCAGCCTGTATATATACGTCTACAAAACCAACAAGCGTTTAAAATTATAAATATATATATTAGCATCCTTTAGTTTGCACCTTGTGAAAATTTAAATGTTTTTTTCTCATTTTTTGACCTCTAGATTTACTCATACGGCCACGCAATTCTTTCATGAACTTCTCGATACCAACTACTATTTACTAATTTGCGTTTGCTCAATACAGTTATGACCTAGATGCTAATTGGTTCTCATAAGCTCTAGTTGGTTATCTATACACATATTATATGTAGAGTATTTTATTTGTTACATAATCTTATATGTACTATTGTAAAAAATAATAAAGGAAGTATACTGGGACAAAAATTTAAATATGAAAAAAGGCTTTAAGTGCCATGATTTCTGACACAAACATAATTTCAGGTGAAGAAAGCACCGTTTCAGATGAAGAAGGCGTTTCTTAAACTCAATAGAGATACGTATCATTACCAGGTCATTAATTTTAAAGAAAATATATTGTGGTATTTAAAAAAAAGTTACGTATTTTCATCCGCAAAAAAAATATATTTATCCAATATAATCTCATTTAAAAGCTTAAATAAGTTCGCCAGCTAGATTGGCCACTGCGTGACGTCTGGAATTGATTAATAGTTGACGTTTCGGCCCCTATTTTGGGGCCATTTTCTAGAGGTTAAGCACATATAAAAGAGATTGAACTCTCTGGCCACCGCAGGGGCCACTGCAAAATTCAGGAGATCGTGAAGGAGCCCATGCTTGAAATGAGTTCAGACTTCGCGAGCCCGCAAATCTGCAGGGAGAACAATTTTACAGTGGAAATCCCAGACCGCAAGGCATGGTGGGGGGAGACGTCGGGCCTACCACGGGACGCGCTCGTCTGGTTCACATACGGTTCCGGCGGGGAGCGTGAGACGGGGGCGGGTGTTTATTCGGAAGAACCAAGGGTAAGTCACAGACCTGGCTGGGCAGAATGAGGTCACTTTCATCTGGGTGCCGGGTCACTCGTGGGGTCAAAGGCAATAAAGAAGCTGATTTGCGAAGAGAGGGTCAGCAGAACCATTTATGGAACCAGAACCGGTTCTGGGCATGGCAGAGAGCACGGCCAGGGGAGCCATTTAGTGCTGGGTCAGAAACAAACATAAAGTTTACTGGGCAGACTGTCCAGGGCCCAGGCGTGTTAAGTCAGTAATTGAGGAACCCAGTTCGAAGAGAGCTGTGGAGCTGCTAAATCTTAACAGAGGACAGCTCAGGAAAATAACAGGACTCTTGACGGCACAGATGGCCGTCAAGAAACACCTGCATAAAATGGGGCGGTTCGAAGAGGGGACTCTGCGGCGACGGGGAGGAATCAGGCCAGCAGATCTTGTGCGAGTGCAAATATCTGGACCGCAAAAGACAACTGATCTTCGGACAGCTTAGACCGGAGAGGGAGAGAGAGAGCAACATAAAACTTCACCCTACCAATGGCTGTGCAGACTAGTTCAAGACACAGAGATTTTTGAATGGGTGGAGTAGAAAAGACTAAGGGCATGCACAATAAGCCAAAGGCTGCGGTGTTATCGTGGCGGCGAAGACGCGGACGAGCCCTAAGGGTAAAAAAGACACCGCATAGTTATAAGTATACTGTGCTCAGGTGGATAATTGTAGGTCAGGTTGTTGTAGTTCCATTACGTGGCCCGAATCTACCTACTCCCGAAATCTCGCTGAAGATCGTCTCTAAGGCATCAGTGTGTTCAACCCTAGATCTCTCTCAAGTCTAGAGTTGTACACTCTAAAATTATAATGCTATTTCATTTAAATTCCCCACACACGCTGTCATTATAGAAGCTAAAGCACACACTAAATTTGAAGTTTATAGCTTTAAGAAAAGCTGAGTTGCAATGGTTGAAAGATTGTGATGTAAATCTACTACCACAATGGACTTGCTGCGTCCAGACTGTTATTTAAGCCTAAGCTTAAGTAGTAAGAATGACCTTAATTTTTTCATAGTGGGTGAAACTATAACTTTATGAAAATTCGCTACAATAACACATTTGCTCTTGAAAGATTTACAGCTATTTATTTATTTGTTTATGTTAAAATTAGTATGCAATATGTAGATACAAATAAGTATAATAGTTATTAAATTAACTAATTCTGACATCCATAAAGGTGCTCGTATACAGGGTCCGGCAAGTTGAGAGGATCACATAATTATCTTCACAACCGCTCTACCTATAAATGTTAAATTTGGTATCCATAGATATACCAGTGTTCCGCATAACCTGAAATTAGTTTCATGTATACAGAATGATCAGTTTCCCTGTGCCACACCAAACTTGTATTTTTTTCAAATGGGACACTCCATATTTTGTGTTGGAGAGCACTTCACGGCGAGTAAAATGATGCCCCACAATAGGGGGCTGAGATCAATGGTTTAGAAGTTATTCAATTGTTTATCCAACATTTTATTCCGATTCATCACTACAGTGCTGCCATGTCGTCGCAAAACCTACCAAGGTCTGGTGTTACCAGTACTCTTAACTCAATGGAGCATAATAGAATATGGTTATATAGCTTGCGGATATATTCACTTATACAGGGTGTTACATTTTACAAAGCTCAATTTTTCTCGAATATTTCAAATGGAACACCATATGACTATGGCATCAGATATCGAGTTTAGTAAGCTTTCTCACAATACCACATTTGCTGGGGTTCAATCGGCTGGTTCCACACATACTGATAAATCATTTGCAAACGTCTGGGCTTTCTTCTTTCTAAAGATGAATTATAATTTGTGCAGACTTCTAATGAAAATCATAGACATGGCATATTTTTTTTTGTAAATTGTTACATCGTTTTTAGATAATTGTATGGTGAAATTTATTTTTAACTTAATTTATAAACAACAAAAATTAAATAAAAATAATAGTACCACATTAATTTAATACATAAACGAAAAATTTCAAATAATTGAAATAATCAACAAGTTAACAAAATAACACTTTTAATAACAAGTCTAATCTTCGTATGATTTGCCTAAGGGTAGCAGCATAGATTTACATACTCATAATAATTCAGATTTAAAATAATTATCACTTAAACGCTCAAGTTGTTGCTAAGCAAAAAACCACTGAACTTCTGTTAAAAATAATAAAGCTGTCATTTCACTAGTTTAACAACAAAATAGTGAAACTACGTGCATTGGATTATTTTTGCCAATACAGTAATTAATCGGTATCTGCATTCAATATGGATTATTCAGTACAGGAGAGAAAGTATATGTTGGAGACTTATATTGAATGCCAAAAAGTGGCTCGTCGTGCATCGCGAAGATACAGGTATATTTTTTTATTCATTTATCCTGAGTTTACATCTAATTGTTACAATAATTATTTAGGGATCGGTTTCCAGAGCGGCGACACCCGGATTATCCATCATTTCTGCGTATTTACAATACATTTTCACAATTCGGAAGTGTAATAGAACATCAACCAATAACCCACGTGAAGCCAATTACCAATAAGAAATTTCGTTAAATAATTTACTTCATTTGCAAGAAAACCCAGGTTTATCAGTTACACAACTAGCTTCAGTAACTGATGTTTCAAATAGAAGTGTTCGCAGAATAATGAAAAGTTCGGGACGCAGCAAGTACGTTATGGTAGTGAATTTTTATTAAATGTTTAAATTTGAATAACTCAACTTTCTATAAACTTAGAAAGTTGAATTTTGGTATGTAGTAAGACCTTTCCCAAGGAAACATATTCACTAAATTCCATTTAAATAATTTTGTAATTTTCGGAGAAAAAAATTTTGTTCGAAAAAAACTCAAAACTCAATTTTCTATAAACTTAGAAAATTTAATTTTGGTACGTATTAAAACCTCACGCAAGACAACATATACACAATTTCATTGAAATAGCTTTGTAATTTTTGGAGAAATAATTTTTTTCGAAAGAAAACTCAAAATATTCCGGGAAAACCTTGTCCGATTTTCCTGGATAACGAACTCATCCAATATATATATATATATATATATATATATATATATATATATATATATATATATATATATATATATATATATATATATATATATATATATATATATATATATATATATATATATATATATATATATATATATATATATATATATATATATATAAACATATAAAAATTGAAACTGACCCCGTATATAGGTTCTAGGGGTCCTAGTTCGCGCTAATTTGAAAAAAAATTTGCAAAGTCTCACGATCGATACCCATCTATTAGTGAATGTTTTTAATAAAAAATCACTAAAATGTATAATTATAAGCCTTACCGGTGTCATTTCGTCCAAGGCCTCAGAGATGGCGACTATGTGAGGCGCTTAGAGTTTTCGTATTGCGTGAATGAAGCTTTGAATATAGATCATGAAACTTTAAGCCATATCCTTTGGACGGATGAGTCAAAGTTCACAAATAATGGTGTGTTGAATAAGCATAACAGTGTAAGATGGGCAACGGAAAATCCACACTGGGTTTTTCGAGGCACCACCAAACTTAATATAAAACCAACGTATGGTGTGGGCTATTAGATAATAGATTACTGGGGCCCGTATTTTTTGAAGAAAATTTAGACGGGACGACTTACCTCAATCACCTAAACACCCATCTGGACGATTGGTTGGATGATGTTCCACTGAATGTCCGACCTATGATTAGTTTTCAGCACGATGGATGTCCAGCTTGCAACAGCAGGAAAATTGTGGCCTATCTGGACCAAGTTTTTGGCCCTAATTTTATAGGTACAAATGCTAAAATACGATGGCCTGCAGGGTCCCCAAATTTAACTCCCATGGACTATTTTTTATAGGGCTACATCAAGGACCAGGTCTATTCAGATTTTGGCATAAATCATGTAGTTAGCGTTCACGATCTACAACAACGAATATTGGATGCGTGTCGGAATGTTGGTCGAGAGACATGCTGCTAGGCATAGACAAATTATGGAAAGATTAGAACTTTGCGTTCAGCAAGGGGCGAACGTGTTCGAGCATCTGATTTGAGATTTATTATTAAAACTGTTATTTTAATACATTCTTGATTATTTCGTTTATGCATTAAATTAATGTGGTACTATTATTTTTATTTAATTTTTGTTGTTTATAAATTAAGTTAAAAATAAATTTCACCAGACAGTTATCTAAAAACGATGTAACAATTTACAACAACAAAAAATGCAATGTCTATGATTTTCATTAAAAGCCTGTACAAATTATAATTCACCTTTAGAAAGAAGAAAGCCCAGACGTTTACAAATGATGCATCAGTATGTGTTGAACCAGCCGATTGAATCCCAGCAAATATGGTATTGGGAGAAAGCTTACTAAATCCGCTATCTGATGCCATAGTCATATATAGGGTGTTCTATTTGAATTTTTCGAGAAAAATTGAGTTTTGTAAAATGTAGCACACTGTATAAGTGGATATTTCCCCAATCTATATAACCATATTTTATTATGCTACATTGAGTCGAGAGTCATGATAATACGAGATCTTGACTTGCGACGACATGGCAGCACTGTCGTGTTAAATCGGAATAAAATTTCGGACAAACAATTGAATAACTTTTAACCCGTTGTTCCCAGGCCCTTATTGTGGGACATCATTTTACACGCCGTGAAGTGCTCTCCAAAAATAACATAAAATATGGAGTGTCCTATTTAAAAAATATAAGTTTGGTGTGGCACAGGGAAACTGATCATTCTGTATACATGAAACTAATTTCCGGTTATGCGGAACACTGGTATATCTATGGATAACAAATTTAACATTTCTAGGTAGAGCGGTTGTGAAGATAATTATGTGATCCTCTCAACTTGCCGGATCCTATATATTCCTGCTGTTAAATTTTAGAGAAAAAGTGAAATTAATTTTCATTACTTTTCCTCAACAGCATTTCGTACAAAAACGTAAGCAAACTGTGTTGTTAGTAGAAAATCAATAATCAATTTGGCGTTAGTGAGAATTAAAATCATTATTTAATTTGACAGAATTGTTTTCACAGACCTCAGGAAAAAGTGAGGGCAGGATGAGTGCCAGAAGGAAACTCCCTGGATTAAAGAAGTCGAAAATCAATTACCGGTCGTGTCCGGCAGAAGTTTGGGAGATTAAAAAGCTGAGGCGCGCTCTTTTTCACGAACGATTACTTTAGTTGCATGATTTCATGAGATATTGCTGGCATAGAATACGCCCCCAAACAAGCCAGCTACACTTAATCAAAACGTAAAACGGGTAAGCTAGTTAATTTCCGCCGAAAAGATAAAGCTCTCTGTTTAGATCGGTATAAATGCGAATGATCTATAATGTTAGCACGTTATAACATTACCTAAATTAGATTAGAATTTCTTAGTAGTCTATTGTAAGACTGTGTGGGAGAGTCTAATTATATTGGTGAATATTGATTTGTAATTACGATAATTTAATGAGTTGCCAGAAAGATTCTTCGTTAAAATTCAAAGTTTATTAGCAGCTCAAGCGGCCTAATTAGGAAAAGGGGTAAATAATAAAAGAAAACATAATTGGACTTTCCCTTTTTAACAGATATGGGCTTTATAAAAAATGTTTGAACTTGCTTTAGCGCAGTTTTTCAATCATTTTTTACAAGGCAGGGTCAAACGAGAGTACAATAACTGCTCTAAAAATGAACTGAACAGAACCTTGCCCCACTAAGCAAGCGCCTATTATATACAGGGTATACCACGAAATGCGTTGGTTAGACATTTTTTAGTTATTAACGTATTTCAATTCTGAAAATTTACATTCATATACAGTGTGTCCCAAACTGGATGGGAATGTATTGCTATCTCCGTTATAATTAGAGATAGGGAGAGGGTTAAATTAGCAATGTTTTGTAGAATTTTATGCTCGTCACAAATATGACTTGTATTTTGTCATGCCTCTTTTCGTTTTCGAGTTTTTTTGGAAAAAGCAAAATTTGTCGATTTCTTGTTTCTTCAATAGGCGTTGATCTGACATGTCTAAGACGTGCACATTATCAGGACACTTTTCACAGAGTAATCTTATTGTGCTATTCTCAACTTTGCATTGTCATTTGTTTTTGAGCTGCAGGTGTCAACGTTTGTTTTTATTATGGCAGCCATATTGGACTTTTTTCTCATGTGATATCCTGTGAAAAGAACTTTCCAATAATGTACAACATGCTTGAGAAATCTTGTAATTGCACTAACAATTTTGAGAAAACCCATTTTGAGGATAGTAGGCTATGAAATCCAATACCAGAAAACAAATGACAAAAAAACTGTTCAAAAAGCAGTAGGCCATGGAGTCTAACAATAGACTTCTACTTTTAACATAATTTTCCGTAATAATTCACGATAAAAAATATTGTGAGTTAATTTACAATACTTAATTAGTTAATAATGCTAGGTAATAATATATGAAACATTTTAATAACGAAACTCCACAAAACAACACAGTTAGAAACGGAACTCAACAAATAATAAAATAGAAACTTAAAAATACACTAAATAGAAAATTTATTAATATGGCCACCGTTTTGTTCAATGCACTTTATACACCTTTTTGAAACATACCTGCAAACTCTGGTGAGGGTGTTTTGGTTAATATGATTTATAGCTTCCGTGATTATGTTTCTTAATTCATTGATATTTTGTGGTGGATCGAATTTATATACATCATTCTTCAGAGTACCCCAAAAATAAAAATCCATGGGTGTTATATCAGGACTTCGAGCACACCAATGAATCGGCCCATTGTTACAAATGACACGATTATTAAAATTTTGGTACAAAAATTCTTTGATGATCCTAGCATTGTGAGTTGGAAAACCGTCTTGTTGGTACCAAATCTCGTCTAAATTATCATGAATTTTTCTAATTATTGGTAAGATATCATTTCTTAATAGATTAAAATACCTTTTCCCAGATAAATTATTTTCAAAAAACAACGGACCAACAATGAAGTTACCTTTTGAAGCCATCAAATTTTGAGCATACTGTATAAATGAGATCAATTATCCTTATACATTCTACAAACCTAATATCTGTACTAGCGACCAACAAAATTTTACTTTTTAATTATAAAAAATAAATGACAAAGAATGACTTCAATATTTCTATGCATGAGAATAAGCATTTTAAAAACTCACAAAAACTTTTAAATAATTGAAGGTAGATAAGGATAGTTGATGTTGATGTACACAGAATTTTACGTACACTTTAAATGTGTAAAAATATACAGGGTGGTGCATTTAAAAGTTGATCGCTACTTCCGGTTAGACCGGAAGTGATATGGACTCAAAATTTATTTTACATGAAAAGAGCGTTATGTTTTATATATGAATGCAAATTTTCAGAATTGAAATACGTTAATAAGTATAAAAGCGACTAACTAACGCATTTAGTGGTATACCCAGTATATATATATATATATATATATATATATATATATATATATATATATATATATATATATATATATATATATGTATATATATATATATATATATATATATATATATATATATATATATATATATATATATATATATATATATATATATATATATATATATATATATATATATATATATATATATATATATGTATATATATATATATTTGTTAAAGGTCTTGAAATATTGACATAGTGGCAGTTTCAAAATTTCCGCTAAGGAAGAAGCAACCATTTGTTTAATAAGTAAAAGAATTAAGGTAACAAATAAATAAATATATCATGGCATGTTACAATGAAGGGGTGGAAAGCTTGCCCTTGAGTGAGTAAGCAGATCCTAAAGAGAATGTAATCTTTTAAAATATGGACATAGTGAAGAAAGACGCGCAGACATATTTTTTATTTTTTATTTCAACAACACACTACGAGAGCTTACAGCCTAAATACTATCGTACCGTGGGTGTCGACAAGGAGGAAAGAGGCAACTTGTTAATTCTGGACCTGAAGGTTTGGAGGTTCGGGGGAGAAGGAAAAACATGTGCCGGCAAGGAATTCCACAACTTGGAAGTCCTCGGGACAAAAGAGCGGACATAACAAGATGTTCTATGTCTGTTCCCCTGGTAGATCTGTTAGGGGCAGCAGATGGAGGAACTATGGAAGAAAGCTCCTCTGAGCAGTGCCCGTGCAGATATCTATAAAAGAGAGAGACGTCACCAACGGCACGTCGGTGGGCAAGGGATGGCAGCCTTTGGATGAGGGTAGGGTCACCGATGAGACGTATAGCTCTCTTCTGAATGGAGTCCAGGATAGCGAGTGTAGAAGCGGCAGCAGCGCCCCAGATGTGGGAGCAGTATTCGAGGTTTGGTCTTATTTGTGAAGTATATAAAGTATAGAGATTAGCTGGTGAAAAGTATTTGCGAGCCCGGAAGAGGAAACCTAATTTCTTAGCAGCCGCTTCTGCAATTGATGTGAGATGTTGGTGCTTTCCTGGTATTAAGAGAAGAGAGCATCTTTCGTACCTTTTTAGGTTTGAAAATGATATCCGTCATTTTATGGGCGACACTGGGGACGGTTGGTGGTTGAACATTTGGAGGTGGGTTAAGAGTAGAATTGCCGGCGAACAACGAGGCAAAAAGTTCAGCCTTGCCCAAGGCGGTAGAAACAGTTTCATCCCCTGAAAGAAGAGGTGAGAACGCGCTCTTGCAGAAATTATTCCCAATAGATTTAGCAAGAGTCCAGAAGGGTTTGCTGCCGTTGGAGCTTGAGAGGACTTTATTTTTGATGTGGTTATTAAACTAGTTTTTTGCCTCAGAAAGATTGCAGACATAGCGGTTTCTTGCGTTGTTAAATGCTTGACGGTTTTCTTTTGTTTTGTGAGCTTTCACCTTTTCAAATCTGGCCTTGTCACGGGATTTAGAGAACCAGGGCTTTTCAGTGGCTGAAGAAGTTTTCTGTGTACGTGGCTCTCCCTTATGGATCGGTTTTTGAAGATCCTAGCCATTCCTTATTATGGACATTGAAGTCACCAAGAATAGTGACGTCGGAGAAAGAATATTCAGAAATCAGATGGTCGGTTTTTTTCAGAAAGGTAGTCGAAGAGCTGGACAAAGTTCTTGTCAGAAGGTGACCGGTAAATGCAACAGATGAATTTAGTTGCAGCCCTGAAAGAGAGTTTCATCCAAAGTATGTCTTTTCTTCCAGCTTCCAAATTGGGGATTCTGGTGCAGGGTATTGCTACGGACGTATGCGTACACACCTCCATGCAATCTAAAGGAAGTAAGGAGTTCATACCCCGGGAAATTAAGGTGACTAGTGGCTGTTTTAGTACTGATTTGAGTTTCGGTGAGGAAGAGAAGTTGGGGCCTATTACCTTGGAGAAAAATGGTGGACGGAGTTCAGGTTAGAATTTGGGCCACATATATTCGAGAAGGATATGTTAAATCTTGATGGCGGCGCCCCCTGCACACCCCTCTCCCAGAGATCCGAATAAAAAGGTATTTTATCTCCGGAATCTTTTGTACAAGAAGGAGCCATCATCATTTTTGTTTATAAGGGAAACCGACTCGTACACGAAAACCGGAAACGTCCGTTGGGACTTCACGGTCTCTTGATGTAAATGGTGGTACCTCCTCGGGCGTGAAAAAATCCTTTTCTATCACGTAAAGGAAAAGTCCACTACCACCTACCTACTCCGGTTAGTCGCCTCTTACGACAGGCAGGAGTTACCTTGGGCATGTTCTTTTTGTTAGTCCCCGAACCCACAGGGGATATATATATATATATATATATATATATATATATATATATATATATATATATATATATATATTAACTTTCAAAAAAATCCGAAACCCGAAAATGATTGCATTTGCAAACTAAAATATTAAAAGAAAACAAAGTTATTTAGCAATGAATGGCCAACCGCGGTTTCTTATGCATTAGTCCACTCTTCCGGGTATGCTTGAAATTAAATGATTTATGGCATTTTGAGGAATGCTATCTCAAGCTTCTTGAATCGGTGACGAAGGTCAACTAGGTTATTTGGTGGTTGAGGTAAATTACTCAGTCGATTGCCAATGATGTCGCATACATGTTCGATTGGTGACAAGGCTGGGGAGCGAGAAGGCCATGGAAGCGTGGTCACGTTCTTTTCTTGTTAGAACCTTGTAGTAGCCCTTGCTGAATGAGGATCTATGTTGTCTTGTTGGGAAATGGGTTGAATTAACCACCGTATGTCTGGCAGTGCAACAGGCTGCAGTAAGTTTCGTATGTAATCAGTTGCATTAAAATTTTTGTCAGTAAAAACTAGAGGTGATCTGCTACCGCATGTTATCAAACCCCATACCATCACCACTGTAAGGGTCGTATGGCATTCCACATCAAATTATAAATTTCTAAGTTCTCCACATCTTACTCTTCTGCGTAAGGGCCGTATGCCGTTTCACAGCAAATTCTAATGTTATGCGTTCTCCACGTAATCGTCTCAATCTTCCACGACTATCGTGAACCCAAATACAGAATCGAGACACATCAGAGAACACAACACGGTTCCATTTGCCATCAAATTTTTATCCGCAGTTACACCACTCAAGCCGAGCAGCACGATGTGGAGGTGTTAGTAGGAGACATAAAAATGGTCTATACCAACGAAGCCCCAAAGCGCGTATTCTGAGATATATCGTTTCGATAGAGGCTCTTTGTTGTAAAAATCCTAACCAACCATTTCCAATCGACCGTGTTGTGGAAAGTCTGTCTTGTAAAGCCGAAATACTCAAATGACGATATGCCGTGCTGAAGTTGCTCGAGATGGTCGGGACCCATGACGACGGTAATGGATTATTTCTTCAGACCACCTAGACCAACACTGTGACATTGTTAACACTGCGTTCTCTGCGGTCGGAAATTTGTCTGATTGAAAAACCGGCTTCTCGCATACCAACCATGCTCCTCCTTTCGAATCAATTTAAATGATTGTCATTTTACCGTAGACGACGCCTAGGCATAATGACTTAATAACTTAAGAAATTAAACACAAATCTCTACGAAGTATTGCTTCAAACTAAATGAAACGCAAATTTGAAGAGATATTTTTTGATAAAAGAAATCTAAGAAAATGTACACCTATTAAAATGTTTTGTCCATATTGTTATTATTTCTTATCATATACAAAAGAGAGTAGTATAGACAATTTAATTTTAGGTAAAAAATATGCAACACACCTTTTCCTAGAGATGTAGTAATCTTTAATTTTGTAAAAAACTCCCGACGAAAAGTTATATCTAAAAAAATCACATAAAATGCTTTTAGGTCCTTATACCACTCTCATGGTGGAGATGATAACTTCATGGAGGAGGGGAATCATTTGTGTGATTTATTTCTGAAATACATTTCTTTTAGCGAATTTTTTTTTAATTCGCTAATGGAAAGATCTGTGTTTATATATATATATATATATATATATATATATATATATATATATATATATATATATATATATATATATATATATATATATATATATATATATATATATATATCCGACCGATAACTCAGAAAATAATGGACCAATCTTGATAAAATTTGCAGAGTACCTGCCTTTTGCAAGTGGCTTGGATAGGTTCGTTAGCCAGGAAAATCGGACTAGGTTTTCCTGGAAAATTTTGTGTTTTCTTTATAAAAAAATTCATATCTCCGGAAATAACAAAGTAAGGGCAACCAAATTCGGTACGCGTGTTTTTTTTTATAAAGAGCGAACTCTGTACCAAAATTTAGGTCCCTAGCTTTAAAGACAAAGAATTTATGGGCAGTTAAAGCAACAAATTTTGGAGTTTTCCTCAAAACGTCAAACTCGCAATTTTAAACGTAAAAATTGGCAATGTTTAGGCAAAGAATGTGAAACAAATACCGTTTGTGAAAAAAAAATGTTGCAAGAAGAGTGTTCTGCAAACCCTTAAGTTTCCGATTCAACCGTCATTGCCCTTCACTTTACTAAAATATTTACAGAATATCCATTTCAAATAGACCCTTTCTCTGATGCTTTGGCTGTCAGTTTAGTTAAGTTTGGTGACTTTTTGGATATTTTTTATTTGTAGGTTTAGTGAAGTGTATGGTTTAACGGTCTATATTTTTTTAGATAATTATCGTAGAACAAATTTGTTAATGCATTTTTGCAATTTTTATCGAAATATGATGCGTTTATAAGAAAAAATCTGGACGCAGTAAGTGCGTTTTGGTAGCGAATTTTCGGTAAATTTGCAGATTAGCCCCCCAACGCTTTTCAAAAAACTGTTTTCAGAAACCTGCCTAGGGCCGACCCTGGATCCACAAAACCCAAGAAAAATTTCTTGTTCACACCCCCAAGAAAGTTACGGGACCAGGAGTGAATAGGGGTGCTGGGCGGGGTGGGTAGTAAAAAGAAAATATGAGCAGAAAATGCGAATAAAACAGGCTTAAAAGTTGTCTTTTTCACATCTTGAAGCCATATCCCCCTTAAACCCTGCCTACCCCGCACGGCACCCCTATTCCCCCAAAACATTTCTTGTTTACACTTCCCAAGAAAGTTTCGGGACCAGGAGTGAGTAGGGGTGTACAATTTTTTAGCTAATTTTCGTAGAACAAATTCGTTAATGCATTTTTGAATTTTTTATCGAAATATGATGCGTTTGTAAGAAAAAGATCTAGACGCAGTAAGTGCGTTTTGGTAGCGAATATAAGGTAAATTTGCAGTTTAGCTCCCGAACGCTTTTCAAAACACTGTTTTCAGAAACCTGCCTAGGACCCTCCTGGATCCACAACCCCCAAGAAAAATTTCTTGTTCACACTCCCCAAGGAAGTTACGGGACTAGGAGTGAGTAGGGGTGCATAATTTTTTTTTAGCTAATTTTGGTAGAACAAATTCGTTAATGTATTTTTGCATTTGCAGTTTAGCTCCCGAACGCTTTTCAAAACACTGTTTTCAGAAACCTGTCTAGGGCCTCCCTGGATCCACAAACCCCAAGAAAAATTTCTTGTTCACACTCCCCAAGGAAGTTACGGGACCAGGAGTGAGTAGGGGTGCATAATTTTTTTAGCTAATTTTTGCAGAACAAATTCGTTTATGCATTTTTGCATTTTTTTATCGAAATATGATGCGTTTGTAAGAAAAAAACTGGACGCAGTAAGTGCGTTTTGGTAGCGAATTTTCCGTAAATTTGCAGTTTAACTCCCGAACTCTTTTCACAAAACTGTTTTTAGAAACCTGCCTAGGGCCCCCCTGGATCCACAAACCCCAAGGAAAATTTCTTGTTCACACTCCCTAAGGAAGTTACGGGACCAGGAGTGAGTAGGGGTGCATATTTTTTTTTAGCTAAATTTCATAGAACAAATTCGTAAATGCATTTTTGCATTTTTTATCGAAATATGATCCGTTTGTAAGAAAAAAATCTGGACGCAGTAAGTGCGTTTTGGTAGCGAATTTTCGGTAAATTTGCAGTTTAGCTCCCGAACGCTTTTCAAAAAACTGTTTTTAGAAACCTGCCTAGGCCCCCACCCTCCTGGATCCACAAACCCCAAGGAAAATTTCTTGTTCACACTCCCCAAGGAAGTTACGGACCAGGAGTGAGTAGGGGTGCTGAGCGGGGTAGGTAGTAAAAAGGAAATATGAGCAGAAAATTCGAATAAAGCGGGCTTGAAAGCTGTCTTTTTCACATCTTGAAGCCATATCCTTCTTAAACCCTGCCTACCCCGCACACCATCCCTATTCACTCCCAATCCCATAACTTCCTTGGGGGGTGTGAACAAGAAATTTTTCTTGTGGTTTGTGCATCCAGGTGGGGTTCTAGTAATGTTTCTGAAAACAATTTGTTGAAAAGCGTTCGGGAGCTAATCTGCAAATTTACAGAATTTACATTAAATCCTTCAAATTTCAATAACTCAATTTGCTATTAACGTAAGCTTTGTTGGATAGAAAACCAACATTTAAGTTTATTTTCGGAAAATTTTTGTATATTTTCAAACCATAAGTAATTTTGATAAAATATAGTACATTGTTTGGACC
Organism: Tillus elongatus; assembly: GCA_964006375.1. NCBI lineage: Eukaryota > Metazoa > Arthropoda > Insecta > Coleoptera > Cleridae > Tillus > Tillus elongatus. The sequence goes on along the minus strand of OZ023267.1, from coordinate 44,108,208 downwards.
ACATAGGCTATACCGGTAATCCAGATTGATGCCTGCTCGCATTTGCTATTAAAAACATTTTTATGGAAATTCACTTCCATAACACATTTGCCGCATCTAGACTTTTGAAAAATGTTTATATATTTTCAAACAATAAGTTTATTTCAATGAAATATGGTACATTGTTTCTACTATATAGGCAACCAAGTTTGATGCCTGCTTTCATCAAAGAAAGACATTTGCTATTAAAAATATTTTAAAGAAAATTCGCTACCATAACGCAGTTGCTGCGTCCAGAGATTTTTTTTTCTAACTTATCACCTTATAAACGTTTACAAAAATCAGTGAATATGTATTTGTCTATAAAAATATACACTGCGGTTATGTTTCTGATTACGAACGGTTAGAAAAAGAACCCGGGTACCTAAAATGACATGGCGTGACCATAACAATTATTATGTTTCGATTGTATTAATTTTACACAAATTAAATACCAAACGATTTCAATCTAAATGTGTAGTTTCATGATAAACCTACTATAATTACAGTTTGTAAAATTATCTGATCACATTGTTACTGAATGTCCGAACTTATATGTTCCCCTAACCCTATATTTGACTAGAAATATTTTGTAGTAGGTGTAAAGCACAAAATTAACTATATACATTAACGATCAACAATCTTGATAACCTATTTATTCTTGGCCTTCTAAGATTTATTGGTATAAAAGTAACGTTGTTATCTTTTTAATATTTTTAGAACCTCTCTATCTAATTTGTTTAATGGAAAAAAAGTTTGCACATAATAAATTATAAATTTCACCTCTCTCTCTCTCTCACACACACACCCACCCACACACACGGATATATAATAATAATAATAATAATAATAATTTATTGAACAATATACCTCTTTTTAGAAAACAACTTACAAGATTAATCAAGAGCCTGATTGAATAAAATTGAACAAATATACATTTCTCACAAAATAACTTACAAGACTAATCAAGAGCCTGGTTGTTCAATAACGTTAAAAGTCACCTAAGTCGAAGACTTGTTGGTGATACTTGTAACATCATTCTCTCTAAAGATAAGCTAGTGCACACTCTGACACTGTAAAGAAATACAAACAAAAACCAAAACTGCAGACGAACTCCAGCGATTCGCGGAAAATATAAAAAAACATAACTATGCTTTTTCGACTATAGATAAAATCTCTTTTACCAAATGTCTTAAGCCACACTATGGGTAACCTACACACACACACACATGCGCGGGCCCACAGGTCAGACGCCAGGCACAAGAAACAACAAAATACAAAGGAAAGACCACTACACCAGCATATTAACCTCCACGACCCTGTGGATTACTTCACGATCTACTCCAACTATCCACTTTTTTAAACCGACTTTAAAACCTCGAAGTCCATGCTGCTGGCGAATTTGGGCTGGTATAGAATTATATATTCTTACGCAAAGGTAAGCATAGGAACGCTGTGCAATTGTCTTCCTAGCTCTTTCCGTTTTAGATGCGTGTGCGCAGTGTCTCGTATTATAGTTGTGACTCAACTCCTTCAATTCACATCGATGAATATGCTGGTATACAGCAGCATTAAAGTAGAAAAGCTGCCTAATACTCAGCAGTTTTGTCTCAGCGTATAAAACATCCGTAGCATATGTGCGCTCTTTACCATAAATCACCTTGATGAGACAATTTTGAGCAATCTGTAATTGAGATATATGACACCTTGCAGCACCACCCCAAGCTATTATAGCATATCGTAAATGACTCTCCACTAAAGAATAATATAGAGTCCGCAGGTGTTTAATGTGTAGCATCTCTTTCAATACTGCAAATTTTACCATCACAGAGCGAATCTTTTTAGTTACATTAAAAATGTGGTGCTCCCATTTCATGTGTGAATCTATAGTAACACCCAAATACACCGCATGCTTCACACTTTTTATCTTCATGCCATCACATATTTCCAAGATGGTAAAAGTTGGCAAGTTCCTTTCGTAGCCTGAAAATGGTATATACACTGTCTTCGCCGCATTTACAGTCAACAATCGGTTTTGAAACCATTCCAGGATTTTTCGAAAATCCGATTCAGCGGTAGGTTTGAGTATATCCCATGATTCTGCGTTATAAAATATAGCAGCATCATCCGCGTATCCAACTATCTTTCCTAACGATCTAACATAAAAAAAGGTCGTTTATATGAATATTAAATAATAAGGGTCCTAGAATGGTTCCTTGCGGAACACCACAGTTTATTTTTACCACATCACTCAGAACACCATTCACACACACCACCTGATATCTGTCAGACAAATAGCTTTGTAAGAGCTGTTGTTGTCTCCCCCTAAACCCAATTTTCTCCAGTATTTCAAGCAATCTTGTGTGATCAACCGTATCGAATGCCTTTTTTAGATCCACCAAGACACACAATGAAGGTCTGGTGTTATCCAGACTGTGATATATATTACTCGTTAGTTCAATTATGTCATCCTGCGTAGATGTCTTTGTCCTGAAGCCATACTGCCTCTCAGAAAATAATCCATATTTATCTAGATAACCATCGAAGCGTTTTTTCAGGAGACACTCAAAGACTTTAGCAATACTGGAAATCAGTGATATCGGTCTATAGTTAGCGGTATCCAGCACATCTCCTTTCTTAAATAAAGGTTTGATAACACCCATTTTAAAAGCCCTAGGGAATATGCCCTCGTCTATACACCGATTTATAATAAAAGTCAGAGGAGTGACAATCTCATTCATTATTCCTTTCAGTGTCTCTGCCCTTATTCCGTCGTACCCGGGTGCCTTCTGGTCCTTCAGTGTCTTCACAATTGATTTAATCTCATCCTCTTCTGTTCGCAATATCACCAATGACTGACTCACCCTCGCAGACGACACCAACTTATTGGAGATAGATATCATGCTTGCCAAATCATTCCCCACACTTGAAAAATATTTATCAAATTGATTTGCAATCTCTAGATCAGTCTCCAGGATAGATCCATGCTCATCTCGAAGCTTAGTGATTCCTGCCTTCTCTGCTGTCTTTCCGCCAATATCATTCCTATATTCCACAAACCTCTAGAAGTATTTTTGCATCTGTCAATGATCCTACCGTAATGTTCCTTCTTGGCCGTTCTTATTATACCATTTAGTCTGTTTCGATATATATATATATATATATATATATATATATATATATATATATATATATATATATATATTGCTATAGATAGCAAATGTACATAAAATTAATACGTCCTAATATTTAAACGCCCTGTATAATTGAGAGTGTAAAATATTTTAGGTTTAAATAAGAAATAGCATTAGGTAGAAGAATACAGAACAATGATTTCTTTTTACATTTAGTACATTTTAAGTTCACTAAACAAAAGTCGTTGGATTACAATGGAATGCAGAACAATAGGCTTGTTTTTATTTATAGAGTTTAAATAGAATATAACCATTTTATTTCATCCTTAGGCAGTAAGTAAATGTATAATATTAAATTAAAAATAAGTTTTTGTAAATACCAATTATAAGAAAAGACACAGTTTTTTTGTGGTTGTTTCAAAAGAGTGCAACGAACAAAAAGTTGGACAATGGGAAAACGCAATGCCTATGAACTTTGTTTTATCCGGGGTACAGCGAGAAAAGGTTTTTGTAAGCCAGGTATAGTTTATTTGAGGAGACGACGACAGGTCGAAGAGGACGATTCGTAATTGAACTGCGGCAAGTGAAGCTTGAAATTCGTTGACGTGCGACGAGACTGTAAATATAGAAGTTGAGAATTAAACGTGAAAGGCAAGTGCCTCATAATAAAATCATATTCAGTTTGAAATAAAATAAATAAAAATGCGTATCTGGTGCACGATTTGTTAAGACCGTTTTAAATAAAATGAAAATTAATTAGTAATCACAGGCAAGCTACAAAAGTCAAACAGTAGATGAAATGGAAAGTAATAAGTACACATCAAATGGAAGAAACAATTAAGACATCATTCAGCAAGTCGTTTTATGAACTTTACCGTAATAAATGTGCAGACTCTTTTTTTTTCTATAGTGTTAATAGTTTTTAAGAATATTTTTGTCCCATTGATGATTTTAATGTATCAAATCATTTTTTGTGAGATTTTTGGGAATTTGGTATTTAATAATACATGTTTAGTAAGCTGTTGTAAAAAAGATCAGATTTTTGCGAAAAATATAATTGAGTGTAATATTACTGTAAAAACAATTAATTTTGATCATAAAGTTGTTTGTGAATAATTATAGCTTGGCAGGTGTGCAAATAGCTTGAAGAGGTTGCGTGGCCAGGAAAAGTTTATTTTCGGAAAATATTTGTACTTTATGAAACAACAGAGCTATTTTAATTAAATATGATACATTGTTACTACTATATAGGTTATACTACTAACCAATTTGATGTCCTTCTAAAAACAAGACATATTTGCCATTAAAAATATTTTTACGGAAATTCGCTACCATAACGCACTTGCTGCATCCAGACTTTTTATAAGTTTTTCATAAATATGTTGCATAATTAAGAAGAAAAAGGACTTTTCATAGTAAAGCAATCATTTTTACTTCCACATCGTCACGCGTGGAAGTATGGCATCGGCGACAAAAATTTCAAAAATTTTTGTTTGCTTAAACGTCGTAAAAAGTATCAAAACATATAAAAAACATGATTTGGGAACGAACTTGATTTTGGCCTGTCGGTCTGTCGGTCTGTCTGTTTGTAGCCATGATAACTTTAGAATGAATTAAGATATCGTCTTCAAATTTGGTATACAGTTAGCACTCGACAAAAGAACGGTTCGTATTGTTTGTGGGTAAGACCGGTTCAGTGGGTAGGGGATAAATAAGAGCACATCTGGTATTCTGTGCTGAAATGAAATTAGTGGTTGAATGTGTGGGGGTGAAATATTGTTGACCTTATTTTTTCTAAAACGGCGTAAAAAGTCTCAAAATATATATAAAACTTGCTGGAACGAGAATTTGTTTGTCGGTCTGTCGGTCGGTCGGTCTGTCGGAATGTACGCCCCTCTATTAGTAGGGGCAATAACTTTCAAATGAAAAATGAATTGAGATATCATCTTCAAATTTGGTATGCACTTAGCACCCGACAAAGGAACGCTACGAATTGGTTTTGGGAAAGACCGCTTTAGGGGGTAGGGGATACGTAAGGGGTCATTTGGTGAAAATTGGACATTTTTTCATTAAAATTTGATTAATATAACGTTTCAAAAGTTAAAGAGTACAGGAATACAAATATTTTCATTGTGGTCAAATGATGGGCCCTAAATTCATTCTATGAGAATGTCTTTCTGCAGAGAATAATTTATCACAGCTATGTGGAATTTATGATCCAATTTGCAGCACTGTTGTCATTACATTTTAAATTCAGCACTATTATCATTACATTTTAAATAGTTTTGTTTTATACAACACCTGTATACAAAATATATGAGGATATGCGATTTTTACAGTTTGCTACCTCAACGTAAAACAATTTGCGGTCATGACTTTTTGAAAACATGAACTGACAGAACTTTCAATGATTAAACTTTAAGAGACTTCCACTTTTTAATGATGTAAAGCTGAACATCATTGATAATACTGTCTAAAAACTGAATTCGGGACATTTCTTGAACTGCGTGAAAGATCTGTTTTACAGACTGTGATATATTGGTATTCATAGCATTCGTTTTTCAGGGAAACATCAATATTCCAAAGAAAATGCGTCAGATGCTGTCCGTGAAATGTAGCTACTGTATATATCACGATAATGGTTTGGCTTAATATTATACTGGGGCCTTTATCATGATAACACCATGAATATACCATTATCGAGGGTTTATTATCGTACTTTATCACATATTTTAACGTCTGTTTAGAATAAAATATTGGCATATAACTATAAATTCTAGATTAATAAGAATTATCCACTTCATACTTAAACAAACTTTAGTGAAAATGTTTAGTGATCAGTAGGAAACTTGAAGGAAGCAACTATATTAACTAATGACCCTATTCACTAAAATGTCCCGACGGGCCAGAATGCATTCTGGTATAAAATTTTCATAGGAATGGGTTTCCCAAAAAAAAATAGTTAAATAATTAATAAAAGTTTTAATACAACTTTGTGATGAGAAAGTAAATATAAATATTATATGAAGATAAGCAGACATTTCACTATAGCACGTCATGTCAGAAATTCTTAGATTAGTAAACCTGTCAGTTTGAAGTTATAGCTGGTATTTATTAAATTTGAAGGAAATACTTTGTAGTAAAACGAAATATTATATATATATATATATATATATATATATATATATATATATATATATATATATATATATATATATATATATATATAAAAAGATTACAGGTGGTTCGAACGCTACACGAAGGAAGCGTGTAGAAAAAAATGCGCGTCAGGTCAGGTCATGATAACTGCACTCGGTAGAAAGCAGGTGAAAATGGAACGGCACCTGTTGCGTAAGTGAGGCTGTACGGCATACTAATTGCAGCGAAAATACACCTATAAAGTAAAACGGCTATGGTAGCCAGCCTCCTAACACCAAGTGAAATATACGACACGAAGCACGTGCCGCCACCTTGTTGCGGAACGAAGTAGTATGTCGTCACGGCAGCTCCAAATAACACAAAATGTTAAATATTAGAGACTGTATACAGCCAACTAACAATTTAGTAAATTGTCAGCGCTGGCCCATTTCTACCCGAATACAAGGACAAAGTATATAAGGCTAGATCGCATTACTTGGTGGCGACAAGTGAAATGTAATACATAATATTATTATGCTAACATTTATGTTTCTATTTCTTTTAACAATAAGACAATGCGTTTCGCTGGCTAAGTAGAGTTAGGTATGCAAAAGAACGTGTACTTATTGACTGTCTCTGTACTGTGAATTAGGTGTCCTGCCCCGGATCCCGGACTTGAACGTATATATATATATATATATATATATATATATATATATATATATATATATATATATATATATATATATATATATATATATATAATCAAAATACAGCGAGTAAATTAAAGTTCGTTGAATCGTTGATCGTAAATTTCACAAACGACTGCAATTGGCAACAATGCCTCTGCGTTTTGCATCTCGTCATAGACCACTCATTGGATTGGATCACTCATTTAAATTTATTTATTATTAAACTATGTATAAAGTACATAGGATTTCTATTGACATTTATTTTTGGTCTATAAACAATATTTGACAATTTAATAAATCTTATGTGTTTATTCCTGTTTATTTATACCCTCAGTAACTCGTAAATAAATTATTTTAAAAAGGTATCAAACTTCAAAAATTATTCTTGTGAAAGTCTATATTTTTGTATAAATGGATTTTTCGCTGAAATTCTGCCAGGAAAACGTGTTACCTTGAAAATTAAAAAAAATACTGCCACCTCTACCGCGACACTCACGAGCCGCCACTGGTGTGTAGAAAAAATGAGTCAGGTCAGGACGCCATAACTTCACTCGGTACAAAGCAGGTGAAAATGAAAGGCACCTGTTGCGCGAGTGAGGCTGATTTTGTTGCACACGCAGGGCTTAACACACTACTTCACTACTTATATAACACAAAAAGCACTGATTAATAACCAGCCACTCAACAGCCCTGGTTCTCTAAATCTTGTGACAAGGCCAGGCTTGAAAAGGTCAAAGCTCACAAAACACTTCTACACAATCCCAGTCAAGAAAACCGTCAAGCATTTAACGACGCAAGAAACCGCTATGTCCGCATTCTTTCTGAGGCAAAAACTCGTTTAATAACCACATCAAAAACAAAGTCCTCTTGAGCTCTAAGGGCAGCAAACCCTTCTGGACTCTTGCTAAATCTATTGGGAATAATTTCTCCAAGAGCACGTTCCCACCTATTGTCTCAGGGGATGAAATTGTTTCTACCGCCCTGGGCAAGGCTGAACTTTTTGCATCGTTGTTCGCCGGCAATTCTACTCTTAACCCACCTCCAAATGTTCAACCACCAACAGTCCCCAATGTCGCGCATAAAATGACGGACATCACTTTCAAAACTAAAAAGGTACGAAAGATGCTCTCTTCTCTTAATACCAGGAAAGCCTCTGGCCTTGACGAGATCCCAGCAATTGTTCTCAAAAAATGCGCACCAGAACTTGCTCCTGTCCTGACTCGCCTGTTTCAGATAGCTTACAATAAAGGCATATTCCCTAGTAACTGGAAAACTGCTCGAGTACAACCCATCCCCAAGAAATGATCCAAAGCGCTTCCTAGCAACTACAGGCCTATTTCTCTCCTTTCAGTCGTCTCTAAAGTGATGGAAAAGTATATAAACACCGAATTACTAAAATTTCTTGAAAAACACAGTCTAATCCACGACAGGCAGTATGGATTCCGTCAGCGCAGATCGACTGCCGACCTCCTTTCCTTTGTCACCCATTCTTGGAACAAGTCTATGGAACAACACGGTGAATCCCAGATTGTTGCTCTAGACATATCCAAAGCATTCGACCAGGTCTGGCACGCAGCGCTGCTTAATTAACTTCTGGCCTATGGCCTACCACCAAAACTTTGTACCTGGACAGCAAATTTCCTCTCCAACAGGACCATATCTGTTGTTGTGGATGGCCATTCCTCTAAACTGTATCCAATTAATGCAGGAGTTCCTCAAGGTTCAGCTTTAGCCCCTACTTGGTTTCTTCTCCACATCAATGACCTCCTCTCTAGCACATCCAACCCAGTTCACAGTAACGCGGACGACAGATGAGGATCGCAGACACATGGAGGGTTCTGTCTCGGTGGATCTCCAAAAAATATTACACTGGGGAAGTAGAAATCTTGTACAATTCAACCCCACCAAATCTCAGTCTTGCTTTCTTTCTCATAAAAGATACACCAGCCCTAGAACCATCACAATTAACAACCAAGTTATTCAAAGTAATGAGTCCTTTTCACTTGTTGGCATTTCTGTGGATCGAAATCTCAATTGGCATCAACATGTCACATCAATTGCAGAAGCGGCTGCTAATAAATTAGGTCTCCTCTTCCGGGCTCGCAAATACTTTTCACCAGCTAATCTCTATACCTTATATACTTCACAAATAAGGCCAAACCTCGAATACTGCTCCCACATCTGGGGTGCCGCTGCCGCTTCTACACTCGCTATCCTGGACTCCATTTAGAAGAGAGCTATACGTCTCATTGGTGACCCTACCCTCACCCAAAGGCTGCCATCCCTTGCCCACCGACGTGCCGTTGGTGATCTCTCTCTCTCTTTTATAGATATCTGAACGGGCAGTGCGCAGAGGAGCTTTCTTGCATAGTTCCTCCACCTGCTGCCCCCAACAGATCTACCAGGGGAACAGAGCGAATGCATCCTTTTAATGTCCAGGTCACCAGACATAGAACATCTTGTTATGCCCGCTCTTTTGTCCCGAGGACTTCTAAGTTGTGGAATTCCTTGCCGGCACATGTTTTTCCTTCTCCTCCGAACCTCCAAACCTTCAAGTCCAGAATTAACAAGTTGCCTCTTTCCTCCTTGTCGACACCCAGAGAAACGGCGAAAGAATTTTAGATTATGCTTGGTGTACTGTTGGGTGTATTAAGAAGAAATAAACTAGAAGTCAATAAAACGAAAACAAAAGTAATGAAGGATAGGGAGGCGAAATGGATATAAAGCTAAACGACCAATATGTAACTTAAATAAGTAGAAATCTTAACGTACCTTGGGGGCATTATTAAGAATTATATTAACTGTAGCAACGAACTGAGAAGAAGGATCGCAATGCCAAAGCAAGCATATAATAGGCGAATGACTGTTATCACTAATAAACAGTTCAATTTGAACGTCAGAAAAGAGATTCATCTAGTAATGCGGGGTTTCTGTGTGGCCTTGCAGTGATCTCATTTGAAGCCGTCTTTTTTTTTCATTGCCTCCTTTGCACACTATTTTAAAGCTCTTCATATAGTATACACCCATATGAGTAATACGTATGGAGTGTTGTTAAGTATTGGAGAAAATCTAGACTTTGACTAAGCAGCACATGATGACAGTATAGAAGCTTTTGTGCACATACAAAAATGGCAAATACGAAGTACGCCGAAAAAAATACGAACAAAATTGTACTAGAATAGAGAAGAAATATACTTTTCGAAAGAAATGGACAGTAGGAGGAAATCCAAATTTATTGAACATATTTTTTCAGATATTTTAACTTTCTGACCACATTATTTGAAAGACACACTCTACTTGGGAAAGAAAAATGTAGACGCAGGAGAAACCGTTTGGCATAATTGATGAAGAGCTGCTGGAAATAGAGAGTTGTGGTTGTGACGACAAGGCGGCGTCGCTTTTAGACTGTGATGGTGAACTTATGAATAAATTTTGATTTCTGAGAATATTAAGCATATAATTTATCCAACCAGATTTTGGTTATCAAATATCATATTCCCCTCCGACTGGTAATGACTTTCTTTTAAGGCGAGACAATTCAATTTTACTTTTCCAATGAATGAGCATTAGAGCTTTTCTTGTAATTTAAATCATGAAATAAACATGAACTTCCAGAAAAAGAGTGACTGACATGCTCGTCTCAAGGGTAATATAAATTATACGATGTTTCACATCCAATACTTTAAAATGTTCGGTTTTCTTTGGAGTAGGCTGCGTTTTATTCATAATACAAATGCGTCTGTAGTGAAAAAGAGTATTCCCAGTCCACTTTCTGTAACAAAAAAAAAAAAAGAAAAAGAGACTGATAGGCTATGATGATTGTGCTGTGCTCTCACGTTTTCTTTTCAAACTGTGATCGGTTGCGATTATTTTTGTGGAATTATAAAAACTCTGGACGCAGCAAGTGCGTTATGGTAGTGAATTTTTATTAAATGCTTCAAATTTGAATAACTACGTTTTCTATAAACTTAGAAATTTTAATTTTGGTACGTAGTAAGGTATTTCCTAGGACAAGATATCCACAAAATTTCATTAAAATTACTTTGTAATTTTTAGAGAAAAAAACTTTTTCCAAAAAAAAATTTTTAATGTGAATAACTCAATTTTCTATAAACTGAGAAAGTTGAATTTTGGTACTTAGTAAGATCTCTCCCAAGGCAACGGGTATAGTAAATTTCATTAAAACAGCTTTGTTATTTTCGGAGAAAAAAATTTTTTTTAAAAGAAAACTCAAAATTTTCCTGGAAAAACCCGTCCGATTTTCTTGGACAACGAACTCATCCAAGCCATTAATAAAAGAAAGGCACTTGCCGAGTTTCATTGAAATCGGTTAATTATTTTTTGAGTTATCAGACGGATACATATATATATAACATATAAAAATTGAACTGACCCGGGATATGGGTTCTAGAGGTCCTAAATCGCGCTCATTTGAAAAAAATTTTGCAGTCTCACCATCGATACCTCTCTATTAGTGATTTTTTAAAAATAAAAATTCACTAAAATAATGTTTCTTGTAATTAATTCCACCCAAATTTGTTTCATAAACAGTAATGTTTATTATTATTATTATTATTATTATTATTATTATTATTATTATTATTATTATTATTATTATTATTATTATTATTATTATTATTATTATTATTATTATTATTATTATTATTATTATTATTATTATTATTATTATTATTATTATTATTATTATTATTATTATTATTATTATTATTATTATTATTATTATTATTATTATTATTATTATTATTATTATTATTATTATTATTATTATTATTATTATTATTGTTCTTATAAGGTAAATTTAGTGAATATCTAAAGCCGGCAAGTAGCGGTTAGAAAAACTGTGTGAGCCTTTATTGTGAAATTGTTGAAAATATTTTTTGCATCGACAGAAAGTCTATCTACACTGGCATTTTTTTTATGAAATAATTTGTTAAAAACTAACACCTAACACCCCTAAAGAGGTTATAAATTCTACCAATTTGGTGTTATAAAAAAAGCAAACAAACATGTTTTTTAACCATCACTAAATTTTATTATATTTTGCTCATTAAGCACAGTCTCGAATTTGGCCGTCTCGTACCAGGATCACAGAAGACGCAAGGAATTGTTTGATTTGAAGTGATAAATATTTTGTGGCGGTTTACTCGACTAACAATGTTTACAGTGAGCGACATCTGCTGGTCAAACGTAAAAATATAAAACCATTGAGCACCAAGAATTGAAATGTTAGTCAATAAAAGTGACAATGTCCATATTTTTATAATAAAAGTATATTAGAAGCGTTATCTCGTGTGAAAATACGTAACTACAAAGTCCTTGAATAATACGAGATTTTGAAGCTGCAATCAATAGAAATATAAATACGTTTTCTATAAGCTTAGAAAGTTTAATTTTGGTACGTAGTAAGGTCTTTCCTAGGACAAGATATCCACAAATTTTCATTAAAATAACTTTGTAATTTTTGGAGAATAAAAATTTTTCAAAAAAAAAATTTAATTTGAATAACTCAATTTTCTATAAACTCAGAAAGTTGAATTTTGGTACTTAGTAAGGTATCTCCCAAATCAACAGGTATAGTAAATTTTATTAAAACAGCTTTGTTATTTTCGGAGAAAAAATTTTTTTTGAAAGAAAGATCAAAATTTTCACGGAAAAACCCGTCCGATTTTCGTTGGCTAACGAACTCATCCAACCCATTAATAAAAGAAAGGCACTTGCCGAGTTTCATTGAAATCGGTTAATTATTATTTGAGTTATCAGACGGATACATACATACATATATATATATATATATATATATATATATATATATATATATATATATATATATATATATATATATATATATATATAATATATATATATATATATATATATATATATATGTTGACACTGACCCCGGATATGGGTTCTAGAGGTCCTAAGCCGCGCTCATTTGAAAAAAATTTTGCAAAGTCTCACCATCGATACCTCTCTATTAGTGATTTTTTTTAAATAAAAATTCACTAAAACAGCACAATCAAAATACGATTCACATCATAACACAACTAATACATGAAATTACTTCCACATCGTCACATCGTGTGGAAATATCGCATCGGCGACAAAAATCTGTATGTCTGTTTGTTTGTAGCCCTGATAACTTTAGAACGAACTGATATATCGTCTTCAAATTTGGTATACAGGTAGCACCCGACAAACAAACGGTTCGTATTGTTTTTGGGTAAAATCGCTTTAGGGGGTAGGCGATGAATGGGGGTTGATTTGGTGAAAATTGACGTTTTTTCCTTAAAACTCGAGTAATATAACGTTTTAGGGTTTATTTATTAGAAAACTTTTAATTTCATCAAAGATCTGGTATTCTGTTCGCCAGCTCCAAATAACACGGTTCTAATTGTTGCGAGAATGCCTCTAGCCTTACATACTTTGTCCCTATATTGGGGTAGAAATGGGCCAGGGCTGATAATTTTCTAAATTGTTAGTTAGTTGTATACAGTCTCTATTTTTTAACACTTTGTGTTATTTGGAGCTGGCGTGACAACATACTACTTGGTTCCGCAACTAGGTGGCGGCACGTCCACCACTCACTTAGTGTTGAAAGGCTGGCTATACTACAGCCGTATTACTTTAGATGCATTTTTGCTACAATTAGTATGCCGTACTGAAGAGCTCTAATGAGAGCGAAACCGGTCTACGGTTCTAATTGTTGCGAGAATGCATCTAGCCTTACATACTATGTCCCTATATTGGGGTAGAAATGGGCCAGGGCTGACAATTTTCTAAATTGTTAGTTAGTTGTATAAAGTCTCTATTTTTTAACACTTTGTGTTAATTGGAGCTGGCGTGACAACATACTACTTGGTTCCGCAACTAGGTGGCGGCACGTCCACCACTCACTTAGTATTCCCAGGGAAGAATCTCTGAGTTTTGACAGTATCAGACATCAATTAGAAATGAGTTTTGGCGACCAGCATTCAGAACAGTTGTATCGATTGTACTTGAAATATCGTTGTCAGAAACCGGGCGAAAGTCTCCAACATCTTCACGCCGACGTTGTCAAACTGAAGCGATTAGCCTACCCCATAGCTCCGATAGAGTTTTTAAACAAGCTGTCGGTGCCAACCCTCATTGACGCCATCAGAGATACCGACATTCAGCAGGCGCTGAGGATAGCGAGACACAAAAACTTGAACGATGCTTTGGCACATTCCTTGGAGTTTGAAACGGCAAAGCAAGCGTCGGAAAGTCATTTAAAAGTTCGCAGTCTCCAGGTCCAAGAAGAAAATAAAACAGATTCATCCAAGGTCATGCAGCTACTAGAGAAAATAGCAGAACAAATAGGGCCGACGTCTCATGAACACCCAATAAGAGCTCACTGTGCCTTGTGCTGCTGGAACTGCGGCAAGGTGGGACATATAAAGGGCGAATGTTGGGCTCTAAGATCACGCCTAAGGGAAAAAGTGTAGCTAAGGCCGGTAACCATTTCTCAGGTTAGCGATTCTGGCAGCGTTCGCGCCGTAGACAGATACGTAAGCGGTAATAAGACCCAGATGGTCGTCGACACAGGCGCACCTAGGACGATTATTCGCCACGACATGATTCCAAGATCGCGAGTAAGAAAACCAGACAGAGTGTACAGAGTTAATGCGGCCGGTGGTGATCAGATCCAGGTATTTGGCGAGACTGACGTCGAGCTGCAAATTGGCACATGGAAGACAAAGCAGAGAGCCATAGTCGCTGCCATATCAGACCCGATTATAATTGGCTTGGACATACTTCAGGGCCAGTGCGCTAAACTTGATCTTGTCACTAATTATCCCGACTATCTGCGGTGAAGAAATAATAATGTCGCCTGGCAATAACTTGGTAGTGCGGAAAATCACCATAGAGGCAAATAGCCGTGAAAGTGCCATTCCAACGAAGAGAGCTGTGAAAGGAAGAGACGACCCAGTTACTCAGCCAGAAGCAAGTGGAGAAGAAAGTATGAGAGAAGTACAAGAGGAAGGGTGTAAAGACCACGTAAATGTGAAGCCAACCCAGAAAAAGGTCAGTAAACACATTTGTTGGAACAGAGCCGATGTCGACAGGATGAATAGGGCCCGCCGCGACACTTCTGCAAGTAGAAACATCAGAACAACAGCAACTACACAGAAGAACCAGTACCACCTAAGGACTTCGCTTGAAGAAAGCTCCGACATATTGACGAGAAGGAAAACCATCCACTCTGCGGTCGGAATGCATATACGAATAGAAAGCGACCGCATGAAGACCCGTTATGACGGGCGACTTAATTCAGCTGGTTTTAAAGAATAAGATCGGATGTTGTTCTACAAGCCAGTACGACGCAAGCGACGGTCACCTAAACTACAGAACTTATGGGAAGGTCCTTATAAGGTGGTCAAAAAGATCACAGACGTCTATCGAATTCAGAGGAGCCCGAAGAGCAAGATGAAGGTGGTCCATATGCACAGACTTACGCCATACCAAGAAATGTCAGAATTCGACCGGGACGATGGAATATAAGAGGGGGGCAGTGTCACATTTGTCTATGAGGGTTACGTTTATGGACTTTGTTATTCTATGGTCAGATGTCGGTTATAAAGTGTGTTGGTAAGAGCGAACGCTCTGGAATTATATTTCTAGAAGGGACCAGAAGTGACAGGTATAGAAATGTGTAGAAGATCTAGAATCTCTATGGAGAGTATAAATAGACGAACGAGTGTCTCGGGAGAGATCCGCACATGGCTGCCGAGGTCATATGCATATCATTTCATGCATTGCTCTATCGACCTGCCTGACCTACCCTGAGTGTTTTGTGATGTCAGGTCAGGTCAAGGTCAGGTCAGGTAGAGCAATAAGCACTGTCCGGCAATGCCGCTCTCGCAATGCATAAAATGATATGCATATGACCTTGACAGTCATGTACGGATCTCTCCCGAGACACTCGTTGGAATTATAGTTCTAGAAGGGACCAGACGTGACAGGTATAGAAAAGTGTAGAAGATCTAGAATCTCTATGGATAGTATAAATAGACGAACGGTACATAAAGTGAGTCAGTTCAGTATTGAAAAAGTGTGGTGTAGAACAGTGATCATAGAGTATTAAGCGAGTCAACAGTAAGTGTTGGTGTATAAGAAGCGATCATAGAAGGCGATGGTGGCATATAGTTCTATGGACATTTAGTAATAGAAAGAAGAATTTTTGTTGATCATGGTGTTGGAAAATAGTTGGTTATAATAAATAGTAGTTTGAAAAGCTGTGTTCTGTTAGTCAACAAATCCAGAACCACGTAGAACGTAACAATAGTTTTCATAGATGGAACATTATTACATGCATGAAAATACCCAAAAACATATGTAGTGGACAGAGACTTTTAAAATCAAAAAATTTCGAATTATTATCATGTAACCGCGAACGTTCTGTTTGTTGGTCATGACGTACTTGGACAGTGAATAAATGACGTGTTTACATTTACCCTATGGTACGATAAGTACGGTCATGATACAAATAACGAGAGATATGATAATGAGGCTACCTATTTATACAACTGTCACGCGCATGGCGTCATGTGGTGAGTCCAATGCAACAATAATATGCTGTCGTACAATGGAGTTTGACGTTTCAACAAGATCTTTTAACAAATCGTATTCTACTAGTATTTAAGTGCATACAGTTGGAAGTGTTTTTTTAAGATCAGAATACTATACTGTGATTATGTTACATGATGATCAAATCAAGTTTATGAATGTTAACGCGCTCTAACTCTCTGCGAAAGTCTTATCTACTTTTTAAGTTTGTGTGTCCCCTTGTGTACCCCCAATGCTAATTCAGGGCTCCCCATAATTATTATACTTGTCTTGTGCGTATATATATATATATATATATATATATATATATATATATATATATATATATATATATATATATATATATATATATATATATATATATATATATATATATATATATATATATATATATATATATATGACTTTCGCAGACAGTTAGAGCGCGTTAACATTATAATATATAATGTTAATTTATATATAATATAAAAATGAAAAGATTAAATTTGGTGCTGCGTTATATATTACCTGAAAAAGACAGCAATATAGGCGACGAAGTGGAATGTAACTTCAACCGCATTAAACTGACGTATAGAAACTTTTTGATCGCGAATGACTAAGTGTGTAGTTGGACTTTTATAACAATACCCACCACGTGACGTCATAGGAGGGGGCGGAGCATATGCGCAATATCATCTCTAGTAAGTTATTATATCATGAAGTACGGTCACTTGTTTCTCGATATGGTGGTGATGTAAACACAGAGAAGCAAGCTCATTGTCATTGTGATACTACCGTCCAGTGACGTCACAGATTATGTCGGTAAAATAGTGGTTTGAAATTAATTATAATTCGCATTTTTAAATATTTTTTGCGTCGTTATTTTTGTAGTATGTGAAATGGAAAGAATATTAAAAATCATGTTTGTGGGATGTCTATCAGATGTGATAAGAAAAAAAACATGCAAATTGTCTATTTGTAACTTTACCCGTATTACCTTCTAGAAAAACAATTTACCCTTAACTATATTTATTTGTATCTAATAACTCAAACAGTTCTAAACTAAACCTCAAATGTGATTAGGTATGTCACCTAATAGGTACATATAAATTAGAATTTATACAGGTGCTTCACGTGAGTGGCCTATTAGACGTTTCTGGAGAACTACATCTATTTAAATTCTGAAAATCTGTATCTGCACGTTTTTGATATTGATCTTTCTAACTAAAATATTTTCAATTAGCCTGCACTTCCGGTTATACCGGAAGTCGACACAAACTTTGTTTTTTTTTAATGGAACACCTGTATATTATTAGCTTTTGGAATTACACGTTCAATTTAAGGGCCACTTTATAACAACACATTCGGGCTAGTTCGTACCGTTTCGGATTTATTCGCCATTTTGTAGAAAAAGTTACGATTGGAGCGCTTTAGAAAAATTCCGATATCTTTAAAGACATGCAAGACAGAAACATGCGGTTTTCACTATCCCATAGAGCGTAAAAATTCCTACATACTGTTATAAATATAATACGATTTTAAGATAACTCTTACTTATAACATACATTTGAATTTGAAAATTTTCAATCAGAGATAACTTGATTTTTTTTAATGGAACGGTATCCATATGTCTCCAGCATCTGATTCAGCGTTAAAGTCCCTATATTTTAAGTATACATTACCCTATACTTATCTCTTATAGTTTTCTTAGAAAATTGATTTGAAAATAGTAATTGTTAACAGGGCGGTCATTTTTTTTGTACATAAGAAAAAAAAATACAGTAGAAACAAAAATCTTTCATGTTCAAGTAAAAAATTATAATAAAAAATATTGTTACTGTTTGAAAATTATGTATTTAATATATTTAAAAAAAAATTAAATAAATTTCTAGGGATAACAACAGTGATATTATTACCTTACACAATCTTATAAATCCTATAAGTATTATTACAACACGAGTAACAAAAGAACTCACACCTCCTAAACTAGTAACTGCTCAAAATGTTGTCCATTAACACTCAAACATTTTAATATTCGTGTTAATGCCGCTAGTGGTTGCTGACAGAATCCCATTCCTATCTAACTCTTCAAACGCCCTTTACTCTGATCTCTAATTATTCGCGTGAATTGGCGGGCGTTTCATATACTTTGGTTTTTATCTTTCCCCAAAGATGAAAATCAAGCGGGGTACGATATGGACTTCTTGCGGGCCATATCCAGGGAGCGCACTTTCCAATCCATCTATCTTCAAATAGATCGTCGAGTGTGTTAGATATTTCTCGTGTAGAGTGAGCAGGAGCTCCGTCATGTTGATACCAACAAGTTCTATATTCTGATAATGGTAAATTGTCTAAAAAGTCTGTAACTATTGTTCTTAATATTTCCATGTAACGATTAGAAGTTAAGGTTCCATCATAAATATGATAATAAAAGTTATTACCTTTCAATAAACAAAACACATTGAAACTAAATTACTTGAAATCCCCTTTCCCTAATAGCGTGAGGGTTTTGATTTGCCCAAACATGACTGTTATGTCTATTGAAAACTCCTTCATGAGAAAATTTTGATTCATCAGCCCATATATATATATATATATATATATATATATATATATATATATATATATATATATATATATATATATATATATATATATATATATATATATATATATATATATATATATATATAAATATATATAAAGTCATCATCTCCTTGAATATGAATTAACATCGTTTCACAAAATTGGACCCTTTTACTAGCATTTTCTGGATGCAGAGCTTGCACTAAAGTAAACTTATAGTTCTGCATTTTGTGCTTCCACAAGATTATTTCCACATAGGAGTAAGGAATACATATGTCGTTCACTGCAGTGTAAATAGAGGCATGTGGATATGCTTCGAAGTAAGCAAAGGCAGTTATTTCATTATCTTCATCTCTAGTCACTGGATTGGGATTCAGTTTGGGTGTTTTAAAAGTACCAAATTCTAGGAAATTTGACTCAATCCTTCTAACTTCTTTTCACTCATGGGTGGCAGATTAGGATTTAACTCATTAAACCTTCTACATGTTTTACTAATAATTCGGTTACATTCTCCATGGATGTAAAATAAATTCAAATAATCTGCATTGGAATAATGATTTTCCATCTTAACTGTAAACATTAGTACATTGACATTTATCGAATAATTTAGAATGACAAGTATGTAATATAAATTGTTCATCATGACACACTTGCCTTAACGTTGACGTTCAACGCTAGTATAAGAAAAAATTATGCTGTGTTATGTTTTTGAATGTCTCTAATAACTCAAAAACTGTCCTTTTTAGCTATAGGAAATACCCAATACAGGTCGGAGTTATCAAAAAAGGAATCGGTTGGAACTGCAAGTTACTGTATGTCCCTTTTAAAATAAGACACTCATTAAAGGCAGAAGTAGTCAAAGGTTGGCGCTACCCCGCTGACCATTAATATTTTCAAATCAATTTTCAAAGAAAACTATAAGAGATAGGTATAGGGTAATGTATACTTAGAAGATAGGAAATTTAACGCCGAATCAGATGCTGGGGACATATGGGTACCCTTCCATTAAAAAAAATCAATTTATCTCGGATTGAAAATTTTCAAATTCAAATGTATTTTATAAATAACAGTTATCTTAAAATCGTATTGTGTTTATAACAGTATGTAGAAACTTTTACGCTCTATTGGATAGTGAAAACCGCATGTTTCTGTCTTGCATGTCTTTAAAGATGCATGTCTTTAAAGATATCGGAATTTTTCTAAAGCACTCCAATCGTTAAGTTTTCTACAAAATGGCGAATAAATCCGAAACGGTACAAACTAGCCCGAATATGTTGTTATAAAGTGGCCCTTACATTGAACGTGTAATTCAAAAAGCTAATAATATACAGGTGTTCCATTTAAAAAAACAAAGCACTAGCAAGATTACATAGGATTTATTTTCGCTATAAACAAAATAAATATTTGTGATGGGAGAGGCATAAGAAATATAAGAATACTCCCATTGGTCAGTCTGAAGGCTTCACACAGTCAGTCAGACCAATACTGCAAAAAATGCTATTCCCGCCTCTAAAGTGTTGCCTTATTATTGTAATGTCCCTAAAAAGAGGTGTCGCGCTCGAGGGCAGCCTCGGAAATGGTCTTCAAAGTCTCAGTCTCTTCAAACCTAGACCTACAAGAGATCTCTTAGGTTCTGTTCAACCCTAGTTTGGATAATTTTTTCGAGAAAGTAGTTACCCCTAAAAAGAACCATTGAAGACCTGAGTTTTATAATCTAAACAAAATATGGAATTTATTAATTATCAGATATATTGTGCTCAGAAACTACTATTACATAATACATTATTACATATTATGGTAACACGTAAAACGCTTGAAAAGCCCTGTCTGTTCACCTAAGAGAAAATTCCTCCCTGTCCCCCCCTCAGTCTCATGCAACTCTTCTCCCAGTAAACCTTTCTGTCTTTGGTTTTCTTCCAAATTGCCAATCCCAGTCAATTTAAGACACTACGTATGTGTGAAAATTTCAAGTTCAGAAAAATAAATGCCCTTAAGCTCTGGAGCTTCACTCTCATCTCTTCCATCCCTCCCTCTACAACCTATGAGAAGAACTGCCTTTGACTAGTGGCAGTGGCGGCTCCTCAATAAGTGCGCCCGTGCGCGCGCACTGCCGCCTGCTGGGGAGAAATAATATTTTTGCTGCTATATTTTAATAAAATTTTATTTTTTTACCTCCTGCATTCTACACAAACAAAATTAGTATATCGAGTATCGCAAAGTCGGCAGCCATTAATACAGAATCAGAAGAAGTATAGTGTGTTAATGGTTGCCGATGTTATATACATCCGTATAGTCCTTCATCAGTGTGTATTCTTCGGCGCTCTACCTAAATGGGAAACTTCAATACGAAATGATCGACTATCTTCGTCAAAAACGACCGAATAATCGTGCGATTTACAATTCCACACTTGCAGCACAGCATAATAATACATAGCACTGAATCTTGTAGGGCGGCCCTTTGATGATGTGAGAATAGAATATTTGACCTTGCCCACATCGCTAAAGCTTAACGGACCAGGGTGGGACTTGGCATACAGTTATGCTGTTATCGAATCACAGGCGTAATCGCTCCTTTTATCGCCAGGACCGTATTATCTTTCTTAAAGCAATGTTATTATTGATTTGTATACAGCAAAATATTACGTAATCGAAACAACGATAATAAAATATAGTCTAAAATATAGTGTTAGTAGAAGGAATATAACTACGATAGATTACATCCTCGTGAATAGCATCTCACATTTAGACATTTTAAAGTATATTAAATTATTTAGTCAAAATTTATAATAAGTTTGCTTCTATTAAGTACGGCATTCTGGCGTATTTTCATAAAATTCATTCAATCTTAAAATTCAAGTTAAAAAAAGTATGTATGTATGTATGTATGTATGTATGTATGTATGTATATATATATATATATATATATATATATATATATATATATATATATATATATATATATATATATATATATATATATATATATATATATATATATATATATATATATATATATAGTAAAATTGAAAAGATACGTGCATTATAAAACGACAAAGATCACATAATGTCATGTCTTTATATCAAACAACATATTTAAAATTATATAGTTAGTTAGTTAGTAATTATTAAAGGAAAGGACTTTTTAACTACTATAACCTATAACTAACTAGAGGAAAACTTGGTAAGTAGTTGATAATTATTAAGTTTAGTAAGTAGGTTTTTTTATAATACCTTTTCTCGAAAAAAGAGGGGAGCCCTTCATTTTTTTTTCTTGAGCACCCCCAATGTATTAAGGTAGGAGCCGCTACTGAAGAGTGGCTTCCCCTCATAACAATGTACGGCACACGAGTGGGAAACACAATTGGATAGTAATAAAAAAATAAACTTAATCAGACCAGTGTTGTACATATATTTTATTATACATCTATTTACATCTGGTTTGAACATTTATCTCCATTTCTTGAAGCAGATGAAGGGATTACGAGGATATTTCAAGCAGAGTAGAAGGCTACTTAGTAAAAATTTGCGTCTTGGGAATTAAGTGTTATTGTTTCTTTTAATGCCGTGATTAATCACAAGTGCGGTGAACACCTAAAACTGAAACATAAAAAATTAGCACATTGTTCAGCTTATTAAAGCTGCTTCTCTAAATTCTAGACCTAGAACTGAAATCTGAAACAATTATAAACATAAATTAATCAGCGTTTCTTGTATTAAAAAAGTCTCACCAGTGCTTTTTTCTCAAGAATCAAGGCTTTTGACTCTTCGCCCAGTAATTGAATCTACAATAGACTTTAAAGCTGCTCCTATACTTTTGCCCGGTGAATTATTCTGGCTTCTCTCATATCCATTCGGGTGGGCATCTAAACACTTCTGATATCTCAGCTGGAATTGAAGAAAAAAATACAAAACAAACCACATAAGGTTTAAAGATATAGTCAAGTTTCAAAATAGTAGGCACTAAGTTTATGTTCACATTCTAATACTGTATTGGGTCTTTCAGCAGTGCATGACAAGTATTGTGAACCGATTAGGTAATAACAAATTTATTAAATAATCATAAAAATAAGCCTTTTGTAATTGCTAGTGTTCTACAAATTATATAATTAAGAAACTAAACCTCCATAACTCCAAACTTTTTTAATTTTTTGTTTAATTTTAAAATTTTTTGCCATACACTGTCCTATACAAGGAGGCTGCATGGGGATCTTGAAAACTGTGAGAGATGGAATGATGGTTAAATGACATCTTGCACAATGGTGGGAGGTCATAAGCAGCATTTCCAGAATTGAATTACCTTTTTTCGTTTTTAAGATACTTCGGAAAAGCTGACTTTTTGGATTTTCGTTTGTATTTATTTCTGGACTTTGGACACAGTATATATGAAGTGTATGAAAGTATATTCTATCGATTGAAAAGAATTGCCCCCGGTGATCAAAAACTATGGTGAGTGAGAGGTCATAAGCAGCATTTCCAGAACTGAATTACCTTTTTTCATTTTTAAGATACTTAGGAAAAGCTGACTTTTTGGGTTATCGCTTGTATTTATTTCTGGACTTTGGACACAGTATATATGAAGTGTATGAAAGTATATTCTATCGATTGAAAAGAATTGCCCCCCGGTGATCAAAAACTATGGTGAGAGGTCAGAAGCAGCATTTCCAGAATTGAATTACCTTTTTTCGTTTTTGAGACACTTCGGAAAATGTGACTTTTTGAGTTATCGCTTGTATTTATTTCTGGACTTTGGACACAGTATATATGAAGTGTATGAAAGTATATTCTATCGATTGAAAAAAATTTCCCCCAGTGATCAAAAACTAATGTAAATAAAACTTTATCAAAAAGAAAATGTAACTGGTTACAGGTCACTAAAAACAAGTAATTTATCTAATAATTTTCTTAAAACACCAAACGCCAAAGAAATATAACATTTTATTTGATAATTGAAACGGACAAAAGTTTTTGTGAAATCACCTTAAACCTAAGGTTTTTTGTTCAAAAAACAACATATCTGAAAACTACCTGAAGAATAGGTCATCAGATAATAAATCAACGTCATTACTATTCATTTTAGTAAATTAATAAATACTTTAATTTTTTTTAAATCCCACATTGTCTTCTTTGGTGTGTTTGATGCAATTTTTACAAGATTCAGGTGTGACATCTTTTATCACAGCTGTTAGCAATTGTTTGACTTCACCCATCTTAAATGTTAAATTTTCCCCTGCTACTTGATTCCTAATCTGGAGTACCTAAACTGCCGTTAAACAGTTGTGTACTAAAATGCCAATAATAGATATGACGTCACTTTAATGTCACGTTTGGCGGCTTTTTATTAGAATGCCGTTCGCTTCGTGCATTTTCTTGCTCGAATTGATGACATCTTATTATGTTGCCGTTGACCATTATCGGTACTGAATGTTATTTTCGATAAAATATAGAATATGGCATTTTTATTGAATCTTTTTATTGAAAATTATACACATGTAATAACTACAAAATATAGATTAATACAATTTCCCTTAAATAAAGAAAGATATAACAGAGAATTGAATGTAGGTAAGTATAATGGTTAGGTTAGGTTAGGTTTGAAAGTGAATGGGCCATACCGCTCCCTCCACCGCGACCATAAGGTCTATTGTGGCTCACGCCTAATGGTCTATATTTCATCCAACAAAGCCAGCCTCCTGCAGAGGTCGATAATCTTTGTGGGCAAAAGTTGATCCAGATCTTCCAGAGCAAGCTTTGTCTTGCCAAAGAGCAGGTATCTAGTCCTGTCCGCCACCGGACAGGAACACAGTACGTGCTCTGCTGTCTCGTCACTCTCCATACACAGCCGGAACTCAGTCTCCTGACCGACTCCAATATGGTGTATGTGGTGACGTAAGCGGCAGTGTCCTGTATACAGGCCGACTAGAGTACTCAGTTGTTGTCTGTTTAACTCTAGAAGTTTTTTAGCCCTTAACTCAGACAGGCCATTTATGAAGCCATTAGAGTGAGCTAATCCTGGTAGATTTTGCCATTGCTGGCTTGTCATTCTTTCTGTCCAGGTCTTTAAGGTGCGTTTTCCTGTGCATGATGTTATCCCCAACACCGGTTCTTGTCCGATAAAGTCCCTTTGGGCACCACTCCTGGCAAGCGTGTTGGCCGCAACATTGCCATCATGGTCCGAGTGACCCGGTATCCAGAGCAGTGACACCTCATTACAGCTGCCCAGTTCGTTGAGGGCAGATAACAACTCCATACCGTTTTTGAATTGCAACGGTAGGAACCAAGAGCATTTATTGCCGCTTGGCTATCTGTATATATCTTTATCGATTTGTGTGTGCACTGGTTCCTATACTTTCCCTTGCACACATCTTGATGGCATACACTTCTGCCTGGTGTATGGTTGTGTACTTGCCGAGGCTAGTTGATAGTCTAGCATCGGTGTTGCCCCCATATGCACCGGCTCCTACTCCCATCTTGGTTTTGGAGCCGTCAGCATACCAGCAGAGATCAGCTCTCAATAGGGTCGTTTGATTTCGCTCCCAGTCCTCCCTTTCTGGGAGGGGGGTCTTGAAAGACAGATCTCTACTGATCTATGTAGGCATCAAGTCTGAGACCATTCCCAGAATCCCATGACCCTCAATGTCATCAAGGAGTCCGGACCCTCCCAGACTGATTTCCTTCGGCATGCTGTCGGCCGTTTGTTTTAATCTGTACGTTGTCCACCTCGCCACCCTCTCCAGCCATATGTGAAGAGGTGGAATATTAAGGAGGACCTCCAGAGCAGCTGATGGTGCAGTGCTTATCGCTCCCGTTATCATCAGACAAGCTTATCTCTGTAGATGAGCCAGTTTGGCCCTCGCGATACCACGAAGTGCCTTACGCCACCAAACTATGGCTCCATATATTATCATTGGTCTGATAACCACTACATAGAGCCAGTACATCTGTTGGGGGTTTGTTCCCTAGTTATTTCCACAGATTCTACGGCATGTCCACAGGGACAGTTTAGCCCTACGGATTACATTCTCGAACTGTACGTCCCAGTTGAGCTTCTTATCTAGGGTAAACCCCAGATATTTTGCTTGTTCCGTAAATGGAATTGTTTCCCCCATAAGAATAGGTGGTTTTAATTTATCCAGCCTTCTTCTTCTGGTAAATGGAACAATGATCGTTTTGCGGAGGTTCACAGACATCTGTTTCCTCCGACACCAATCATTCACTACATTTAGTGCCTCTTGAAGAGTACTTGCTAGTTCCTCCTCATATTTGCCCCTCATGTATAATGGTTACTCTGTCTGCTTAGCAACTAGCATATAAATAGTAGTCCTAGTTTTTATTCGCATAGTTTATTCATCCCTTTGATGACGCTAATTTTGTTAGCGAAGCGATCGTCAGATCTAAAAATTGTGTTGTGATGATTTGGGTTCTCCAAATTGTACTTATCAGTGCTCATCACAGGTTACAATCTTCACCCATTGAGGGTTTGTTGTGTTTCAAAGGACATTAAATAATATCTCATAAATAACAAAGTCGTGTGAAAAAGAGGAATGCTGCTAGAAAAACCCAAATTTTCATAGTTTCCAGAATTTTGCCCACTGATGGCGGGTCGACGATCAAGGGCAACATAATAAGATGCTGCCAATCCGAGCACGAAGCTAACGGCATTCCAATAAAAAGCCATCAAACATGTCATTTGAATGACATCTTATCTATTAACGGCATTTTAGTACAGAACTGTTTAACCCTCCAGTAGTCGCGGCGCTTTAATGCAGCATATTAGTCGCGGCGATCTCATAGATCGAAGTAGCTTAAAATTAACAACATAATAAGATGCTGTCAATTCGAGCACGAAAATGCACAAAGCTAACGGCATTCCAATAAAAAGCCATCAAACATGTCATTTGAATGACGTCACATCTATTAACGGCATTTTAGTACACAACCGTTTAACCCTCCAGTAGTCGTGGCGCTTCGATGCAGCATATTAGTCGTGGAGATCTCATAGATCGAAGTAGCTTAAAATTATCTTTTCTAACACCGAAGAAATAATTTCAAAGAAAAATAATACTATTTATCAACAAAAACAAACTCAAATTTAGTAGGTATACAAAAAATGAAAACAAATTTCATATAGTGATTTTGGCTTCAGCATAAACTTGTATTTCAATTTTTCGAATAATCTGAATACTAATGAAATATTTTGGATTCTTAATTCAATCTGTCTTTGTTTCTGGTTTCTCGCAATCTGTGGGACACCTCATTCTACAATGTTCCAAGCAAAGATGTACACTGCACACATGACATTCATATCTGGTAAGTCTTCTTTGTTTTTCCTCTCTGCATAGGTCACATGGCATTCTTTGGCTAGTGCTGTTTTCTGGCTGCAGAATCAACTTAAGGAACAGATTGATGTTATGTGACGTGGTTTTTTAGAGCTGAGGATATTATTGTATGTAGCCCGGTGTTATTTTTATGTCGTCTTCCCAACTGTTCTGTCACTAGTTCCATCGCAAGTTTTCTAAGAAACTTCCTTCTACTTTTAACTTTATTTTCGTTTCCAGTGTATACAATTTGGCTGTTGATACCGGCGGTATTTAGAATTGTAAAAAATATCGTCATTGGCCATCGTTTTGTAGCTCTAGAAACATTATAAAAAACTACACATTTGGTCTACACTGTCCTCTCCACCTTTTGTGTTATTGTAAAATGTGATTATTTCAGGGTTTTTTTCAGGCCACCTGACTCTTCATCGATTTCGTATGTAGACTAGACAAGACAATAACATTCTTTCCTTTAGACGGTACATAGGATACAGTTGTTGCCACTTTCTGGAAACCGAAAAGTGATGAATATTGAGAGCCCTTATTTCGAAATGCTACTGGAATTTGAGGCTTCTTCTTCTTCATTGTACCGACCATAGAAAGCTTCAAGTTTTTTACATCTGATACAAGGTTATAGTCACAAAACCAGTTATCAGATGTAATATTTCTACCAGTACCAACAACTGGATGTACCAACCTTTTCACATCAACTGCGCTATTATTTAGATGATAAGGACCCTCCGGCTGCACTGCTGCCTAAGTTTCCAAATTTAAGGTATAATTCATTCGAGAATCAACCAGCGAAAATATCTTGGTACCATACTGTGCCAGCTTCCGAGGATTGTATTGATGGAAACTACATCGTCCCCAAAAAGTCACTAGCATCTCATCTATTGCCAAATTTTCTCCAGGGTTAATTTGCTTGGTAATTGGCAATGTATTTCTCAAAGCAGTTTTTGATAGGTGCAAGTTTATCCGTTTTCTTCCTTTCTGGTCTAGTTTCAGTGTCGTCAAAACGTAGACAACGAACTAAAAACCTAAATCTTCGGAGTCCCATTACTAACCGAAATATTGCGACGCCATATCCATTTGGACTCTTCAATTCTTCTAAGTTTGTATGGATGGCTTTATAAACCGCAGCAAGGTACAAGAGTCCAATGAAACTTTTAATTTCCACTACATTAGTTTCACGTACATCCCTGTCATGTTGATAATTACCACGAATTTTATGTATATATCGATTTACACAAGTTATTATTGTTTCTAAAATGATATCATCAGTGAGCAGCTTCCAAGTAGAGAAAATATTATTTTGATTTTTAGCTACACCTCTTCTACCAGGAACATGGACTGTTATGTTTTGTGGTAGACATTTTCTTTTCTTTGAAAAAGGGGTTTCCTTCTATTTTTAAGTACTTATTATTTTACCAACATTCTTTTGAACTGCTGTGTAGTAATCTAAATCACTATTTTTCAATTATTCCTCAGATCCATTATATGTTTCTTTGTCCGTTTCAACATCATTACTTTCATCTACCTTCTCATCTATGTTGAAATTGTCACCATCTGTTTCTGAATCTTTGTCACTCTGTATATCACTTTCCTTCTCTTCTTCGTCGAACAGGATCTTCAATATCTCCTCTATGTCATTGTCCCCTGTGGGTCCGGGGACTAACTAAGAGAATAGGCCCAAGGTAACTCCTGCCTGTCGTAAAAGGCGACTAATTTGAATCAAACACTGGCCAGGGTCTTGTCCATGTGGGCCTGGAGGGAGGCGGATATCTCTGGGGAGTGAGGTACACCCGGATTTTGAGGCCTCCACTCTGGGCTTAGAAATGGATGGTTGCCCGCGCTTGGTTGTTATTCGGGAGCGGGGTTCCGGATGGGTGCCGCCTTGGGTTGAGCGCTGGCGGGTGTCGTGTGTCTAGACGACCCGGAGGGGGTTGACAACTCTGATGAGTGGTAAACACCCGGAGTTTGGGGACCCCACTGTGTGCTTCGGAACGGACGGACGGCCTCCCTAGTGCGATGTTCGGGAGCGGAGCTCGATGGGATGTCGCCTTGAGTCTAGCACTGGTGGGTGTCGGGTCTAGACGAACCCGGAGGAGAGCTGAGATCTTTAGGGGTGGAATAAAACTAAGGGTTGAGGCCTCTTCTGTGAGCTTCGAAACGGACAAACGACCCCACTTGGATGCTGCTCGGATGCAGGACTTCATGATACTGCACCGAGTCAAACACTGACGGATGTCTGGTCCAGACGAACTTTGAGAGAGCTTTGAGACGGGCAAGCGACTTCGCTCAGATGGCAGTACATCTGTCAAACAAAGTTTCACCTCGCAGGTGTCGTCTCCTGTCGGAAGCTCGATTTGTTGGGTGAAATTTAAGCTATCGCTGTCAGGTGTTGGACCTGGACGAACCCGGAGGTGGCTGGGGTCTCTAGGGGTGGATTACACCTGGAGACTTGGGCCTACTCTGTGAGCATCGATACAGGCTAACGACCCCGCCTGGATGCTGCTCGAGGGCGGGACTTCATGATACCGCCTCGAATCAATGAAACACTGGCGGGGGTCTGGTGCAGGTGAGGCTGGGGGGAGGCAGACATCTCTGGGGAGTGATATGCACCCGGAGTTTGGCGCCTCCACTCTGGCCTCAGAGACTGACAATTGGCCTCGCTTGGTTGTTATTCGGGAGCGGGGTTCCAGATAATACCGCCCTGGATTGAGCCCAGGCGTGTGTCGTGTGTCCAGACGTCCCGGGGGGCTCTGATCTCTGATGAGTGGTAAACACCCGGAGTTTGGAGCCCATACTGTGTGCTACGAAACGGACGGACGGCCTCGCTGGGGTGATGCTCGGGAGTGGGACTCGATGGGATGTTGCCTTGAGTCTTAACACTGTTGGGTGTCAGGTTTGGAAGGGCCTGAGGGGAGCTGATATCTGTAGGGGTGGATTACAACTGGAGATTAGATGCTGCTCGAGAGTGGGACTTCTTGATACCGCCTCGAGGCCAACACTGACGAACTCGGAGAGAGATTCTTTAAGATTCAAAACGGGCAAGCGACTTCACTCAGATGGCAGTACACCTGCCAAACAAACTTTCACCCTCAAGAAAAAATCGACTCCCTCAGGGAGCTGGAATTGATGGGTGAAATCTAAATAATTATACGTGAGCCACAATAGACCTAAGGTCGCGGTGGAGGGACTGGAATAGCCCACTCACAATAAAATCTAATCGAATCTAATGTCATTGTCATTATTTAAATAATATTTTTTTGAGCAGCCATTTCTAATCTAATAAATTAAATGCCATTTTAGTCGCGGCGATCTTAGAGATCATGTTCGATTTTAAATCCCAAAAATCATTACTTGGTAAAATTCATTACTCAAAAAGAACGCTCTGTCTTATATGTATTTACAGAAAAAATAATCTAAAAACTGTACTACATATATTACTTACGATCTCGGTTGCAGCGATCTAATAGATCAAAAACGCTTTTCCAGTGACACAGCTACAAGACCGAGTTCGAAATCATAATAAAAGAAAATAGCATCGGAACTAAGAAGATACACCATCTTTAAATAGCAGTCGAAGTGGGGCAGTCTAATCTCACAGATTAGTCGTGACTAACGAAGGGTTAACGGCAGTTTAAGTACAACCTTTTTGTTTTGGCCCAAAGATCTCAACAAAAACATAATCAATGCAAACTTAGTTTTACATGTCTTATATAAGATATTAAAAAAAATGTCTTACCTTACAAGCTGCCTCAATAGTTTTGCATAAAGCTCCAGAAGATGGTTCGCAATGAAATACATGAGCTATAAAAGTATCTTGTGCAGTATGCATAATAAAAGCACAATATTTGACTATTTTTCCAATTCCCAGGAAAGATAAATATCTTACACGACATTCAGCTAGCAAAGTGTTGTCCTGGACATAAAATTAAGTAGTAAATTATAAGGATTAAATATAGCAAAGTGCAAAAAACAAAGCAAATATTTTTTACGAGCACCAAAAATCGATAATGTATAGATTGTTATGTCTATTTTTGACAAGCACAGAAAATATATAATGTATAAATTATTATGGCTACGTAAATTTAAACATAATAAACCATAGAGTATGTTATAAATGATAAAAATACATAAAAACAAGAGGAAAAAATTAGCAATTTAAAAGCTTATAGTATTTACATCAGCATGGTGTATTGTTATCATCGAAGGTGCTACAGAAATATTAACGAAATGCCACTGGTTCTTTGGCTTAACCGACAATTCGTTAATTGCATCATTGAGAATATCCATTCCTACAGCCTGCACCACCTGAGTAGATCCCAAATAATGAGCATTGATAACTTTTTTAGGTTCTTCCATGGGTGTTGGGAATGACTGATCTGAAATTAAAAGTAAGAAAAATTTAGAAACATACCTATATGACTTTAATTTATTTATTTTTAGTACTACGTACAACATTTTGTCCCGACTTTTTAGATGATTTTAAAAAGTTGATAAAATAATTTAGTTAGTAACTGTTCAATGTGTACGCATTCTTTAGATTGTTTATGAACTTTATTTTGTTTTTTATCTTTTTTTAACGATGTACATATCACTTTGTTGATATTGCCGTTCACTCTGATCTTAACCCATTTCTGGCCAATGGTGCGTACACGCACCATCACTTTGTTTCTTTTTTTTTAGAAAATACTACAACTTTGATTGAGGAATTATGAATAAAATCTACTTCTAAAGTAACAGGGGCATGTTAACAATTTAATTTTTTTCTGTTTCTCCAATAGTTGTATTTTCTGTGTTCATTGGAAAATAAAGAACTTTTATCAAATAAATTTACGTGTAAACAATCAAGCAAATATGCTAAACTTATTGTGCCTCAAACATTGTGTTTATAATCTCACAACTATAAGTAATATCAATAATTAACACATACATTCCTAGTTTCAGTTTGTTCAGAAAAAACCTGCTACAAAGATAATGATGTGTGAACGCACCACTGGCCAGATGCATGAAGTGTAATGCCAACTAGGAAGTGTTCCTAGTCCACCCATCTGAGACACAGTATACAAAACTATCCTTCCAAGAACTTTATAGGAGTATAATATATTGTTGGCAGGTTGTGCCATTTCACTTTCTATACATATTTAGTTCTGCTTGATTTACGGTAGTGGTTAGTTGTGATTTTAGTTAGTATAGTGTACAAGTAAGATAAAAAATAAATAATAATGGCTAGAAGGTATTTGAATCAAAAAGAGTTAGAGGAGGCAATGCAAGAAATTATAAATGAACAAGGAAGGGAATATCAAGGTAATCTAGATGAATATTTATATTTTTGTTTCATAAGTGTATGAAAATTGTGTTTCTCAATAGATAGATAAATAGATAGATAGATAGATAATATATTGGCCATGTTACATAATTAGTTGATGTTTACAGCAAGTCAGCGTACAAGTTAAAAGCAGTCATGTCAATACAAATTCAAAACTCCTAAAATTAATCTATCCTAACAACAAAACACAATTAACCAGCAGTCAAAGCACAGTAACAAACAAAAAATGACAAAAAAAAAAACAAAAGAAAAACACATCAGTCCAGATCAGAACACTGGCGTAGCCACATCAGTCCAGATCAGAACACTGGCATAGCCACATCAGTCCAGATCAGAACACTGGCATAGCCACATCAGTCCAGATCAGAACACTGGCATAGCCACATCAGTCCAGATCAGAACACTGGCATAGCCACATCAGTCCAGATCAGAACACTGGCATAGCCACATCAGTCCAGATCAGAACACTGGCATAGCCACATCAGTCCAGATCAGAACACTGGCATAGCCACATCAGAACACTGGCATAGCCACATTAGTATATTCGTCGATGGAGTAAAAACAATGCTGCAGAATAAATGACTTTATCATATACTTGAAGGTTTCCAAGTCAACGGCCCTAATCTTCCCTGGTAAACGATTATATAGATCCACTTCCACAGAGTTTCTGGAAGACATAGCTAGACGACAACGTGGAACCAATAGTAGACTGGCATTAGGTGTGTTATATGTGTGAATGTCACTCTGCAAAAAATAATTCCGTGCTGTCTCATGTACCCTCAGAAGGGTGGCATAGATATACATCGAAGGAAGAGGCATTATCCCATGCTTCACAAATAGAGACTGACAGTGCTCCCTGGGACCAACAGCCGGATAGCCTGCCTCTGAAGTCTAAAAATGGCTATGGAATGTGTAGAGTTACCCCATAAAATAACACTGTAACTCAATCTAGAGTTAAACAATGAAAAATATGCCGCCCTCAACACATATGAGGCTTCAATTTATGTAACAGATATAAAGCAGCAGAAAGTTTTTTTCCTAATTGCTCAACGTGAGGCACCCAATTCTGGTCACCATCCAAAGTCAAACCCAACAATCCCACCGGTTCATCACCTGCTATGTT
Organism: Tillus elongatus; assembly: GCA_964006375.1. Lineage (NCBI taxonomy): Eukaryota > Metazoa > Arthropoda > Insecta > Coleoptera > Cleridae > Tillus > Tillus elongatus. The sequence continues at coordinate 44,074,279 of OZ023267.1, read as the reverse complement.
ATGATTTGAAGAAACGATAAGCTGTTGTGTCTTATCAGAGTTGAGTTTGAGTCTGTTACTAGTGAACCACAGCTCAGCCGAACAAGTCGCCTCTCCAACTGAGTCATATCGATAGTGTTTTTGTGCGAACTAATAAAAGTGGTGTCGTCGGCATAGCAAATAGTCTTAAATGGCATCATGTAATAATACAGATCATTAATGTAAATAATAAATAAAAGTGGTGACAAAACCGAACCCTGGGGTACACCATGCCCAACCAACCTAAATTCCGTGCTTCCCCCATTCGCCATCGGGACAGCCTGCCGCCTGTGACTTAAGATGCGACTCAAAAAATCTAATAGCACCCACCGAAACCCCATAGAACTCCAACTTCCTCAACAGTATTGAGTGAGACACGCAGTCAAAAGCCTTCGAGAGATCGCACAACAGCACAGCTGAATGCTCGTCTCTCAAGGCCATCCACCCTCAGCACAGCGAGGGTTGCAGAACGACTGCAAAGAAAACCAAACTGGTTAGGATTGCGTAAAGAATTTCTCTCAAAGTAATCAGCAAGCCTGTCCTTGATAATGATCTCCATCACCTTAGCAAACATGGGCACAATTGCCAAAGACCTGTAATTATCCAGCTCATTAAAGTCTCCCTTCTTATGTAGGGGAATTGACTCTGAATATTTAAAAACCTTGGGAAAAATACCCCTCTCAAAAGAAGCATTCAAAAATAATGTTAATGGCTCAACAAGATTATCCGTTGAGCACTTTATCAACTTGCTATTAACATCATATACATCCGTGCAGCTTGAATCACTCAATCTTAGTATCGCCTCAAGTAAATAGGGTCTGTGGATGTAGTGTACATCCCACCTGATATAGATGAGGTGACCGATGAAGAGGATATTGACGATAACATGCTCATACATGAGATAGCTCTTAAAACTGAAATTGCCGAGACATTTCAGATTGATGTTCAAGACGACGATTTTGATGACTCAGATGAGAGTCACTTGCAGAGAAAAAAATGCGTCTATCTACTGGACTAGAAACTGGAAGTGCAAATTGTCAGAAGAAGAAGGCTACTTATAATTTTTTACCGGTATCAATAGAAAATGAATATGTGCAATCCCTCTTTATGGAAAAATTCCACTAGAACTGTTTTTATTATTCTTTGATACTGAAATACTTTCTTGAGGTGCTAGAGATCTTATAGATGAGATATGGTCATGACATTCTTGTTATCGGCGACTTCAATCTGCCAGAATTTGCTAATCATAGCTCAGATAAGTCTTCTGTCTTTGTTGATGTCTTGAGAAGATTCAGTAATTTTCGATCTTTAAAACAATATAATTCAATAAAGAACTTAAATAACAGACTTCTCGATGTTGTATTATCTACAAAGGCTTGTGTTGTTGAGAGAGCTTACGACGTTCATCATCCTCCTGTGAGTGTGACGCTTTCTATCGGCTCATTTGGTGAGTCATCAGTCGAGGGCAACGCTGATCATCGCACATACAACTTTCGTAGATGTGACTTTCAGGCACTTTAATGCAGGCTTTGCTGATTTAGCGTGGGATGAGCTGGGCGGTTTTGGCGATGTCGACTTTTTACTCCAAAATAAACAATCTTCTGGACACTTTTCTCCCTAAGACCTTGTTTACAGAAAAAATCCTTCTCCTGCATGGTTTTTGTAGAAGATTAGAGCCACCATTAAACATAAAAGATTTTACTGGTGCAAATTTAAAAAAGCTGGCAGTTCTTTGTTCCTTTTTAAATTTCGAGAGCTGCGACCAAAATTAAAATATGATACAGGAAGATATAAAACTATGCCCTAAAAAGTTCTGAAGCTATGCTTCGTATAGGAATCGTTGCCACACTATTGACTCGGGTGGTCAGCACCCTTCTGCTGATTGCTTTGCATCCTATTTTTCTAAATGCTTTGACTCTCAACCTGCATATAATATAGCTTCCAATTCTGATGTGGACCTCTCGGCTGTATTGACTATTGAGCATTTTACTGATGAAAAGATCATCACAACTGCTAAGAAAATTAAGCCAAATTGCTCCTCCTGCTGGGATTTCTTGTTAGGAATTGTTTATACGCTTTTTTAACTCCTCTGAAGAAAATATTCAATTGGATTCTTACAACGGGCACGTTTTCCAACAAATGGAAGAATTCTCGTGTAACCCCTGTGTTCAAATCAGGGGACAACTCTGATTCTTCTAAATATACACCAATTGCTATATTGTGTAATGATGTTCGAAGCATGCCTGCATGAACATATAATTTTTCATATGAAATCTAAACTCTCATTGCATCAGCACAGCTTTATTTCTGGTAGATCTACACTCACAAATCTGGCCACCTTTACCCAGTTTGTTGCAGATCGACTTGAGAGGTCTTCACAGGTAGATGTTATATACACAGACCTGTCAAACGCCCTTGACAGTGTCAGTCACTCTATTCTTCTAAATAGATTTCGTTACTTAGGTTTCAGTAACCAATTGGTAAAAACCTTAGGGTCTTATTTGAAGAGTTGGAAACAATTTGTTCAGATTCGAGGCTTTAAATATGAGCCTTATGACACACCATCTGGACTACCAGGGGTCCATTTTTGGCCCTCCTCTCTTTAATATTTTTCTTGACAGAGTGTCACAGACATAATTTTTTATTTATTTATTCAACGGATCAACCATTTACAATAATAATAAGAACATCTAAAACTACATTAGTCTTAAATAACCTATCTAAAATGTGAGAACATAACAAAAAAGCAAAACATAACCTGCACACCGTATGTTTGACAATTCAATCAATAACACCTCTCAAAATGCCTCTAATAGAACGGTCAGAATCATCAAACATATCCAAGAGCTCCAAATACTCATTTGCAGTTCTCGCCACTCTCGACATCGGACTGAAAAAGTCATAATTGGTTCGCCGGAAGGGAACCACAAAAACCTCCCTTGCTCTAGTGCGGTCCGGAATTCTTAGAGAGACTCAAGCAAAGAAGGACTATCAATTTTATTCACTAATAATTTATGCAAAAAACAAACATCACTGACAATCCTTTTACCACTGAGTGACTGCAAGTGCAGCCGATTCCGCAAATAAGAAAAGTTAAGATCATTGCTCTGCAAGCCCATTCTGTAAGCACAAATTCTTAAGAATCTATTTTGTATGGCCTCAATCTGATTGATATAAATATTGTAATTCGGACTCCAGACTACAGAAGAGCAATCCAACAAAGAGCAAACCAGACCACAATACAGCCTTCTCAAGCTATTGCATGAAAAATCCACAGTTGATCTATGAATAAATCCTAACATTTTATATGCTTTAGATACTATGTATTCAATGTGATCCTTAAAAGATAATTCCCTATCCAATACAATGCCCAAGTCTTTAATCATTTCCTTCCTCTGTAAAGCACTAGAGCCCATGAAGTGCACAAAGTCAATGGGAGACTGAGTTCTAGTGAATGTAATGCAGAAACACTTATCAGAGTCAGAAGATTGTCACCACACCACCGAGCAAAACGATTTAAGTCTTCCTGTAAAAGTAAAGCGTCGTGTTTGGAACGAACAATCTTGAAAATTTTGATATCAGCAAACATCAAAATCTGACTATGCTTAAGTGAATGTATGACATCATTGATAAAAAGATTAAAGAGGACTGGTCCACAATCTGAACCCTGAGGAACTCCTGAAGAAACAGTAATACTATCAGAAATGAAGTTTCTGATCTTTACACTCTGGGACCTACCCGTAAGGAAGCTGACAACAAATTGGCGTTAAAACCCAACAATGCAAGTTTTGACAATAATAAGGCATGATTAACCTTATCAAACGCTTTGGAGAAATCTGTATACACCGAATCAACTTGTAACATATCCTCCAAAGCTGAGACCAATACATTCTGGTAAAGAAGGTTGGTTGTTGTAGATCTTCCTTTAAGAAAACCATGCTGTTGTTCGACGAAAACATGTCTGCATTCCCAAGTGTGATTAGATGTGTCTTATCTAATTTACACTGCTAACATCAAAATGTAGGTGGAGGTATTGACAGCTGCATACACCTACACAATACACAATCTTTTGACGTTTTCTGTGTGGTGTTATGAGAATTCCCTTACTTTAAATTTTGCTAAGTTCTGTATAATGTCCTTTAGTCAGAACAAGCAGCCAATTTTATTTGACAACTAATTGCATGGACGTAGTTTAGCACATCCTGACACAGTTCGTGACCTTGGGAGTAATTTTCGACCCTATGCTCTCAATTCGGCATCATTATGAACTTTAAGACTTAAGACCATGGGCTTTATAACTAGGAGTAGGAGAAATTTTACATCTCAGGAAACATTGATCCTCCCCTTCAAGGCACTGGTGAGGCCCCGCCTTGAATATGCTTTGTTAATTTGGTCTCCGGCGTACTTAGTGCACATTGATAGCCTTGAAAATATTCAGAGAAAGTTTATGAAATTATTTAGTTTTTTAATTGGTTGGCAATACCTTTGTATTGACTATCGACAGAGTGATTTATTGAAGCGCTTTAACTTGGCTAGCCTAGAGGACAGGAGACGGTGCAGTAGTTTTGCGTTTTTTTTTTTCAAAATGATCAGTTCAGCTCTTGATTGTCCCTCTCTACTCGAGTCAATAAAATGTAATGTTCCACGTATAGAATCGCGGTATCCCAACACGAGCTGCTGAGCTCATCTCCAGTCTATTATATGTGTAGAAATTACTCCAACTTGCAGGACAGTCTGGATATATTCTGCTGTTCTGTTTCTCTCATAAAGAATTGTGGCTGTACTTATTAGTGATGTAATGTATTGTTTTATATGTCTTGTATGTCCACATCATTATGTTGGCTTCGTACTGTTGGATTGTGTATTAAATAAATTATAAAACTGAACCAGAAGACACAATATAGATTTATTTTCCGTTATTTGATCAGTATGAATGTCTGGAATTTATAAATGTATAAACTTACTGACAACTCCATGATGGTTCTTCATAAACCGCCTCTCTGTGGGCAAATTCGTAGGCCTTGTAGGCTTGCATTTGTGACTAAGATCTAGCGATTTCTCGTGATTTTGTTGCAGACTACGTTCGATCATAATTTTCTTGCAGATATCTCTAAGAGTGTTAGCAATGGTGCGAGCTGGCATGTCACAGCGAAATACATGACACATGTGCTTCCTTGTCATTCGATCCCTTGCCACATAAGCAAAGTCTCTGAAAGTAGAATCAAATGTAAGTAATGGTAGGTTATGAACAAGATAATTAAATGTAAATAAATAAAAACACAAACAATTTCCTTGCTACTTTCACTGTTGCTTCAGATTGCACAATTCAACTGAATCATTTTATAACAGATTATAGATTACAGATATTATTACAGTAAAACCTCATTTATCGCGCCTTCGAACAACCGAGTCTCCGCATTATGCAAGGCAACGGACTTATCCAATCACTCTGCATTAATCAAGGTGTATGCTCGGATAAAACAGATAGAGCTGCTATGCCTACGCTGTATGCGCGAAGTATTTTGCGATTGAAATTTGTTGTTTATATGCACATACATACATATGTATACACATTAACTTGTTACAACCCTGTTTTTGTGCTCTTCTGTTGCAAACTAAAAATTAACAGTTTGCGTTCCACAATCGATAAAAGAACATTACCATATCGCATCAAAGTCGTAGTGAGTGTGGAGAAGAAGTTGGAAGCAATAACAAGATTGGATAAAGGAAAAATTATTCGGAATATCGCGGGCGATTATGGTGTTGGAGCAATTTGCGATAATATCCAGCAACGAGGTGACAAATCGTAAAACAATGAAACCCGCATGGTAGAGTTTATTTATTTATATATTTATTGAATACATGTCCAACAGGATAATCCCATTAATAGGGCACCAAACAAAAAGAACAATATGTAACAATATGAACAAAAAATACCTCTAAAACAAAACTAAAGTACTGTGCAAAACATCACAAGGCAGAAATTCCATAAAACAGTACATATAATGGCCTTAATAACTGACAAAGTAAGATATAGCCACCCTACGAATAACTGCAGCTTTATCTGAATAGAAGTCGCACAAGTTTGCAATATCATTAAAGTTAGAGCTCATTGTGTACACAGATGATTTCATATACGAGTTAGTCCTTGGTATTGGAGGCTTAAACACTCTCATCACTTTAGATGCAGCCCGTGGAACTGAGAAATTTAATTGCATTAATAAGTCTGGACAATCAACTTTACCATGAAGCAAGTTATGCAGGAACATCACAGATGCAACTTTTCTACGTGACTACAAACTGGGTATGCCAGTTTGCATCAGCAATTGTCCATGATCGCATCCCCTCTGTGGGTAGGTACCAGATGCCCTATATACAAGGTGTTTTAAAAACTTACGCTGAACATCTTCCAGAGCACCAATATGAACACTATAAAAGGAATCAAAAACCAAGCTACAATATTCAAGCCTCGATCGAATATAGGCAAAATAGAGAATTTTTAAGGTATCCAAATTGGAAAATGATCTGCTATTCCTCATAATGAAACCCATCAACTTCAAAGAGGATGCTGTGATTGTTTGAATATGTCCAGTGAAACTTAAATGTTCATCATATAAAATGCCAAGATCCTTTTGCGTTTCAGTCCTAGCCAATGGTACACCACCCACTTTGTAGGGAAAAGCTATACGGCTGGTTTTTCTAGTGTATGTCATCACTTTGCACTTCGAGACATTTAATTCAAGTCTGTTCTCAACACACAACAGCTGCAAGTTGTCAAGGTCCACCTGGAGTCTTGAACAGTCACCATTATCGTGAACACTGGAGTATAATTTGAGATCATCTGCAAATAATAGATGATTTCCAGAAATTACAGAGCTTATGTCGTTGATAAATACTAATCTGGGAGTAATCACCCTCAGGACACAACTTGTGGAGAATATTCTTCACTTCTAGTCTGTCAACATCACTCTCACCACAGCTAGCAGTAGACCCAGACTCAGATTCTGGCAATCCAAAAATAACAATATTTGACTTCCTCTTGTCTCGCTCACGAATCTCCTGTATTATATCCTCCATATAGGAGTCACTACCAGTGGGAATCTGTACAGGTAACTCTGGTGTTACCTTCAATTTCTCAAACTGCTTCTCGACATCACTAATTCTAGCAATTACGTTTGGCAACTGTTTGAGACCATTCTCACAATCAGAACACAGAAACAACAGCTTCGTCCTCTTCAACTCCATGCATTTACTCTCCGAGGCACTAAGGTCTGAGCACTGCTCACAGAACAAGAGCTTACATGTGTCACAACTAAAGGTCTTACCAGTAATACCACATCTTGAGCAGTCACTCATGATTTATGAACAGCTGTAGATAAACAGTATAAAATGAAATATAAATAAACTGATAAAGTTAAAAGCCTTGTCCATCAACACAGTACCAGGAAATAAGATAACCACAGTGCAAAAAAACAAGTGTTCAATTGCAGAATACACTCCAAAACAAAGAAAATTCAAATGTAACTTCAACTACAATGTTCAAATTTCGTAACAAACACTACCACCAGTGCACACAAATAAATGCTGCAGTTTGTCATAAATCTTAACAAATTTGGATGTAAAAAACTTGTGATAAGAACCATAAAAGTACAAGCAGACCTTTCTGATGTTTACAGTTTGCAGGCTAATCTAGTTGTTAAAGAACAGGTGAAATTGCTGAACAAGTTTGAACAGTTGGGTTTTTACCCGAGAATATGTTCCGTAAACATCTTCGCCTGTTCATCTGTTCTTTTGTTTAGATCGTAGCATAAATGCATTATACATAAGTGTTCACTTCTCTCTCCTCTGCTCAAATTCTGACACACCATCATTTCCACTACAAAAATTTTACCCTTTTGCTATTTTTTTTCAAGCTAAATAATTATATTTTCACGAATCCACTTAAAATTAATTAATGTGTATTTATGTTAATGTGTTCCATGTGATGGATGTGCGATTCCGCACGTTTTTCTTAAATTTTTTTACGTACTTGCATGATTTTACTAATTTTATTTAATTATCTGGCAATCGGCAATCAACAATTTATCGATTGTGGAATATTATACCTTTACGCATATAATACTGGCAATTTCGAACAGAATTACCCAAGTTTAGTTGCGAGTCCTTACTTACATCATTCAGGGTTCCCACTAAAAACAGCATATCAATTTCCCTGACATGCCAAAGACTATTTCCCTGACTTTGATATTCACAATCTACCCCAAAAATGTGTAACACACTACTACAGAATACAGTAGCCTTTTGCCTCATGGCGGAAAACACACTTCCCCAAAATTACATTTATAAAACATACACAATTTTCGTTACAAATAAACAAAAACGCTACTTTATATGAAGCAACTAACTGGTTGTTTACTGTCACCCTTGCTTCATATAGTTAATTTGTCATTTAAGAGTGGTTGCTTTCCAGAACATCTAAAGGTATCTAATGTTATTGGTCTACTTAAGCAGGGAGCTGAAAGTGATCTAAATAATTCTGCCCTCCTAACGAAGAACGTCCTATATGCAAAATTCTCATTTCGAGATATTTTACTTGAGAGATTTTTTATTCTGCCATCCTGGTTTTTCATCTAAATGATTTGAAATTTCACATAGTATATTGTATGATATTACTATACTTACATATATGAATGTAACTTCTTAAAATCTTATGAATTTGATTTTATAGCAGATAGGACTTTTTTGCTTAGTAAATTACATAAATTTTATAAAGAATATAACATTATAAATACCTATGTATATTATTTATTATACAAGTAGTAGATAATAATAGGGATATTTACATAGTCAAATAATTAAACCTTGATTTATATTTTATTCCTCGTCAACTTCAGGTATGTTAGAATTTGTAGGTAAATTTACCCAGAACTGTAACCTACTTGCTGGCAGTATTGGTTTAAGTTTGGTCACAAGACCAGCCTTTCGCTCTTCAGACACACCTCTACAATTTACTCTAGACTTTGGTCTTTCCATATTCCCTTTAGAAGCCTTGGCTGACAAAGAATTAAGGGAAATGAAATCACCGTTGAAATTTGGTTTATATTTAAAAAAATAACTCTCCCTTTGAAAATCTACTGCAATCATATCTTTCAAATATGGTCGGGGTTGTGTTCTTTGTACTTTATAGATTGAAGTACAGTCTATCCAATCATAAAGTTGATTGATATTCATATCAATTATATTGATGTTCGAGCTATTAGCTTTTTGAACGGCATCTTTGAAGTCTTCATAGTCGTACACCTTTCCCTTTTTCTTCAATGACACCTCCACATGATGGCGGAAAGAATCAGCTGACCTGAAAGTGTGTCCGCTTTCTAAATACTTGATGTGAAGATTGTTTAAAGCAACTTCAGGTGAATTTACAATATATATATATATATATATATATATATATATATATATATATATATATATATATATATATATATATATATATATATATATATATATATATATATATATATATATATATATAAAAGAGCTAAATAAGCTCCAATTCTTATTCTGAGCTGCACAGTTATCCAGCCAGATTGTTATTTCGGTTTCATCTCTATTAAATGAAAATAATGCATAATAACTTGATATTAGATCTTCCTTTGACCTTCCTGCAACACCTTCATGCCACACAACTGCCAAAGCGTTATTCTTTTTATTTTGTTTCCCTAATGGTACAAAGCTCTCATTAAAAACCATGATTTGTTTGGTAAAAATTATCTCCTTGAATATATCGATCCTGGGTATCATTATGATCTGCAAAATTAATATTTAAATACATTGAGTACCAATTTACAAATAAACTATGAAAATGTCTAAAGCATTATTTATTGTTACCTTTCCAAATCGGGAGAAAAGAAGGTCCCATTGCTTTCTTTTTCACATCTAAAAACATCATTCTGGTATTTTTTGTGAGCATCTACATATTTTGTATGATGATCTTGCCACAGACGGCACTTCTTGCAGTCAAAATTTTCACCATTCTTGTTATGTGCGGTATCCTTGGCATGTTGGTTGAAAACTCTTCATGTCCTAATTTGCTGAAGGAAATATTAAGATCATGCGATACTACCTTTCTATAAAAATCGTAAGACATTTTTACTGATGGATGTTTTGCCTTAAAATCGGAGTACATCAAAGTGCTATTAAGATCTGAAGGCAGGTATTGTCTCTCAGGAGCATGTTCTCTCCGATAATGAGAAACAGAAGGTTTGAAAGTTTTGATATGATCTATAACTACTTGTTTATCAATTTTATGAGCGTTTTGTTGACATCCTCTTCGATCTAGTTTAATAGGTGCAATTAAACTCCTATTTGCATTACGAACAGTCTTAATAATCCTGTCATTGTTATTATCATATCCCAGTATGGACAAAAGGAAACGTTTACATAGTTGGGCATCCGAGGAGTCTTCTGTAGTTAAATGTTAAGTATAAGATTTCTTCCTTTTAGAATTTGACCAGGCAGTTCTTCTTTTTATTTCAAACGATTTGATGGAATTGATAAAATGTTACCTCGTGGAAAGTGTGTATCACTAAAGAAGAAAGTCCCAACTACATGCATTTTAATGGATTGAACCATCTCATTTAGTAACTTGTAGATAGGACTTTTAGCTTAGTAAATATAGCTAGCATACAAGATATATCATCTACTAAGTTCAAATGTCCCAACTGTATGATTCAAGGTAGATGGGACATTCTTATGTATCAAATTATAGATAGGACCTTCTTACTTAGTGCACGATATGATACGTGCAGTTAGGACAAACTTAATAACGATTTTTAACGCACTTTTGTTGTAGATAGAGCGTTCTTGCTTAGTACAAAGGTAAAATTCATACCAAAGAATGTAAAGATGATGTAATCTGAAAATTGCAATTTTTGTAGATAGGACGTTTTTCGTTAGGAGGGCAGAATTATTGTCAAATCCACCTACTGGGTGTCTTCTCGAAAATTTTAGAAAAGGTGGCACAGAGCAGAATAATGAATTTTGTCAAGGCAAATAACCTCTTGACAGCTTGTCAGCATGGTTTTCAGGAGAAAAGATCTGCAGAAACTGCTTGTTTTAGAATGGTGAATTGCGTGTATGAAAACATCGATCGGGGAAACTTTGTGGTCACTGTGTTCTTTGACCTCACCGAGGCTTTTGACACTGTGGATGTCAACATATTAAGTGAGAAATTGTTTGCTTTGGGAATTCGTGGAACATTCTTGGAGTGGATTAGGTCATTTATGAGTGGTAGGTCACTGAAAGTAAACTTTAAGAATAATATCTCTAATGAGTATGACATCGGCTTAGGTGTTCCACAAGGTTCAGTGCTGGGCCCACTGCTTCATACTATTTATCAATGATATGCCTTGCATGTGCTAGGGGGGCTAGTGACTGTGTTTGCTGATGATACTTGTGTTACTGTCTGCGCTGATACTAGAGAACGGCTTCTTCATGATTTGGCACTGTGATAGACCAGTTCCCGGCTTGGTGTGATAGAAACAGACTTATCGTGAATACTGGAAAAACTGCATATGTAGAGTTCATAAACAGGAAGTCCTTGAATAATATCGGCATTACTCTGGTAGACACTGTAAAGTATTTAGGTGTACATTTAGATGCCAGTCTATCATGGCAGAATCAGATTGATATAGTTTGCAAGAACCTGAATAAAGCATATTTTGCAATACTACAGATGAAAAACACTGTTAACTTAAAGAGCATAATAAACATGTATTACTCCTTGGCATACCCTCACATAAGTTATGATATTATATACTTGGGTAGGGCGGTGACTGTGAGCAGAGTTTTTGTATCTCAAAAGCGATTACTGAGGTTAATGTTTAATCTAGGGCCAACAGAAACATGTAGAAATGTATTTCGAGATCACAGCCTGTTTACAGTTCCATGTATTTACATCTTAAAATGTGTCTGTTTTGCAAGGAATAATTTGAAACTGTTTACCTGTAACTCCTCCTATCATGATTATGAGACGCGTCACCAGGCTTCCTTAAGAATACTGCGTCACAGAACAACAAAATATAAACATGGCCCCTATTACAACTGTATTGTGTCTTTCAATGCTTTACCAGCTGAGTATAGATAAATAAGAACTTTTGATACATTTAAGAGGGAAGTTGAACGATTTTTAGTTCAGGAAGCATTTTACAGCCACGAAGATTTCCAAGATTTCGCTAGTCGGTGATTTGGGGTTCATTATTTGTGGGGTTCATCATTTGGCGTTGATTGTCCGTTTTGTTTTGTTTCTTTTTTTTTTTTGCTTTGCTTACTCTGGGAATTGTTTGTGGGTTTTCATATTTTATCTGCGGGCGTGTTTGTATCTTGATTTGTTTATGTGAATTTTATCGTTATTTATATTAAACCATTTGTTTGTGTATTTTATTTAGTGACATATTTGTGAATTTTCAAGTACATATATCTTGTTTATATTTATATATATATTTAGGTTCTTAACATACTGTTTTTTATTTATACATATGTTTTCTTTTTTGTTTGTACATCTTTTAGGCTTTAACTTATTCTGTCTTTGTTTACAGAGATTTAACTTTTTAATTAGTCTTTGTTTTTGTTTTACTTGATCACTTGTTCTGGACTATATTTTTGTTCATGTATACATATGACCTGTCACATGTACTGCTTGTACCCAAGGTGGCCAATAAAAATTATTATTATTATTATTATACAAATATGCAGCTATCATTCTGTTTTAATTATTTATCATAAAACGGAAACAAGTAATTTTTCCCTAACCCGGCCAAAAAATCCCTGACTCTTAGTCAATTTTCACAGATTTTCTCCAATTTTGCCTGATTTCCCTGACAATTTTTCCTTCTACAAATTCTCTGACTTTTCCCTGTTTTCCCTATTTTCCAGACGAGTGGGTCATTTCAAGAGAACCGCAGAGGCTAGAGAGTCAGCGTCGGTGAACACTAACACTGAACCACTGGACAAGCAAATCGAGCGCCGCCGCTTGGTGCGCAGTCAATCGGTTCGGGCTGGAAGAACAGTTGGTCAGTTCTTTTAGAATGAACAGTTCAGGAACAGGCTATCTCAGAACCTATTCTTAAGAACCGCTCCATTCTTTTCTTAAGAATTCTACTGCACGGTATGATGAAAGTTGACAAAAGTTTATTCCTATGGTTTACTCAAATGAGAAAAAAGGGATTGCCAGTATCAGGTGAGTACACTTCATAGTCTTCAAATCAAAATTTTTTGTTGAATATCACGAGTTTTGAAGATTCGTCTGCAGTACCATACAGTGCAGATAAGAGATTTTTCCTAAATGACATTTCTTTTCCTTTTTCCCCTTCAGGGCACATTTTACAGGCAAAGGCTATATGATGCTTGCAAAACAGTTTCCCAATGAAAGTGAAACTTTTACAGCAAGTTGCAGATGGCTGGATAGATGGAAGAAAAGACACGGTATTCGTTGGTTAAGCATCTGTGGTGAAAAGATGTGAGCTGATGAAGGTAGATTAACAAAGCGTTTTAGCATGCAGTAACACTTCCGAAGCACACAAACTTCCGCTAATATGTATCGGGAAATCTGTAAAATACAGAACGATTAAACACATCACACCTGAAGCATGGCCAGTGTACTACGCACATCAAAATAGTGCTTGGATACGTCGCGCTCTTTTCCAAAAATGGTCTTTCGAAAAATTCACTCCTTTGGTCGAGAGATTTTTGAAAAAAAAAAGGTCCTTCAAGAAAAGCGATTGTTACTAGACAACGCTCCATGTGAAAACATCATTGTCAATGTTTTTCCCACCAAACGTACCCCCATTGGACAACCAATGGATCAAGGCGTACTCAAGTCGTTTAAACGTAGTAACCGACGTTTTTTACTTCAAGAAGTTCTGGAGAAAAGCACCACAGAAAGTACCCTCATAGAATGTTTGCTTGCAATAAACATAAAAAGTAGAGTTGTGTGAAGCTTCAAAATTTCAAACTGAACCCGAACTTGAACCGAACCCTCGGTTCGAAAAACTGTTCGCCCTAGGCGATGTTAAAGTAGTTCGAAGTTCGAAATATGCAACTATACAAAATAGTTCGAAGCTCGTTGCGCCAAACTACTTGGAAGTTAAACTTTACAGGCATTCAAGGCTGCCAAATGTAGCGAAGTTGTAACTTGATAACAGCCCCGTTAACTCGGTAGCGGCACTTTAAACCCGGTATTAGTTCCATTGAGTCGGTAGCCTAATTTCAGGAGATTTCACTCATGCTTATTTTGACAACTGGTAGGACACATTGACACTTGATTTAGCAAGCACAGAATATTGAGTCGGTAGCCTAATTTCAGGAGATTTCACTCATGCTTATTTTGACAACTGGTGGTACACATTGACAGTTGACAGAGCCATTTAGCAAGCACAGAATATTGAGTCGATAGCCTAATTTCAGGAGATTTCACTCATGCTTATTTTGACAACTGGTGGGACATATTGACACTTAACAGAGCCATTTAGCAAGCACAGAATATTTTTTTATACATACTATCATCCCAGCGTCTTTATCGGTTACAACATTATGATGGCAGTGTTCGAAAGTAAAACTTGCAAATTTTACTTAACCTTTCTTGTTTTAGAAAGAATGGTGATCTTTTATGTACCAAATTTTGTATGCTACAATATATCTACATTTTGTATTTAAGGAGATGATATATGAACGTTAAAAAATGTTGATTAGTTCGATTTTAAATTTTTAAGAAGTTCGACTGTGAACTTTAGACATACTATTTATGAGGTTCGAAGTTCGAGCCAACATATGTGCTTGGGTTCGATCATAGTTCGGTTGAGAAAAAATATGGGTTCGCACACCTCTAATTAAAAGCGTCATTTACTGGTCAGCTCAATCTTGGGGTGCTGTCCAAAGACTCTTGAGAGGTAATGGGCAAAAATTTTGTCTTCTACAAATCAAAGCGATGAAACTGCAGACAGTGTAGATCTGCACAGCATCCTGGAGCAAATCCCTGGTCACGAAGACGTCGACAGAAACAATACTGAAGAATGGATTCATGGTGACGATTGTGAACAGGAACTTACTGACGTTGAAATCAGCCATCTCATGAAATCTATAGAAGATATCACGGACGATGTAAAATACAGCAAAATGGAAGAAACTCCGCAAGTCAGCCATGAAGGATTAAATGTACTTGAATTTGATCTTATATATATATATATATATATATATATATATATATATATATATAAAGAGAGAGAGAGAGAGAGAGAATAATGCAAGTGACCTCTTATTGATGAAACGATGGTGAGATATTGCAGCTAAAAAACAAATGGGCTTGTTGAAACAGTGCCGACTTTTTGAAGCCATGTAGTGACAAGTTACACCTTATTTAGTAACAATGCCATTCACTTATTAAAGTAGGCTTCTTGTGTTCTCATGTAAATAACAACCAGTTTGTAATTAAAAGATCGAAACTTAATAATATTGACTTGCCAAAAAATGAACAATCTAGACTATAATTATCGCCTAAATGATATTGATGAAAAATATGATAGTTTTTATCAAAGCTTTTTGGCTATAGTTGATGAAATGCTACCAAAGAGGGAAATAAAAATTTGAAATAAATATAAAGGACTCATAACTAAGGAAATAATTGAACAGATGAAAATGCGTGACAACTTATACAAGAAGTTTGCTTTCAGTAGATGTAGCAATGACTGGGAAACTTATAAGAAAAAGCGAAATCAGGTTGTAGCAATGATCCGGCAGCAGAAAGTAAACCATTTTCATGAATTAGTTGATGAAAGTAAACATAATCCCAAGCAAATGTGGACCATGAAAACAATAATTTCAGGAAAGGCAGAATCTTGTTATCAAGAAATAGAATTTAAAGAAGGTAGATTTAATAATCAAAAAGTAATAGCTAATAAATTTAATCATTTTTTTGTAGACAGTATTAGAGTCATAGTAAATAGTATTCCGGATGTAGATATGAGTGATTATGCTTTGGAGTCTAGGGTAACTGAAAAATTTGAAGCATTTAAGTTGATAGATAAGTAAGACCTGAGAGATGTTATTTTTTCACTGCCTAATAAATCTAGTCAAAATGAAGTCACAATTGATCTACTTAAAATAACATTTGATGAGGTATATGGCCCTTTAGTAAATATAATAAATTCCTCACTTGAGACAGGGTGTGTACCTAGAAAATGGAAAATATGTACAATAATACCAGTAAGAAAAGTGACTAACACAATAAAAGCACCAGAATTTAGAGCTGTCAATACATGTATATCAGAAACTAAGATAACAGAGAGAATCGTTTTTAAACAGTTTTCAGATCATGTTGAAAATAATAATATTTTGAAGAAACATCAGTCTGACTATAGTTGCGAGACTGCTTTTCAGTGTGTATTGAATGAATGGAAGAATAGTATGGATAAAAAGCGTGTAACAGTTGCTGTGTTTTTAGACTTAGAGAGCTTTCGAAACTGTTGATAGAGATAGACTGCTGATGAAATTGAGGATGTATGGAGTGGGGGGAGTTGTATATAAGTGGTTTGAGAGTTACCTAAGTCAGAGGGTACAGAATGTTAAGTGTGAAGCGGAGGTATCAGAAATAAAAGAAATTTCATGGGGCATTCCTTAAGGCAGCGTACTGGGTCCTCTTTTATTTGTGTTATATATAAATGACATTGAAAACTGCTTAACGCACACTAAATGTCATTTGTTTGCAGATGATAATTTATATAACAGGAGATGATTATAATGAAATAATTGGAAAGTTACAAGAGGATTTAGAAAACATAAGTAAATGATTGAAAATAAACAGATTAAAATTAAATCTTGAAAAAACGAAAATGATGGTTTTAAAAAAAATTTCAAGTTGGGAATGAAGATCAATAATGGACTACAAATAGATAAACAAATTATTGAAATAGTGGATTCCATAAAGTATTTAGGTATAATGGTGGATAGCAATTTGATGTTTAGTAAGCATGTAGATTATCTGTGTGAAAAAAATTCAAAAAAGTTAGGTGTTTTGAAAAGAGCCAGTCCTTATTTATCCATATGGGCCAGGAAAACTATTTATAATACTATAGTCCTGCCACATTTTCATTATGCCTCCTCGGTTTTGTATTTGGCAAATAAAGAAGCTGTACATAGATTACAGTTACTTCAGAATAGAGGAATGAGAATAATATTAGGTTGCAGTAAATATGAGAAAATTGTAAACATATTGGGGGTGTTAGAATGGTTGAATGTTGAGAGACTGTTAAGATTGAATGTATTGGTTTTTCTACATAAAATAAAAAAAGGAATTATGCCAGTCTATCTTAAAGAATGTCTAACATACTTCAATGAGGTGCACAATTATGGGACAAGAGGTAAGAGTGACTTCTTTCTTGAACATAAGAACACAAAGATGGCACAAAATTCAGTTTTGTTCAAGGGTGCTAAAGAATATAACTCACTTCCTAGTGATATTAAAAACATAGAAAGTGTTAGGTTGTTTAAAACCAAAGTTAGAGAGTACCTGACCAAAATATAGTTAGCTTTAGTTTTAAATTGTTACCATTAATGTTGTGCAAGCAGTTGTTTGATAGAATTTTTGTGATAAAAGTATATTAGTAATAAGTGTTTTAAGACTGAGTTTTATATTGGTAATAAGTTTGTAGCTTTGCATTTATTTTTATTGTAATTTTTATATGTAGCATTTTTGCTAAATAAATGTTATTATTTGTACCCCAAAGATTAAGCTACCTCCATTTGTTAGATTTTCACTTTTATAGTCTTTTGTGATTAAATTTTATTCTACCAATTTCGAATCTATAAAAAATGATTAAAATGTTTTATTTCTTCTGTTATCCGAGGTACCTCCTCCCCATATTACCATGGATAAGCGCGGTTTTACTGTACACACATTGAAACTTAAATTTAGAATCTAAAACATGTTTTTATAATTACCTTCCATTCTCACGTCCTACACCCCAAACCCTGATCGTGTGAATAGGTTGAGTATTGAGAATTGTTAAATTTTCTGGGTCAACCAACTTTAAAGCTCCTTCGTCCAAGTCCATAAATAGGTCTTTGCCCTTGAAAGAAGTTAAATCAATAATTCACTACACGACATTAGAAATGGAATGTAAAAAATGTATTTAAACAAAATTGGATGGCATTCATAGGCATCTAAAAATACAAAAAGTGTTTCTAAAAATTATTTAGGGTTCTTTCAAATATCAAGAAACATGTAACCAGAATTTTTTTAAACCAGATTAGATATTTTCAAGTACTAACCTACATAATATTTTATAGGAGTTAGGTTATTAAAATGAAACAAGCAAATTCGCGAATTAATAAAACAGTATAAAATCACATTAAACGAAGATACTATATGGGTCGTCCAAAGGTAATGGTGTGCAGAGCAACAGTACATTCTGGACCCCAAAATATTACGATTTAGCCAACTTACCTCAGTCTGACAGGCAAACTTAAAAGAAATACTAATAATTGTTAAAGTGAGAAATAGAATTACGATTTTTCTTGGTAGCTAGAAAAGTATTTAAAGTATTGCCTTGAAGGTTAGTACAGATGGGTTTTTATAATGAAAAACCAATTTATTTCCAATTTGGCTTATTGGATAGAGAGCACTGCTTGTGGTACTCTTTTAAATCTTAAAAATACACTTTTTTGTTAGCATGGCTAGGAACGTTTTGATTAAAAAACAGTATTCCCTTGGTATTTTCTTCAACAAAAAAAAAGGTATACTTTGTCGAATGATGCTAAAATCAACTGTTTTTGAAATATTTGCGGTTTTAAAAGTAGCTGCAGTAATGTGAAACTATCAACATTTAAGTGTTAAGCACTGGTTGGAAAGCAACAGAGATTAAATATGGTTACAATCAGGGACACATCAGCTTTAAATGACAGACATTTACAATACTCTTTTTTTTTCAATTGTAAATGAAAAAACTGGTTAATTAAAATAAATCCTTTAGGGTAATAAATGTAAAGAATAATAGAAAAATATTATTATAACAATTCTTGGCAGGTGTTTATTGTGTAATTGCAGACCAAACTGATTTAAGATAACCCTAAGTCTACTAGGTTAAAATCCAGGCTATGAGCTGGCTAAGGGATTAGCAATTTGGTAGGTACCGTCCTTTTGTAAACAGCTTGGATAGGTTTGTTAGCCAAAAAAATCAACTAGTTTTTTTGGTTTTATTGCGGATGTCTCTGAAAATAAAGCTATGGCAATCAAATCTGGTATGCAGGTTTCTATTATCAAAGATATACAAGATAACAAAATTTAGATCTCGGAGGTAAAAGAAAAAAGTTTGGGATACAGCAAGTGCATTATGGTAGTGAATTTTCATTAAATGCTTCAAATTTGAATAACTCAATTTTGTATAAACCTAGAAAGCTAAATTTTGGTACGTACTAAGGTATTTGGCAAGGCATATCCACAAAATTTCATCAAAATAGCTTTGTCATTTTCGGAGATAACATTTTTTTTTTTGAAAAGAAACTCAAAATTTTCCCGGAAAACCTTGTCTGATTTTCCTGGCTAACGAATTCATCTAAGCAATGAATAAAAGAAAGGCACTTGCAGAGTTTCATCAAAATCGGTTGACTACTTTTTGAGTTATCAGTTGTGTAATTTTCATTTTTTATTGACTCCTAGCGAATTTTTGCAGAGAAAAGGTTTTTCGTTTCATTTTTGTAAAAAAAATGCGTAGATCATTTCTATGAAAATTCGCTACCTAAGGCACTTGATGCATCCACATTTTTTTTTATTTATCTAATGACTGCGGCATCGCAGGCTATTAGAGCAATTCTCTGATGTTTATTTATTGATTTTCCAAATTTTCCAGATGCAAACCCAGGACCTCTCGCTTTGCAGGCTGACACCCAGCAGCCCGTACCTTGAGAGCGTCTATCTTAATAGCATTATATTACTATTATAAATACTTACATCACCCCATCTCCCAACTACATCGAGTAGATCATTTTTACCGACTGACAAATCAACAATACATTTATTCACAGCTTTGCTACTCTTTTCAGGTGTCAAATCATCTTCTCCAATTTCCACCCATCCAAGAGAACGAACAGCAAAACGAATAGGTAATTCTTTCCTATCAAAATCCGACTTTGATGGGTAACTTCTTCGCCTGGAAGAAAAATACATAACCAAATACGTTATGGTAAACATTTGATTATGAAACCCTTACTTGAAAGCATACTTTTCCTTCCACCTGTAGTCATCGGTTTCACTATCCAATGCCGAACTTGTGTTGCTTCTGGTCACCATTGGCTCATGAGAGGTTTTACCTGAAAATGCAAAAGCTATATCATCCTCGCTGAGTTTCTTGCTTCTCATCGAATTCTCAGGAAACTTGGGAAGCTCCCTCTGTATAACGCCGCTCTTGATATGCCAATAATATGGGCCTTCTGAATCTAATGAAAATAAAACAACTAAGTATATAACTTGCTATTGGATATAACTTATATTTATCGTAAAAACATAAGAAAGTAAAAAAATATATAATAAATGATAGGTGAAACTTCTCCCTGATCGTGATGATTCGCCATACTCATGGAAACGGGCAGCTTAAATAAAAAATTAAAAAACGTGGAAGATCCTAAATCTAACATAGTCAAAGTTGGCATGGATGCTAAATAACCAATTGAACTAGCATCTCGTGCACTTAGTGCCGTTATATTCTATTGTCGATTTTGTTTGGACTAAGACGGGGGCAGGTGTTTATTCGGAAGGACCGAGGGTAAGTCATAGTATTTCCCTTGGAGCCCATGCAACGGTCTTTCAGGCCGAAATGTACGCCATCCTGCAGTGTGTGCGGGAGGACAAGAGGAGGGGCTACAAGCAGATCCTCATAGCCACAGACAGCCAGGCAGCCCTTAAGGCTCTAAGTAGCCCATGGGTAAATTCCAGGCTAGTGAGTGCTGAGATGAGTGACCTGGATGGGCAGAAAGGTCACCCTTATCTGGGCCTGGGTCACTCGGGGGTTAAAGGCAATGAAAAAGCTGACAGTCGCATGAAGAGAGGGTCAGCAGAACCATTTGTGGGACCAGAATCGGTTCTGGGCGTGACAAAGAGCACTGCCAGGGGAGCCATTAAGTCCTGGGTCAGAAACGAACACAAGGTGTACTGGGCAGACTCTCCAGGGCTTAGACATGGGAGGTCAGTAATTGACGAACCCAGTTCAAAGAGGGCTGTGGAGCTGCAAAATCTTAGCAGAGGACAGCTCAGAAACATAACAGGTCTCTTGACGAGACACATGGCCGTCAAGAAACACTTGCATAAAATGGGGCAGTTCGAGGGGGACCTCACATGCAGACTCCATGGCGAGGAGGAGGAACCAGCCCAGCACACCTTGTGTGAGTGTAAAGCTCTGGACCGCAAAAGACAACTGGTCTACGGTCAGTCTAAACCGGAGACAAAGCAATATAAAACTTCACCCTAGCAATCGCTGTGCAGACTAGTTCAAGGCACAGTGATTTTGGAATGGGTGGAGTAAAAAGACTAAGGGCATGCACAATAAGCCAAAGGCTGCAGTGCTATCGGGGCGGCAAAGACGCGGACGAGCCCTGAGAAAAAAAAAGACGAAAGTCATTAACATGTAGAGTCATTAACACGTAGTCTCATGACAGTTGTCAGACTTTATATTGGCATTGGTTAGTTATACTTAAATTTTCTCTTATGGTTTCTGTCCTTGTCCACACACTCAAACAATTCTTTCTGAATATTCCTCTATATAAAATGTTATTCAACACTTACCCTCATGTTTCTCCCAACCTGAAGGGAATGAAGCCGATTTTTCCTCTAATTCTGAAGTAATGTTTGAGTTTTTAATTGCATCTTCGTTTTCATTTTTCTTTGAGGTAAATATTTTATCATACTCTTCAGACAGCTCGTTATTCACATATTCAGTCAGTAATCCCTTTTTCCTAAAGCAAAATACATTTGTTATCAGACATTCCTTGTATATACAATACAAGTTTTTACAACAAGTCTAATCTTTAAAACGTTTGCAGGTATATTTTCATCACTTCTTTTACTGTAATAATTTTTTTGTCTTTCGGATGTCAAAATTGTATTGTCAACAAGTTTATGATTTTACAATTAAAACTTTAGTTTGTAAAATTCATAAACTATTTTTGTTATTATTTCACTTTTTTCACTTCATTTTGTACCAATTGATAAAAAAATTCTAGGTATCCTAACATAGTGAAATTGTAATAATAGTAATAATAAATTTAGAGACTTTTCTACTGATTTGGTAAGTTACTGCAATCTACAATATTTTCCTAGTCGAAGCACTGGAATATATAAAAGTGTTCCATAATTAACAGAGGACACAGCAGAGATAGATTTGTCATGTCACAATATTACGATTTAGGCAAATCAACCTTAATCCAATTTTTGATACTAAAAAAGATACAGATGTGAAAGTTAAAATTTTAAAATTGCAGTGTATGACATAGACAGGCCTAGTAGACTTATTTTGATGGTGAACCAAAATTAATCCTTAGGTTTTCTCTAGTTGCTAGATGATGCTGTGTATGCTTGATAATTTCAAATGTCAAAACTTTTTATTCTTCAGTTTTTGGAAATTTCTGACAAAAAATCATTAACCTCTCATTTTCAGATAAAAAAGGTTAAAAAATCGAACTAAATTAAGTTGAAAGATTGTTGCAGTAATTGGAAATGTCTTAAACAATTTATTTTAAGTGAGGTTGACGAGTACAACTTGCTTTTATCTAGACATTGGAGAGGAAAAACTTGTTTTCACCAAACTTTACAATAAATATATCATCTTATTTCAAAGCAAGTTAGTGTAATTTAGTGCATTTAAGGAGCTAGAGTAAAACAATGTATTGCAGCTTGTCACAAAAAAAAACACTTGCTTCTGACAAGTTTTATTTGCATATGTTGAATGTTGTTCAGATTCAGAGAAAAATTATTTTTATAATCTTAAATTTGGCAACCCTGTATTTTCCTTGGTATTAAGGTTTGAATTGAACTACGATAAGTTTGCTCAATACATAATATTTTGCTGTCTAATCTACTACTGCTGTATTCCATTAATTACAGGACTTCCTACTTTCCTACATATAAAATTATAAAAGTATTTGGTTGGAAACGAACTGTCGGCCCTAAGATACACCATAGTTCATCACGAGAGTGCTGAAAGGTTATGCAATAGGCAATTTGTTTAACACCTTTGCGTGTTGATATAGTATACCTATGATTAAGTTAAAAGAACCTTTGTTTTGAATTTATAAGATCATTTTAAGCAAACCTAAATAGCCAAACTAACAGATGTTTCATGATATTTGAAAAAAATAATAAAAGGCATCTAATAAGAGTTATCCATTTGCAATAACAAAATAGTGTTGACGCAGCCAGTGCGTTTTGGCAGCAAATTTGTTGTGGTAGTGAGTTTTAATTTAAAAAATTGGTAATCAAATAGGTAGTAAATAAAAGTATTAAAAAAAGTTTTTCATTCATTTCAAATCTGAAATCCTTCCCATTGAGTTAGAATCTTCAAAAATCTTGATACATATATAGTGAAGCCTTCAGAAAAGCACACATTTATTCCGATACTTGAGAAAAATTAATCAAAGGCACTTGATAAGATTTGTTGATTCGCAATAAGAAAAAAGTGTGGGCGCAGCAAATGCATAATGGTAACAAATTTGCATAAAAAATTCCTGTTAAACAGTAAATGTTGGTTAAAAAACTTGTATGCGATTGGTTTCAGTACTTTGTCATCAACTTTTTAACACTGTAACATATTAGGCAAGGGGCAAAAAATTAAAAAAACATACATATATTTAACTAATGACTTACAATTCCTTCTAATGGTTAAAAAGATATATAATTTTACATTTTCCAACATAAACCAAACAATTAAATTCTAACATGAAAAGTATGATCAAATACTATATAATGACAATACGGGACACTCCTATGCTTTAGCATTGGTGCTTTTGTAACAAGTACACTCGTGCCACCTCGCGTGAAGTACTGACAACTCAGCGGGTAATTTGAATTGTATATTTACCTGCATATTCTTAATCTAGACAATTGGTTTATTATAGATGAATATAAAAACTTGTACATGACAAAACAGTGAATTATGATTATATAGTTATAAATAGAATTTGTATCAACAATCAGCTTGCAACCTAAATAAATTCAGCATGAATAATTCTGCAAATTTCCCTTACCCATAATCTTATTTCATCATAATTTAAAGGACTACCTTGAAACCGTCGTTAAACTACTATTTCAAGGGTAGATATAGGAATATACTGAAAGCTGTTTCTGAGGATATTAAGTTACAATCTGTACTTACCTATAAATAATTGTTCTAGGTATAAATGGTAGCACAGTACTCAAGTTGCTATATCTCTATATGAAAACTGTCTTATTAATCTAATATTTTAAAATATGTAACTGATATACTTACTACATAATTAAGAAATTGTGCAGATGAAAGGTGAGACTAACTCTTACTTCCGTGAATAAATCTATTATAGGGCTGAATCTGCTATTTTTTACTTGTCTCTTTAAAAACTTGTCTTGGGAAGATAACTAAAAGCCTTTACCAAGTAAAATAATTTTAAATGTGAAAAAATGTGACAATTTATGCCATACTGAAATAAAAAAAGACACAGAAGAATATAGAAAAACAGTTTTCTTATATCATTTATTATTAATGCAAAACTTTTTGCCTTGATATTTTTTTTTTTTTGATGCACTGAGACAAGTTAAGATTGAAACCTTTCAGCCATCCGTTTACGAAATGTATCTATAAATAGGTACATGATGGTAAATATTACACAATAAATTATCTTCTGCGAACTGTACATATTGGCATAAAAGTGATTCTGAATTTGTCTTCTGCTTCAAATCATATTCACGTTTCGCCATCCTTTGGAAACCTATGAAATGTCTTT
Organism: Tillus elongatus; assembly: GCA_964006375.1. Taxonomy (NCBI): domain Eukaryota; kingdom Metazoa; phylum Arthropoda; class Insecta; order Coleoptera; family Cleridae; genus Tillus; species Tillus elongatus. The sequence goes on along the minus strand of OZ023267.1, from coordinate 44,049,244 downwards.
GATTGATTTAGCACATTATAATTCGAACAATTATAGATTGAACACACCCAACCACTAACATTTATTGTAAAAAACACAGCTCAAACTTAATTATACACAGTAAAACACCAGTAATTGCTAGTGTTACACGTTCTCAAACGACGTAACATCAGTACTATCCGCTAGGGGCGCTGATATTCTTGAAACACGAAATCAGCCGGAGTGTCCTGTATTGTCATTATATAGTATTTGGTATGATGTAGTTAGTACTACATACAGACGTGCAGGCTACTTCTCTGGCTTCAGTGTTGGGTTTCGTTTATGCATGTGAAGAATGTAGCAAGCATGTAAGCTAACTGGAGCAAGTGGCCGTTCTGAATTCTAGATGTTCTAGGATGTTCTTCAACGATACTGTAACCAGTTTCGCTGCTTGGCAGCATCCTCAGACTTGAGCTGCACTGGCTATGTCCTTCACTTATAGAAATGAAACCCAACAGCGAAGCCAGAGAAGTAGTCTCCAATCAATGAGTATTTATTACTGATTTGTGCAGATATCAACATAAGTTTGATGTCTTTTCTATTCACTGCAATGTCTAATCAACAATATTAAAAAACAACTCGCTTTAGAAGTACATATGTAAATAAAAAGGTTAATAATTTAATTGTGTTAATCTACATTACATAATCACAAATTCTTACCGTTCATTAAGTTTGAGGTTAGAATTATTCTTGGTCATTTTGTCATTAGTAAGATCCACACCCATCATGCTAATATCCAAGGAAGCGTATGTTTTCCTGTGAGGCATGTCAGTAACAAAGTTCTTGGTGAAGTGGTCCATCATGTCTTCATCCTGCTGACTAATATCGTAAGAACTCTGAGTATTAGAATTTATCTCATCGTATATATAAGCGGGATCCATATGGTAGTTTGGATTCTCATAGCTCAATAATCCGTTCTCTATAAAAAAGAATATATTTAAGTAAATACTGGCTTATTGGGCATTGCAAGATTTTACCCTTTTCAATGCCCCAACAAAAACTGGTTGTTATAAAAGGGGCAGTATGTCTATGAATGTTTAAATACAACAAAGTCTCAGACTTTATTAGCAAAATACCAACGTATAAGCAATGAGGAATTTGCACATTTTTTTATTCTCCTCTTATTCAATTCCCCACATTGTATCAAATCAATTGCCATATAAAATTTAAATTTTTAACTAATAGTTTTCCTGTAAAAAAATATAGAAAATCAAAATAATTGTCTCCGCGCCAAAACGCAGCCATAAACAAAGACGGCCTACTGTGACGTCACGATCCGGTATCGGCCAAACGAGTCTCGCTTACTCACACAGAGATCCTCATATCATTAGTGTTTATGTGACTTACGTGTGCCAGATAGTTATCGTTATCAACTTATATTATTGTTAATATCTATATACTCATATTAATTATTTTAAAAACTGTACAGTCTTATAGTATAGCTACAGAAGTTGGATTTGTCCAAGGACAATCTTATAATTTACCAAAAATTTATGTACTAGAAATGTTTGCGTTTTTAGGAATTTCATGGGTGCTAAGCTAAAAGGAGTGAAAGCTGGGAGGTATGTGTCTGATATGAACTTTATTTTATCCTATAAATATCTTTGTTGGATTTTATGTAGTAATTTCTTATAAAATATAATGTAAATAAAAGCATAACCTCAAAATGTTCTCCATTCAAATAATCTACAAGAAAAATATACACTATTTCCTCCTGATTTTCTCATCCTTAGGTACATTAAAGAATAATTTGTTGGGGGTAGTTATTGTTGTGCAAGTACATTTGGGCACTATACAGCACTTATAATATTTATGTCCAGGCACTGTTATGTCTTTCGCATTCTCGTATTGTAATTCTGAATCTACTGAAGTCATCACACAGTCACACACTAAACTAGATTAAAGACAAGTTACTATCTTTGAACCTATATTATACACTAAACGACTAACCGCCAAAAGTACTTAAAATTATGATAAAACTGCTCAGAATTCAATGCAAACAACGGTATCACGCAGATGTACCGGATCGTGACGTCACAAACCTCTTCACCAATCAGATCGCGTTATCGCCCACCTTGTCTTTTTGAATTATATTCAATATTTCAATAATTAATTACAAATTAGTGGTTCACTTTAAGGGGGGTTTACTTGTAGACATATATTTTTAGAGTATTTTGCTGTACTTTAAATACGTTTTTCATCAAAAGTAAATTATATGCAACTTCCTCATTGTATGCTTAATTCAAATATACAAAAATATGCAGGGTGTTCTATTGAAATTGTTTTTGGCACGCTATTTTGCTATACATATTTCCCAAATATGGTGTCCCATTAACGCATCCTTAAACAATTTCTAATATTCGTTATGGTATGGGTGTAACATGAGAATTACACACCAGCTGGACACTCGATTAAAAGATGAATTGCATTATGGAATTTTCTAAAACATAGTTCTGTGGTCGGTCCTTAAAAGGTCATAAGTCTTATTCCTAGGAATATATGTTTTTAATCAGATATATGATAATCAGTTTTCAAAAATGGGCTAATTTGTATTAGTGTATGTAACACAATTCTCCATTCATTAATTTGCATCATGTGTGAAGAAAAATTAATATTTCTGAACTTTCAGGGGCCATTTCCTGTAAACTGTGCTTTACTTATCCCCTTTTAAGCTCCAACCAAAGTATTGTAGGTTAAAATAATATAGGCAAAGCTTTGATGTGGTTAGTCTTTTTTTTTATTACAGAACTGGCTCATTCAGTCACTGTCAATCTTCAAAATGAACAAGGATGCATCTGACCTTGCTTTTCATTATGGAAAAACCTGCCTTAAAAATGTTAATCCAACAAGCTCTTTAACTTTTTCCTTTTAACTTCTTTTATCTCCCTATACGCTTGCTGTTTACTAAAAATATATCTTAAAATTAAAACTTACATACTCCACTCACACACATACGCGAGCGCATATACACTCATGTATACGCACTCACGTCAATAGGCTTTATACGTCCAGTACTTGACACTATGTGCAAGACAGAAAATGCACATTATCTCTTCATGTGCACATACACACACATACATATGCATACACACATCTACGCTACGAGTTGTTGCAGGAGAAACACTGGGACACTTTTCACACCAATGGATGTTGTCATGGTGACTTTTTAACATACTGGGGAGGCTGCGGTCAAAAGAGGTTAACACAAGGAAAGACACAAAGGAACTTACTTTTATCTCTCTGACTATACATTAATCTGCTAAGTTTATTTAGTATCCCTTAAGACTATATAGTATATTGCCACTAGTACAATATTTATGGAACAGTCCAATTTTCAGAATATCATTTTTTTACTAAGACCTATATAAACCTAGCTAACTTAGAGTCTTTAACAAAACTCATGAAAGCTACGATGACACTTTTATTACACACAGCTTGATACATAAGTGACGTCACATCAAGTGGAAAAGAAACATTGTATTCTGTCAAATTACAAAATAATCTTTTTCTTTGTTCATGATGCATAATACAGGAAAAAATCAAATGATTTAATCAGCTGGGCTGGTACTGTCGCATGAGTAAAATGGATTGTCTTCAACTTTTATTTTATACAAATGAGACTTAAAAGCACCATGGCCTATGATAATTATGTTAAGTGTCGTAGACAAGTACCTAGGAAGCAACAGTTCTTTGTAAATGGTATGTTTTCTTAGATTAGGGATGATACTACTGAAGTGCTTGTTACAGCTACTTTTCAAATTATTCCAATGATCCTGCCACCTTATATTACACACATGTTTTACTTGCGGAAGTAGATCTCTGTTACTGTAAAAGTCATGTTTACAACCTGTTTTAGTTGCTTTTTTAGCAAAATAGTCGGCCTTTTTATTACCCTCAAGCTTTTGGTGCCCTTTTACCCATATGAAAGTAACTCTTTTGTGCTGTTGTTCCAAGACCTCTAATTGATAAGCAATATCACATATTACCCTGGACCGATATATAGCATTTTGAAGATTGGATATAGTTCTTAACAGTGAAAGGGAATCGGTCTAAACAACAAAGCTACTCATATTTTGGTTACAGGCTAGTACTAACGCTTTTTGTATGGCAACAGCTTCAGCAATGTAAATTGAAGTGAACTTTGGAAGACTAAATAGCTCAACATAATCTAATTGTTTAATGTACACTGCGCATCCCACTGAATCTTGAATATTTGACCCATCAGTATAAATTTTGACCGCTTCTTTATATGGTTTTAACGCTTGTTTCAATATACAAGTATTTATATCTGGTATGTTAGTAAATATGGGTATAATAATGTAGTGTTAGAGTCTTCTTTCTTACAAGTTTCATTGAAACTCTGAACTAGTTTTTCATCTGCTCTTCTGTTACTTCTCTATTTATCTCATGTACCAGCACGAGTAGGCTACCCATGGAAAGATAAAATCAATTAAGCCTAAGCCTGTGTGTTTAGTACTTTCTTAAACATCGCTTCCAAAAGACTGTTAAGTATGATACATTTTCCAAAGGCAATCCAGCACAGTAGTAGTGTGATTCAAAAATTAATATGTTTGCTTCAAAAGAGATATAAAAGTTCTCTATGAAGACATAAAAAAAAGTGGAAGTGGAAGCTGCTGAAAATGCAGAATAAAGTGGAAAAGTGTTAGCAAACGTGAACTAATAACAAAGCAAAACAAACAATCATTAAGAAGAAGTCTTTAATAAAATTGAAGAAGGTTGGCAGGAAATAAACACAGTAATGATTGTCCACCTGACAGTCCTTTTTTATTTTTTGTTGCCAAGAAAAATTCCTCTAATTTTTCTCTTCCAGCAGCACCACCTAGATACAAAGCTAGCACACGGGCGTCAAAATTGTTTGCGTTTTCCTCATCCTTGCTCCACATTCGACATTTGAGTCTTTCAGTTCAGTTATTTAGATTAGGTTCGGGTCTTTGTGTTCTGTAGATATTTTTTTAAAGTAATGTATCACTCCCACATCGTCACATGTGAAAGTAAAATTTTTTTTTCGCTTGAACCTCTTAAAAAGCGTTAAAAGATATAGAAAGCATGATTTTGGAACGTTTTTTTTTTTTTTGTCTCGGTCTGTTTGTAGCCAACTTTAAAACGAATTGAGATATCGTCTTCAAATTTGGTATACAGTTAGCACCCGACAAACGAACGGTTCGGATAGTTTTTGAGTAGATTCCCCCCAGGGGGTATGGGATGAATGGTCGGTGATTTGGTGAAAATTGACATGTTTTTGTTAAAACTCGAGTAATATAACGTTTTAGGGTGTGTCCATTAGGAAACTTTCAATTTCATCAAACATCTGGTATTCTGTGCTGAAATTTAATTAGGGGTTGAATGTGTGGGTGTGGAGTATTGGTGCAAGAAATTTCGAATTTTTTTGTGCAAAAAACGGCGTAAAGTTCTGATTCTGGAACGAACATTTTTTTGTCTATCGGTCTGTCAGCCTGTCTGTTAGTAGACGCAATAACTCTTGAACGAATTGCAATATCATCTCAAATTTGGTATCCAGTTAGCACCCGACAAAGGAACGCTTAGAATTGTTTTTGGGTAATATCGCTTCAGGGGGTATGGGATAAATGAAGATTTACTTTACTGATCAGTTTCGAACACTGCCATTATAGTGTTGGAACTGCGATGCTGGGATATGTGAAAAAATTAATTCCGTGATTGTTAAATGGCTCTGTCATGTATCAGTGTCCCCCAAACTGTCAAAAATATGCATGAATGAAATCTCCTAAAATTACGCTACCGACTCAGTGGTACCGATACCGAGTTCAAAGCACTGCTACCGAGTTCACGGTACCGCTACAAAGTTACAACTTAACTACCTTTGGCAGCATTCAATTTCAAAGTATTTCTGAGTAACGAACTTCGAACTATTTTGGAGAATCACGTATTTCACACTACTTTAACATCGCCTAGCGCGAATAATTTTTCATACTGAAGGTTTTGTTCGAGTTCGTGTTCAGTTCGAAATTTCAAAGCTTCACACACCTCTTATAAAGTGCAGAAATGTGGAGCTAAACATATGGTAGGAAGATGCTTTGTGTAGAATAAAACATGCAATTGCAACTGCCAAAGTACACTTTTACAACCAGCATAGTCAAGCTGTTGGTGGAAGACATCAAGCATCGGAATATGGAAATAGATTTAGAAGGCAAGATCAAGTCCGTGAAGCAGATCAGAGAGTACCCATACAAACATGAACAATAAGCCAAAGGTTGCAGTGCTATCGGGGCGGCAAGGCCGCGGACGAGCCCTGAGGGTAAAAAACATACAAGCGAGGGGTCAAAAGTTCGATGGGCGACTTTCAGTTTATCGTAAGTGCAAGTGATTGTGATTTTGTAACTTGTGCATTTTATAAATGTATAAGTAATATGTAATGCAGTGCTATCGGGACGGCAAAGCCGTGGACGAGCCCTGAGGAAGGAAAAAAATATGTAATGCAATTCCTTTAATGCCATACTGAAAGCCTGTAGGATCAATCGTCTAGCTGAATTTCAAGTTACTTCAGCAGGGTAATATTCATCTCGGAACCTTTGTATTTGGCTATTCAATTTTCTGGCAACTCCAAGAACTGTATTCGTATTTATTTTTATATTATTGAAATTTAAATTGTTTTATTAATATTTTATTCACAAACATTTCTTTGCATTTGTTATAAGTACATACTTACCTGTATATATGTGTAATACTGTGATTGATGACTTATTTAGTATTCGAATGCAAGTTTACAGATGTGTGTAACCACTGAAGTAATCGTAACATACACACAAGTGATTGAAGTTCAAATTCTAACAAACGGAGGGCTTGCTTATATGAAAATATATGCAAGGTCAGTTAAATATAGGAAAATCAATAAATTTTGAAAATAAATGTAATATCTCATGACTTTGCCTTTACTTAATTTCTGTATTGTTAAAAAAATGAATATCTTTTGAAAAAAAAAGCAATGTTCCCATGAGTGTATGCGTCGTTTTTTTTTTAAGAAGAGTCTTTGAATCGATTGTGAAACATTTCCAGAATATATTGAAAGCTTCTACTCACATTACAAATTATGTTCTAAAAACCTTATTAGTATGACAATATCCGTCCAATTCTCATGGTCACAGAACGTTGTATGAATATTATCATTCTGATAATGTTCTGGGGATTTTAAATATTTTTACACAACATTCTGTTACCTCCTTCAAACAAAAACGTAGAAACTGTGGTATATGGTGATTGACCTCAGGTGGATATAGGTCTGCTCAATGGTGAGGTCACGATTGCCTATAACACCCTACCCTAAAATAGCTATCTATCAGATTATCATTTATTAAGATTATTTTATTTATTTATTAAGATTAGCAATACTTTTAGAAGGTTGACAGATCTGGATGTAGTTGGATACTCACGTTCTTTCTTGGTTTGTTTTGCACTGCCTGGAGTCCTATATTTGTGGGCGCCCCAGACTAGTGCCAGGTAATATAGAAATTTAGATATTTAGATAATCGTTAGTAAGAATAAATAGTTTGTGTAGACGCCAAAAGAAAGAAGATATTAGGGACGGATTTATCTTCAATCAAACAGATGTTAATGTAACAAAGTATATAAATTTACTCATACAAATTATATTTGGAATAGCAAACAAAATGAAATAAAAATGGTTGGTAAATCTTAAATAAACATTAATTGCACACAAATAAAAATCAGATAAACAGCAAGAACTTCAAGAAAAAGAAATTATCAATTCACTTACATATGACAAAACAATAAGATAAAGATGGTTACATCTTACTAAAATACTGATGTTAGCCACTTGAGCTTTATATGTAAGATGAAATACAGTATTTTACAGCTAGAAAGCCAACATGTATTATTAGGTAAATCACTTGACGTTTGTCAATCAATTTGATTAATTTTTCAATAACTTTAACTGGCCAGTTCTTTGAGTGAGGCTCCAAAAAAATATATATAATCCTACGTGAAATTTCTACATTAATTATTGAAAATAAGAGATATTGAAAAGAATGTACAGGTTAGATATTTTACAGACAAAATTTACTAGTTACAATTTCAACAATTATGTGTTTAAATTCACAGGCAAAATTCAACCACTTAAACATGAAATTTACAATTATCCCTATAGCACCTCTCTGACACTGTTCAAGTTCGAATTTGTTTACGTTATTTTGGAAAGTTCAAGTTATAAGGCTTCAGATATTACATTGCTGCTTGAAAAATTGTGCCGGTTCAGAGAAAAAGGAGTTACACAGACTCACCAAATGTTCCTGTATTGAGTTACCTGATGACCCTATGAAGATGCCTTCCAAGTGGGATCAACTATGAGCACCTGAGACAGGTTCACAGACTCCAATTGGGTTGGTGGACTTGTTACTCCAATATTAGGAACCCATTTGACAAATATGTCGATGTTCTGAATTCGCTTGACGGATACTTTGCAAATCGCAATTAAAAACGTGAACTGGCCCAAGTGAAATTCACTGCCAATTGACTTAAAGTTCGGTAATAACCAGGAACTGTTTCTGATTAAGGTAAGAAATACATCAGGTCGGAACAAAGAATCACAACTTAAACTTGCGTTTTTTATGCTAAATACGATGTTTATTTAAACTCTAAAACCGCCTAAATGACTTTAAACAATCACTGACAATTATTATTAGATGGTATAGATAACAGAAAGGGTTTTATCACCCATTTTTAAGATAAAGTTTAACCACCGCAACTACAAGGTGTCGAGTTCTGCAATTCCTAACTGCTGCACGCAAAAATTCTTACCGTGACCGTTGGTGGCTGTGCGCGAGCTCTTTCTAGCCTCCACTCTTCGAATGAGATAAAACGAGGCCTCCAATTGGTGGCGAAGTCACGACGTCTTTTATACACACCTCCACAATAATGGACTCGTCAGTTCGTTTGATAACCGATTTTCTATATTTCATCATAATTACGTCAGCTTCTGTTATTTACCTAGAATCTCAGGGCAATAGAGACAATCATTTTCCCCAACAAAAATGCAACGTTTTTCAATATTTAGATTTCGACGTATATTATAGGGAATTCAGTACGGTTCTTACGATACAGAATTTCTTAGCGAATTTTCATCAAAATTATTTTGAAACCTAAAACTTGAAATATTTATTACAGATAGTGTATTTTGAACCAGGAATTATTCCAGATAAAATGTGAATCGTTACAATTCCTGGTAGATTCAAAGAATATGTTTGTGCTGTCTGAGGGTTACAGATAATCTACTGACAAGAATAACAGGATTTTTGGATGGAAAATGCAGCAACTTTCTTTGCTGAATTTTACACTGCTTGATTACTACTTACCCAAATATATATCTTCCTCGTCATTCATTTTATTTCTTGTTACAGAAGCCATCTGAATAAGAGCTAATAAAGATGAATAAGGACTGTAATAATCACTTGGATTGTTAAATTTCAAATGCAGGCAAACTGATGAATTATAAAATTCACCACACAACATTTCCAGGCAGAAATGTCATTCCTGCAATGTACTGAAACAAAAGACGGCTAGATACTTTACAATTCCCCACAGACTCGCTCGTGAAACATAAATTATCTAGTGTCAGATCGTATGTTGTTGGTTTTAAATTAAAAGAATAAGAAAAAAACAATAACTATGACATCTAGATGGAAAATGGAAAACCTCAACAGAACAACATAATATGATTTGACTCAAAAAGCTTAATAACTGGCTTTCTGCAACAAAAATATTATCGGAAACATACAAAGATACATTAAAACAGCCACTGAAAATCCAAGCAGCATGAACAAAATAAAATGTCAAAAACAAAACATGGCATGTGTACAATGTGAAAATAATAATTATGAAGGTGAATCATGTATTTAAATTGGAGCATTAAAAAATAATCATGTTATAATCATGTAGTAAGGACATATTGACAACTTTACTTTTTTTAATGAATATGACTCAAACCAAACTCCCTATTAAAGTTAATTTCAAAAGGAAATAAAAAGACCTGAAAGTCATCAAGAATTTTGTACATAGTGTTTCCTCACGCATTATATATATATATATATATATATATATATATATATATATATATATATATATATATATATATATATATATACTTTATATAATTATACAGGGTGATTAGGATTAATGTGTGCATCAGATGATAGTGTACATAAGGTAAATTATAAAGTTGTTGAGGTGTGAAGACAAACCCTACTGAGATATTGGTAAATGTACATATAACTAAAACACACACACAGTGTCTTGTAGGCTGTGTCGTATTATCTAGAACATAGTGAGTGCAGTGGCAACCTCACGCATGTGACTACAAGCTATGTTCTCTTCACAGTACTAAGAAACACAAAGTACTATACATAGACTGTCAAGAAATAGCCATAATTTTCAAATTGCCAGTCCCATTATCGTCCTACATTCAATATTTGACACAAATCACTAACAAATGTCAAAATGACATACATCAATGCTTTAAGATGTCAAATCAATTGACATAAAATGATATAATATTATGACACAAAGTGAGTGGTGAGCGTGTCGCCACCTAGTTGCAGAACCAAGTAGTATGTTGTCACGCCAGCTCCAAATAACACAGTATTTAAAAATAGAGACTGTATACCAACAACTAACAATTTAACAAATTGTCAGCCCTGACCCATTTCTACCCTAATATAGGGACTCTCTATTTTTTAACGCTTTGTGTTATTTGGAGCTGGCGTGACAACATACTACTTGGTTCTGCAACTAGGTGGCGACACGCTCACCACTCACTTAGTGTTGAAAGGTTGGCTACTATAGCCGTATTACTTTATAAGTGTATTTTCGCTGCAATTAGTATGACGTACTGACGAGCTCTAATGAGAGCGAAACCGGTCTACAGTTCTAATTGTTGTGAGAATGCATCTAGCCTTACATTATGACACAAATTTTGGTATATTTCAAATGTTAGGTTATAATGTTCCAACCACTCTGTCATCTTTCAAGACCTATGTCTATATGTGTATGTGTATGTAAGCTCCCCCCACACAAGTCAAAGACTTCTGGGTGCGGAGTTTGTCTACTGTGGTGTTATTATTATTATTATTATCTAATTCGTTTCTATTTGATTAGATGGTCCTATAATCTTTTTTTTTAATACTAAGTACTTGCGTATGTGTATTAAAACCTAGTTCCATAGTCTTTATGTTTTATACAGACAGGATAGATTTCCATAGTCTTTCTGTTTTTAAAGGGACAGAATAATTTTGGCAATATATTTTCTTCAGTAAACATGCCAAAATAAGAATGAAGTCTTGTTAAAATTTTAGTAATAATTTTTTATTTATTTGATTTTTTGGCAGTGAAAATGGAAGACTTGATTTTGGAGACTTTAGTGCCAAACAAAAACTGGGCAAGATCCAAAGGATGGCTTGCCTCGGCATCACAGAGGCCATGACCTCAACCCCAACAGCAGCCATGGAAGTGTTGCTGGATCTGCCTCCCCTACACTTAGTTATCATAAGGGAAGCTAGGGTAGGACTATACAGACTAGCCTGCAATGATAGATTGAAGGCCAACCCAGGCTGCAGGGGCCACTGCAAGACTCAAGAGATCGTGAAGGAGCCCATGCTTGAAATGAGGTCAGACTTCGCTAGCCTGCGAAGCTGTAGGCAAAATAAGTTTAGTGGTAATCCCCGACCGCGAGGCATGGCTGTGGGAGACGCCGGGCCTACCACGGGACGCGGTCGTCTGGTTCACGGATGAATCCGACGGGGAGCGTGAGACGGGGGCAGGCGTTTATTTGGAAGGACGAAGGGGAAGTCACAGTATTTCCCTCGGGGCTCATGCAACGGTCTTTCAGGCCGAAATGTACGCAATCTTGCACTTCGTGCAAGAGAACAAGAGAAAGGGCTACACCAACAAGAGGATCCTCATAGCCACAGGCAGCCAGGCAGCCCTTAAGGCCCTAAGTAGCCCACAGGTAAATTCCAGGACACACAGGACGAGACGGGCGACCTGGCTGGGCAGAATGAGGTCACCCTCATCTGGGTGTCGGGTCACTCGGGGGGTCAAAGGCAATGAAGAAGCTGACAGTTTCGCGAAGAGAGAAGGGAGGATCAGCAGGACCATTTATGGGACCAGAACCAGTCCCTGGGCGTATTGAAAGGCACGGCCAGGTAAACAATCAAGTCCTGGGTCAGGAACCAGCATAAGGCATACTGGACAGATTGTCTAGGGCTCAGACATGGGAAGGCACTAGTTGGGGATCCCAGTTCAAAGAGCTGTGGAGCTGCTAAATCTTAGCAGAGGACAGCTCAGGAACATAACAGGACTCTTGACAGGACACATTGCTGTCAAGAAACACCTGTATAAAATGGGGCGGTTGGAGGGAGACCTGGCATGCAGACTCTGCGGCGAGGGGGAGGAATCAGCCTAGCACATCTTGTGTGAGTGTAAAGCTCTGGACCGCAAAAGACAACTGATCTACGGTCAGTCTAGACCGGAGACAGAGCAATATAAGACTTCACCCTACCAATTGCTGTGCAGACTAGTTCAAGGCACAATGATTTTGGAATAGGTGGAGTAGAGACAAAGGGCATGCACAATAAGCCAAAGGCTGCGGTGCTATCGGGGCAGCAAAGACGCGGACAAGCCCCTAAGGAAAAAAAAAGCTCCCCCCGCACAAGTCAAAGACTTCTAGGTGCGGAGTTTGTCTACTGTGGTGTTATTATTATTATTATTATTATTATCTAATTCGTTTCTATTTGATTAGATGGTCCTATAATCTATTTTTTTTAATACCAAGTACTTAGGTATTAAAACCTAGTTCCATAGTCTTTATGTTTTTATACGGACATGATAGATTTCCATAATCTTTCTGTTTTTAAAGGGACAGAATATTTTTGGCAATACATTTTCTTCAGTAAACATGCCAAAATAAAAATCACGTCTTGTTAAAATTTGAGTAATATTTTTTTATTTATTTGCTTTTTTTGGCAGTGAATATGGAAGACGTGATTTTGGAGAGTTTAGGTTGAAAGTGGCTGTGTAAATATAAGTGATGGATAAGATTAGAACTATATGAAGATGTGACCAAAATTTCTGAAATGACAGTTGAAGTGGAGATTTGGGTAGTGATACATAAGCACAAGAGCCTAGGTGGTTCAGTGGTAAGAACGTGTGCCTCTGAACCGAAGGGTACTGGGTTCGATCACAGGGTTCTCCTTTCACTTTTTTAGTACATAGTGTAACATTAACATCAACGGAGGTTCTGGCATTGTATTTGAGCAAGTTAAATGTCTGCACTTCGGAGGGTACGTAATGCCGCCGGTCCCGTGGCCATGCGATGTTGGGCACGTTAAAGATCCCTACCTTGCTTACAGAAAGGCAGGGATTTGGGAAAATTCCCAGGATGGTGAGGTGAAACTGCTCCTGGCGTCGGTGATTGGCCATAGTCGCAGGAATAAACCGACGTTAAAGAAACAAAAAAACACATACACAAGCACAAGATTCGCTTATTTGTCCGAATACAGGATATAATTATTAAGAGGTCAGAGGGAAGTCAGTAATGTATTTATTGAATACATACCCAACAGGATAATCCCATTAATAGGGCACCATACCAAAAAAAAAAAAAAAGTGTAACAATATGAACAAAAAATACTAATAGTAATTGACGAACCCAGTTCAAAGAGAGCTGTGGAGCGGCTAAACCTTAGCAGAGGAAAGCTCAGAAACATAACAGGTCAGGTCAATTTGAGTAGTAAAAAAAAAAAAAAAAAAGTGTAACAATATGAACAAAAAATACTGATAGTAATTGATGAACCCAGTTCAAAGAGAGCTGTGGAGCGGCTAAACCTTAGCAGAGGAAAGCTCAGAAACATAACAGGTCTCTTGACATGACACATGGCCGTCAAGAAACATCTGATAAAATGGGGTGGTTCGAGGGAGACTTCACATGCAGACTCTACGGCGAGGGGGAGGAATCAGCCCAGCATATCGTGTGCGAGTATAAAGCTCTGGACGGCAAAAGACAACTGATCAACGGTCAGTCTAGACTGGAGACAGACCAATATAAAACTTCACCCTTCCAATTGCTGTGCAGACTAGTTCAAGGCAAAGTGATTTTGGAATGGGTGGAGTAAAAAGACTGCAGTGCTATCGGGGCAGCATTAGTCGCGAACGAGCCCTGAGAAGAAAAAAATAAGTTGGATTATTAACTGGTAGAAAAGAACATATCATAGCAAATCCTGTCAAATGATCGAAATTTAAAAAAAGAAGAGTAAATTTTCATAACACTTACCTTTTTATCTCAAACAAATGGACTAGTTCCAGCCCTTAACCTGCGGCCTCGCATTTTCCCCATATCAAAAATAATGTAGATAACAAATAATGTCACGGGTCACGAAACCGTGACACATACACGCTCCAACTACTGCATCACTAGGTGTAATGGTCATATTAAGAAAAGAAGGTGAACAATGCACAATAATAGAAATCATGACTCAACACGCGAATAATTAAGAACCCCACCACACCGATATGTGTAGTAAAAGCGATTTGGTAATAGAAGATACACAATGCAAGCCAATAGTCCAAAGAACTGCCAGGTCTGGAATATTCCAGTGAATCACACTGCTGAGTTTACCTACTTCAAATTTTAACGTATAGGAGGGAAAGGGGTGTCGCGGAACAGAACTGTGCTAAGAAACTGTAGAAAAAGTTGCTTTGCAAAAATACTCCTATTGGAATACGTTACACGGCGATTTTGCAATTCACGTCTGTAGGAACCTGTTTCACGGCGATTTTGCAATTCACGTCTGTAGGAACCTAACTTAATGCTTTGGTTAGTTTCTGTGTTAAATTTTTACTTATGGGTGGTCAGAAATTTATTGCTTGTGAACAATTAAATGCATGTATCCTTTAGATAATACATTTTCTGTGAAATGTCAGTATAAGGCAAAGGTAAGATGCTTACTGGCAATTAGGCCAATGCTGACCCTTTTTGCTCATCTAAACTAACCTACCCTCCACCTTAAGCTCGATCTCAACGACAGAAGTGATTTGAAAAATCATCCAATGCCGGTGAGTCCCGAACCGTTGTCCCCCCGAGTCCGAATTGGGAAGTTTGACTGGACTTTCCAACACGGCCACGGCGGCGATAATGTCAGTGTAAAACTCACTCCGGCAGGTTAAAATACATAAGGAAACGTACTTTTGCTGTGTGCAATTTATTTATTAGATGTGTTTCTACTGAAACAACATATTGGTAATCCTGTGTTGAAGACACCTCACTAGTAAACAAACAATTCGGGTGGAATCAGAGCGCAGAGTGAACGCCGGACGATGTGCACTGTTGCCAGATGAGTATTACCAAGGGTCATCCTAAATATAGAAGGAAATCAAGGGGTGAACAAATGTTTTTATAATGTAAATAAATTTTAATATGGCGTTATCTATATAAATCAATATATATATATAAATATATATAAATATATTATATATATATATATATATATATATATATATATATATATATATATATATATATATATATATAAATATATATATATATATATATATATATATATATATATATATATATATATATATATATATATATATATATATATAGAGGAAAGCAGTAGGAAAACGGAAATGTAAAAAGTTAATTTTCAGCCATGATGGTTCAGGGGGAAAAACGTGGGCCTCTGGACCCAAAGGTACTGGGTTCAATCCCAGATTTTTTCATGGTAATGAAGCAATTTCTACTGACAACTGTCGATGATAAACATAATCAAGAAAATGGCTCCAAATGGGCTTCCCTTTGAAGTGTTTGTTTTTATTTTAGTTTCCTACCTTGAGTGTGAAAAGTGAATAAAGCAATTTCCGTTGCGAATTGCTGATGATAAATTGTTGTTGTCGGAGTGGTCTTTCTGTGAATGTTTCCAAGTGTTGTGTGATGTCCTTTACTCGAAATAAGCACGCAATCACTTTCGGGTACAATATAAGAGGGCTTCCACTTGACCGCCCCGGGACAGTTAAGGACCTTGGAATTGTTTTTGATGGTACTCTATCTTTTAAACCAGACTATGAGCAGACTGTCAGTTCTGATTACAAAACTCTAGGGTTTCTGATAAGAAACAGCAAAAATTTCTCACACACTGACACCCTCCTCCTGCTCTTTAGCTGTTTGGTTAGGACTCGACTTGAATATGGCTCAGTTGTGTGGGCTCCCACTTATGAGATACATGTGGCAAGCCTGGAATCAGCAGCACTTCAAAGGGAAGCCCATTTGGAGCCATTTTCTCGGTTATGTCTATCGACAGTTGTCAGTAGAAATTGCTTCATTACCATGAAACATT
The DNA here is from genome assembly GCA_964006375.1 of Tillus elongatus. Taxonomy (NCBI): domain Eukaryota; kingdom Metazoa; phylum Arthropoda; class Insecta; order Coleoptera; family Cleridae; genus Tillus; species Tillus elongatus. Next base: position 44,032,829 of record OZ023267.1, on the reverse strand, counting down.
TCGACTTTAAAAAAAAATACGGATTTACGCCCCCTGGGAAGAGCAGAACGTGCAGTTTACCGTGCTCAATCAGAATGGCACAACCTCTGTTGATGTTACTTATGTACTTAAAAAGGGAGAAGGGAAATCTGGGATTGAACCCAGTACCTTTGGGTCCAGAGGCCCATGTTTTTCCCAGTGGACCACCACGGCTGAAGATTAACTTTTTACATTTCCGTTTTCCTACTGCTTTCCGCTATATATGTCAAATATCGATTTATATAGATGATGCCATGTTAAAATTTATTTACATTATAAAAATATTTGTTCACCCCTTGATTTCCTTCTATATTTAAGATGACACTTGGTAATACTCATCTGGCAACAGTGCACATTGTCCGGCGTTCACTCTGCGCTCCGATTCCACCCGAATTGTTTGTTTACTAAAGAGGTGTCTTCAACACAGGATTACCAACATATTTTCTGATTAAATTTGTTAATATAAATAACATTTTCATTTTGAAAATGAACTAACATTTAGGGGCCACAACATTCTTGTATAGCTACATAGTTAAAATATGAGACTGTGTAGCACAAAAACTACTGCAGAATTTATAAATTGTAAAGAAACAAAAGGATGTATAATATCGAGTGGTTTTCAATTTGTTAAGATCAAGGTGTGTAATTCCTTTCAAGTAACTTCAAAAACTACTGTTTTTTTAACTTTCAAAATAAACAAGGGTCAGATCAAATAGAATATCACAAATCATTGCCTGGTTAGAGCTGTACTTGAGGCAGCTATTTAGTCAACTTGTATGCACAGCACTCATTGAACATTATATTTAAAAATCACTTAATATAAATCACGGAGAGATGATACACAGCTTGGGAGTCTTAAATACATATAAACCTGATAAAATAAAGTATATCAAGATCTATGTTCTTAAAATAACAGTTTCTCATGCTTCATGCATTAGGATAAATTGTGCAAACTGTTAATAAAATGAATGAATTGATATCACAAATGTATCATTGACAGTAACAAATAAAAATGGTGTCTGTAAGACATTGTGGTAGGTAACTGAAAAGAATAAATTAAGTAGCAAAATCAGTGTGGAGTATAATTTTATTATGAGAAGTGTCAGTGTCAACTCTTACTTCATTTGCAGTACCATGTTAAATAGCCCGTTTCACCTGGCAAATCATCTAAGTGTTTCCATTACAACCTCTGTGAATACCAGCTGCAGAAGTGGCATAGGAGTTATCTTATAATTCCATAAAGCAGCCAAATAAGAATCAATTAGGTCACTGACGTAATCTAACAGTCGATTTACCTAGCAAAATGAGATTATTATAGACTAAAACTATGCAATTAAGCATATTACATTATAAATGTACAAACCAGCAGCAATGGAAGTGTACAAATGGAGCAAATCCGAGAGTCATCACTTTATATTAAACTGGATGAGCTAACGGCTGCCCATGAAACAGCCGACACTTATTATTTCAATTTTGCAGTCATCATTCATCACGTAGTTACGTTGTTTGTAATAGAATGTATTGATTTTTTGACAAGTTCTGTTGCAAAGCAGTACAAATACAAAGAACTCCTAAGCAATCAAGGACTGACAATTCGAATCGAAATCGGAATCGAATGCACACACAAGTTGAAAGGATGTGGGCGTTCATAGATGACCAATCTCTATTTATTCGTAGAAAATGTAAGTTGTCTATGGATTTTTTGAAACTAATGTTAGGACTTGTCCAACACCAAGCTCTGGCCAACACTTACGTAGGATTGTTAGATGGTGTACATTTGACGATGGCGTGTTTCTCTTAAATTACAAAAGCTAGTGATACATGTGCATTGAAATCTGACATTTCGCAAAATACAAAATAAAAGGATGCAAAAACAAAAATACTTTTCATGCAAAGAAAAACCGCTGCAAATATACTTTGATTATTTAAAGATTTAGATGTTGGCAGAATTTGAACAACTGACAACACAAATTTGTCAAACATTTTAGATTTTTAATCTTTAGAAGCTTATTTTCTACTTGGGTGGTTAGAAATACGTACAAATATTGCAGCATCGACTACATGGGTTTTGCGAATTATATTTAAAACTACATACCTATATTAAGATTTATACCAGTTTAAATAATAAATATTTTCAGTGGGTGAAGGTTGTAATCTGTGATGAGCACTGATAAGTACAACTTGGAGGACCCAATTCATCTCAATACAATTTTTAGACCTAACGATCGTTTATTCATCCGCCTGGTGACGTAAACTTTGTTAGCGAAACGATCGTCAGATCTGTAAACTGGATTGTGATGAATTGGGTTCTCCAAATTATGCTTATATTAATACGTGTGTTTTTAGCTTCTTTGTGTTAGATGTGAAAAATTCAACTCTTAAATACTTATCATTTGAAAGCAAAATGGTAAGTATAAGTAAGGGAATTTTATATCATTTATTAATTAATTATTCTTTCAACAAATACGCAAAGCTTATGGTTCTGTTTAGTTAAGCTTATCTAAACCTCTCGCTACATATTCTACCAAGCTCACTAGAGCATAACCATAAACATTCCGTTGCAAAATACAAACTGTGAATTCGTAAACAGTTTTTTGAATTAAAACAAGTTAAACAAATCGGGCTTCATAGGCGTTTCTGTAGATTTTGCAAACTTGGGCACTATGCATATCTACCGCTGCAGTTCTCAAGTGCCTTCCATGCACTTTTTTATACTCTATAATAACTCTGGATATTTTTAGTGCATCGGGAAAACACTAATTACAACAGTCAATGGTTTCGCGATAAATTCAACAACAGCTTTTAACATGTTTGTGTTTATTTCATAGAAATCTAGGGTATATATATATATATATATATATATATATATATATATATATATATATATATATATATATATATATATATATATATATATATATATATATATATATATATATATCATTGTTTTAGATTTACAATAATTATAAGAGCGTTTTTGTCTTGTGTAACTGTGGCTCCAAGGTAAATGAAGAAGGCGATGTTACTATAGCATCTATATACTCTAGGCTCTAGGTGATCTTTGTCTAGGGAGGTAATATTTTTTATAATACAGTCAGATACAGAAGAAAAATAAATTTACTAGATACATGTAAACATATAATATATGAAAAGTCAGTTTCCATTTATGTTTAATATCAGAATATTTACGCATCAACCTTGTCCATACTATTAACTATGTAGTTATGTCAATTTTAAATTCTTTGGCGAATTACATCATACTATAATTTTATTGTATATTATTTTGTATTAAATTGTAAATAGTTATAATTTAACAAGTATAATTAAAAAAAATTCCTGGCAATCCCAAACATTTCTTTTTTTTTTTCATGTAAAAAGCATTTTTTCTTCATGGGTTCGGAGAAATTCCTTTCCAATGGCAACACCGCACCACAATACCACTCCCTAGGCCCATGACATATGTCATTGAATTTGCTATTATATTCGCTGTCATCTATCGGATAATTTTGAAACGAGAAAACTACCAGCAATTTACTAACAATTCAACTCTACAAGTTGTTTCAACACTTCGTCAATAGACGGCGCAGCAAGTTAGTAAATTATTATAGTGTAACTGTCAATAACGCTGTAAGCTCTAAGCACATTTTTTAATAATTCAGCGCTGTCCCTGAATATAGAAACTCCTCTTTTATGCACCTTTTCCGCAGCGCAACTGATAGATAGGATATATTTTACGTGTATTTTTTTGCAGAGATAGTTGCTTTAAAAATATTGTGAGCTTTACGATAGAGGCGCTCCTCTGTGTAGTTAGGTACTATGTGGTCACAATTATTATTCTACTAAATATTAAAACTAAAATGTCAAATGTTAATATTGATACATTGAGATTGTACAACCAATCAAAGATAGTGACAATCAAATCCTCAAAATACTGTATTTTTGCATTACAAGGCCACTTTTTTTACCTCAACTAACATCTTAATCAAGAAAGTTTGAATCACATTTATTATCTTAATTTTAACATGAAGTTGGTAGTCATGCCACAAATCGTAATTTAGGTTTTTTATATTTTGTAGGTTGTCGATTTCGCTTTGCCGGCTACATTTTGTAAACGCAAACGCCATCGGAAACGCCATCTGACAACTAAATTCTGTCAAGAATTTGAGAAAGTCAAAAAGTTACAAAAAAGTGAACAAAAATATGGTTAATGATGCTGCTTGTATCTAAATTTTGAATATTTTTTGTATGAATAATATGCTGTTACTCATTATACACTTTTATTTTCGGAGCCTATAACACTATACTTGACAGTTTGCTGTAGGTGTTTGGTTATTAAATTGTGTTGCTGTAGTTGAGTGGTTAAATTGAAATGGTAAACACAAGTTAGTATGGTAGATTTTAAAATGCCATTCAATTAAACGTCTGTTAATTTTAGTTATGAACATAATATAATTTTGTGTTTGCAATGTGATAATGTCTGAAGTAAAACGTGTTGAGTTCACTACTCTTGCTCCTTTTGACTCAGCCATCAAACCTCAGAAAAGCCCCAAAAGCAAAAAGCTTTCTATGCGAATATCGCTTCCCTTGCCCGAATCAACGGAAGATACTTGCCCAGAATTCAATTACAAAGATGAATTACTCTCAAAAGCTAAGGTAAAATGCATAAATATGTTAACCTAATTAGATTATCTATAGCTATGATGGTATATGATGATGTATGTACATGTACAGCATCACTGTAAATACCATATGTTGCTATTATTTATTATTTTTAGATTCTATGTACCAAGGAACCACAAAACAATACATTTGAAGATGATGATGATGCCGACGTGAGGAGAATTGCTAGACAGATGGAAGAAAAATATGTAAGTATTAATTGAATGGAGTTATTGTAATAAACCGGATTGAGGAATAAATATATTTGCATGTAAAATGTAAATATTCAGTTGCACCTAAAATAATCTGTCAATATTGTATCTGACATCAGTAAAAACAGTAAGGGATCCCTATATATGACATTCACTAAACCTGGTGCTTCGTATATTGGTGTTATAGAAGACATTGTTAAATTGACTTTAGATTTTACTTTGAATGACTATGTTTTAATTGTGGCAGGCTCTAATGATTTTAAACGTGGCAAGGCCCCTTCTCTTAAACAAATTAATGAAAGAGTAAAATATTGTACACACACAAATATTCTTATGGTTTCTGTGTCCTACATTAACTTGAAATTATCATTTAATAATTTTGTTTTTAAATTTAATAGGGAATTATGCGACTATACCTTCAGGCTTAATAGATTTTCTTGTGGTAGTTTGTTTTGTTTTGATTTTAACAATTCTAGAGGATATGCAATGAAAAAAGGGGCTTTGTTGTCAAGAGTCACTGCACATATGTCACTGAAGCAATATTCACGAAATAATTTGATTTTTATAAATTGCAATGGTTATGATAAATGTATGTTAGACACTGACAGGGATGATTCTAATTGTAGGGCAGCCAACAAAATTTTTGTGGAGCAGGAGACTGGTGTACAGTGTGAGAGTGACGGTTTTTTTCGGCAGTGATGGGACCTTCTTATCGGTGCTGCATCTGAACGTTCAATGTATTTCTAACAAGATTTTACCATTGGTGGCTTTCCTAAATGCTACAAATATTACCTTTGATATATTACTTTTTACAGAGCATTGGCAAAATACTCAACAATTGGAAAATATATGTATAGAGAATTATCAATTAGCTACATTCTTTTGTAGGGAGAATATGTTGCATGGGGGTGCTGTTGTTTTTGTTAGGAAAGGCTTGCCATTTGGAACAAGAAAATTAGATTGTTCTAAATTTTGTTCTGAGGGTGTTCTGGAGTGCTGTGGGGTGGAGATTCTTGGACTGAATACTGTTGTAGTAGTAGCTTATAGTCCTAACCCACATAGGAAATTTGATGACTTTTACCTGTTGTGTTATTCCTTGGTGGATCATCTATCTAGAACTAACAAGGCTGTGTTGATTGCCGGCGATTTTAATTTAAATTTGTTGCAGAATTCTCCAAGTGTTATCAAATATACTGATTTGTTGGAGTGTTTTGGTTTTAATAATTTGATCAGTGATCCGACAAGGATAGCATTTTCATCAGCTACATGCATTGATTATGTGTTGGTTAATGATCTGTTTGACACTTTGCGTGTGGAAAACTTCGATCCTGGTTTATCCGATCACAATTGTCAGATTATACAGTTCCTGGTTGATAGGGAAGCAGTCCCCAAGAGACTTTCTTATTTTAGAAATTTCTCCGTGCAACATTGACTCTTTTCGTTTATGCTTGGAAAAAGAAACCTGGAGGGAGGTGTACGAGTCTAGGTGTCCAGACAAAGCTTTTGAATGCTTTTTCCACACCTTTTATTACTATTTTGACCTGAGTTTTCCATTGCGGAGATACTCACGGGATTATTTTCGGGGCAGGACCAGAAGAGGGGACAATTGGTGGTCCTCTGAAGATGTTATTGCTCTTAGAGACAAATTAACCTTGGTACATGATCTGTGTAAACAGCATCCTAAGTTTGCTGATTTAAAAAAACTCCTAAATGGGCAGTATAATGAGCTTTTGAAATCTAAAAGGCAACACTTTCATGATCAGAAAGTCGCAAATTCCACTAACAAGGCAAAGACAATGTGGGGTATTGTTGGAAGGTTTCGTAATAGGGTGAGAGATTCAAATGATTTGGGAATAAAAGTGGATGGAGTACAGCTTGCCCATCAGAATTTGGCTGACTTTTTAAATCACCAGTATACTACTATGCATCTTGATGATGATACCTTTGTCGATTGGAATTTTTTGGAGTCCTGTGTGCCTTTTGTTGACACATCTTTTTTCCTTTCCCCAGTAATTGATGTTGATATTGTGGATATTATTGGGGGTCTTAACTGTTCCAGTTCATCGGGTTGTGATGGTATTTCTAATAATTTGCTTAAACAAGTAAGTGATCTTATCTGTGGCCCAATTGCTTTTGTTGTCAACTTGAGTTTCGAGATGGGTAGGTTTCCTAGCAAACTTAAAGAGGCTTTAGTTTTCTTATTATTCAAAAAAGGAGACCCTGAAAGTTTCTTGAATTATCGACAAATCAGCCTGTTAACCTCTTTTTCAAAAATCTTTGAAGGTGTTATTAATAATCAGTTGCGTAAGTTCTTCTCTGCAAATTCAGTTTTTTCATTGTGGCAGCATGGCTTTACTGATGGTAGAAGTACCAACACAGCCTTATATGAGTTCATATTTCAAATTGTAGAGTCAATAGATAAAAAGGAACCTTGCTTGGGACTGTTTTTGGATTTTTCAAGTGCCTTTGATCGAGTTGATCATGACATTCTATTGAGCAAATTATTTAGATGTGGTATTAGGGGAGGGCCTCATCAGTTATTATCTTCATATCTTCAGGGCAGGAGTCAGAGGGTAAGGCTTTCAGATGGCACTGTAAGCGAACCACTGCCGATTAAATTGGGTGTGCCTCAGGGCTCAATTTTGGGGCCATTATTTTATCTGATCTATGTCAATGATCTTCTTCTTTACATTCATCACATTTTAGGCATAACAGTTGTGTGTTATGCAGATGACACAAATATTCTTGTCAGGGCAGATAGTTTCCATGAACTGACCCAGAAATGTAGCTTGGTGTACGAAAGGGTGAATGTATGGGCTGGCAAGAATAAATTAGTCTTAAATCACGAAAAAACTGTGCAAATTTGCTTTCGATCAGGTGGTATGAGATGTGTTGATGATATGGTTTACGGTTTTTCCAGTCATGTTAAGATGTTGGGAGTATTTATTGACAGTCATATGCGCTGGCTACCTCATGTCGATTTTCTGTGCACTAGATTGAGGCGTTGTGTATATGCAGTGAAATGTTTAAAGAATGTGTGCGGTGAAAGCACCCTGTTGAGTGTATACCACGCCTGCTTGGGGTGCTGTGTCTGACTCTAATCGTGTCTTTTTAATACAGAAATTGATTGTTAGAATGGTGGCTGGTGCGGAGTTTCGTGAATCATGTAAACCTTTGTTTAAGAAGTATTCCATTCTCACCTTTTACGACGCTTACATATATGAAATTTGTTGCTTTGTTCATAAGAATTATCATTACTTCACAGGAAATCAAATTTATCATGGTTATGCTACCAGAAATAGAGACATTTTGAGGCCTAGTGCACATTGTACTGCACTATACCAGAAGAATGTTTATTATAATGGATGTAAATTTTATAACCAACTGCCATCTGCTGTGAAAGCCTCTAATACTTTTTATACTTTTAAGCACACCCTAAAAAATTTTCTGTTGGAAAAGACCTGTTACTCTCTCGAGGACTTCTTTGTTTAGATTAAGTGATGTGCTTCATGTTTGTACCGTGCTATATTTTAAATTTTAATTTTAGTTTTACTGATGTATCGCTTATACTGACATTATCACGAGCAGATTTTATGCTGTATCTGTGAAATAAATATCTATCTATCTATAAAGTTAAATTAAAAAAAAAATCCAATTTGGGTTTAACATTTTACCTAAGCTTTGTTTATTAATATGGACAATGGATATGGTCTTTTTTTAAATTTTGATAATTATCTTACTTTTTGCTTCTACAATATTTCATGTGAACTGCTTTATATGCATTTCATTTTTACCAGTATGTATTCTCTAATTAATTTGCTTGCAAGTTTTATTTTTAGCAACTTATCACCAAAGTATGGTGCATAGCAACTTTTTTGTTGTATTGAAGTTCAGTAATCTTTGAATTTAGGGTGTCACACGGCGCATTCTAAACAGCGCAGCTGAGACATGGAACAGAAACGTAAATACCACATACAATGTTGTCGGGTTGTACTTCTTTTCATTGAATAAGATGTAATAAATATTTTATACTTTTTAATATATTTTTGCCTGTATTAAATACATCTAAAAATAGGTCCTACAGCATCTACCAATAATGTAAAAAAACATTATTGTTACATTTAAGTGTATATTTGTTACATTTGTAGAGAACCACCCGAACGCTTTTTAGTGAATTTTCTTTGAAAAAGTCCACTATTGGGGAGATCCCTACTTTTGAATTTTATTTAAAAAAATACTTAAATGAGCATGAACTAGGACCCCTAGAACCCATATCCGGGGTCAGTTTCAATTTATTTATATATATATATATATATATATATATATATATATATATATATATATATATATATATATATATATATATATATGTATGTATGTATGTATGTATCACAGCGATAAGTCAAAAAATAATATGCCGATTTCGATAAAGTTTGGCATGTGCCTTCCTTTTGTAAGTGACTTGGATAAGTTCGTTAGCCAGGAAAATCTGAACTGGTATTTTTGTTTTCTATCGAAAAAAATGTTCTCAAAAAAATAAAACAGCTGCCTACAACGAAGCAGACACACACACACACACCCCCCCCACCCCGCTTAGGCTTGCTGCTTCGTCGTCGGGATTTTCCTTCCCCCCTCGCGTGCATACAACCACCCTCGCTACCAAAACGCACTTACTGCATCCAGATTTTTTTGTTACAAACGCATCATATTTCGATAAAAAAATGCAAAAATGCATTAACGAATTTGTTTTACAAAAATTATCTATAAAAAAAATATACACCCCTACTCACTCCTGGTCCTGTAACTTCCTTGGGGAGTGTGAACAAGAAATTTTTCTTGGGGTTTGTGGATCCAGGGGGAGCCCTAGGTAGGTTTCTGAAAACAGTTTTTTGAAAAGCGTTCGGGAGCTAAACTGCAAATTTACCGAAAATTCGCTTCCAAAACGCACTTACTACGTCCAGATTTTTTTCCTACAAACGCATCATATTTCGCTAAAAAATGCAAAAATGCATTAACGAATTTGTTCTACGAAAATTAGCTAAAAAAAATTATACACCCCTACTCACTACTCCTGGTCCCGTAGCTTCCTTGGGGGGTGTGAACAAGACATTTTTCTTGGGGTTTGTGGATCCAGGGTGGGCCCTAGGCAGGTTTCTGAAAACAGTTTTTTGAAAAGCGTTCGGGAGCTGAACTGCAAATTTACCGGCAATTCGCTACCAAAACGCACTTACTGCGTCCAGATTTTTTGCTTATAAACGCATCATATTTCGATAAAAAATGCAAAAATGCATTAACGAATTTGTTCTAAGGAAATTAGCTAAAAAAATTATAGACCGTTAAACCATAAACTTCACCAAACCTGCAAATAAATATCCAAAAAAGCATCAACTTAACTTAACTGACAGCCAAAGCATCAAAGAAAGGGTCTATTTGAAATGAATATTTTGTAAATATTTTAGTAAAATGAAGGGCAATGACGGTTGAATATGAAAGTTAAGGGTTTGCAGAACACTCTTGCAACATTTTCTTTTCACAATCGGTATTTGTTTCACGTTCTTTGCGTCAAACATTGCCAATTTGGACGTTTAAAATTGCAAGTTTGACGTTTTGAGGAAAACTCCAAAATTTGTTTCTTTAACTGCCCATAACTTTGTTGTCTTTAAAGCTAGAAACCTAAATTTTGGTACAGAGTTCACTCTTTATAATACAAACACGCGTACCAAATTTAGTTGCCCTTACTTTGTTATTTACAGAGATATGATTTTTTTTATAAAGAAAATAAAATTTTCCGGGAAAACCTGGTCCGATTTTCCTGGCTAACGAACTTGTCCAAGCCACTTGCAAACGGAAGGTACTCACCAAATTTGATCAAGATCGGTCCATTATTTTTTGAGTTATCGGTCGGATATATATATATATATATATATATATATATATATATATATATATATATATATATATATATATATATATATATATATATATATATATATATATATATATATACACAGATCTCCTCATTAGCGAATTAAAAAAAAAATTCGATAAAAACTTTGTAAGAAACAACTACTATTCTGTAATAATATAGCTATTTGACCTATGGAATCTTATATTATTTATTTTGACTGACTATTTTGCATTTCATTTGATCTTGGTTTAGTTTAGTGTGGTTAACTATTTCTTTTCTGTTTCTATTGTTATTTTGTCTGAGATTAGTTGTAGACTGACATATTAGTTTTTATTTTTATTTTGTTTTATTTCATCCGTGTTGTTTTGTTTATTTCTCTAATTGTATTTCAACAATATTACAAAATTAATGGCCGTGACACTGGTTGTATACTCTTGGGCTTTATTTAAATTAAATAAAAATAAAGAACTCATTATTAGCCTCATTCAATGCACATGCTTTCTCATGGCACACCAGCTGTTGACTTATGCTTAATACAATTCTAAGTTTATCTTTTGCCAAACTCATTAAATGATTAGCAAGCTTCTCAATGGGATTCAGTATAACCTGGTCAGCTTAGTCCACCCAGCAGTGCTGTACCCTTTTGTTGCTAAGCATATTTATCACTGTCATTTTTAATTTTTATCGTATTAAATTTACAAGCTGTATAGAACAAATGATTAAGGGCGCTTTATTTTTAGGGGACTAATATACCCAGTAAGAAAAGAAGAAAGCGTGATGACTATGCTGATATCGGTATGGGCTATGATGAATCTGACTCCTTCATCGATAACACAGATGGCTATGATGAGATCATACCGCAGAATGTCACTACTCTTCATGGTGGCTTTTATATTAATTGTGGGCAGCTGGAATTCAAATCGAAAGATGAAGCTGGTTCAGAAGAATCTTCGAGTTCATCTGACGATGAAGCGCCCACAAAAGGAAAGCGAAAGGTAAGTTTATACTGGTGCTGTGATTTTTTCACTTTTTTTTCTGGTTATCTCGCTCACTTTGATAAAGGGCTAAATCGGCCGCTGTGTGGCGTGATCACTGATCTGGTGACAACGGCAAAAAATGCATTATTAAAGTTCACTGATATACAAAGTTCAATGTTCTAAAGAAAAATGCTAAATTGGATGTTCGTAATATAACAATTACTAAATGGTAGAATGGCAGAGTTTGCATATTAATACACAGGGTGTTCACATAACTCACCTGTGTGTGTGTGTGTGAGCATGCGTTCGTGTGCAAGTGTGTGTATGTGTGCAAGCATGAGTATGTGGGTGTGGGAGCGTGCCTGTATGCATGAGTGTGTGAGCGTGTGTGTGTGTGGGTGTTTGTACACGCGCGTGTGCAAGCGTACAGTAAAACGATTTTGTAAACACTATAAGTTTCAAAAGCAGTAGACTCAATTTTCATATATGCAATTATTAGAAGTGTAAAGTGATTAGAGAACATCAGCCGTATAGAAATAGCACTAGATGCTTTTTTTTAAATTAATTTACCAAATAGTTTTTTGAAATGTGTATTGTACCAGTATTTAAAAATTCAAAAATCCTCAAGTTACTTTTTGCTAAATCAACTCATTACAAAATGGCGGCAACTTTTTATTAAAAAAGTGTTTCGTCATCATTATTGGATCAAATCTGAAAGAGTAAAGCACTTCCAACTAAAACAAAGAAATGTCAGATTTGTAGGTGCTAATCATTTTCCACTAAACCTGAAATGGCGGCCAATGTGTGATCTAGAGCGATCATGTAATGCATAATATCTTCAGAGAGCCTAGGTCAAATGACTTTAGTTCTACTACATACAATTCTTATAACACTAAAAATTAGTGGTTCAAGTGAACTGGATCAGATTACTTGAATATACTTTTTAGTGAATTTCTATTTTCGGGGGAAAAAAGAGGCGAGCCCTTCATTTTTAGTGAATTTTTATTTTAAAAAATTCACTAATAGAGAGGTATCGATGGTGAGACTTTGCAAAAAAAATTCAAATGAGCGCGAACTAGGACCCCTAGAACCCATATCCGGGGTGAGTTTCAATTTTTATATGTTATATATATATATATATATATATATATATATATATATATATATATATATATATATATATATATATATATATATATATATATATATATATCCAACCGATAACTCAAAAAATAATTTACCGATTTCGATGAAACTTGGCAAGTGCCTTTCTTTTATTAAAGGCTTAGACGAGTTCGTTAGCCAGGAAAATCGAACAAGGTTTTCCGAAAAAATTTTGTTATCTTTCGAAACAATTTTTTTTTACAAAGCCATTGAAATGAAATTTGGTGGATATGTTGCCTTGGGAAAGACCTTACTACACACCAAAATTCAACTTTCTAGGTGTATGGAAATTTGATTTTTTTAATTTTTCAGATTTTTTTCGAAAAAAAAATTTTTCTCAGAAAATTACACAGATTTTTTAGTGACATTTGGTGGATATGTTGCCTTGGAAAAGGCCTTCCTACATACCAAAATTCAACTTTCTAAGTTTAGAGAAATATGAGTTATCCAAGTTTGAAACATTTAATAAAAATTCACTACCATAACACACTTGCTGCTTCCCGAACTTTTTTTATTATTACAAGTGAAAGTTGTATCTTTGTTATTGGTTAAAAAATTATTCTATAAATATGTTTTGTATGTAATGAACTTAAAAAAAGTTTGGGACGCAGCAAGTGCGTTATGGTAATGAATTTTTATTAAATGCTTCAAACTTGAATAACTCAATTTTCTATAAACTTAGAAAGTTTAATTTTTGTATGTAGTAAGATCTTTCCTAAGGCAAGATATCCACCAAATTTCATTAAAATAACTGTCATATTCGGAGAAAAAAATTTGAATAACTCAATTTTCTATTAACTTAGAAACTTGAATTTTGGTACGTAGTAAGGTCTTTCCCAGGCCCACATATATTGTAAATTTTATTAAAACAGCTTTGTAATTTCCGGAGAAAAAATTTTTTTTGAAAGGAAACTCAAAATTTTCCCGTAAAACCCTGTCCGATTTTCCTGGCTGACGAACTCATCCAAGCCATTAATAAAAGAAAGGCACTCGCCGAGTTTCATCGAAATCGGTTAATTCTTTTTTGAGTTATCGGATGGATACATACATATATATATATATATATATATACATATATATATATATATATATATATATATATATATATATATATATATATATATATATATATATATATAAATTGAAACTGACTGATTTTTTAAAATAAAAATTCGCTAAAAAACCTCTAAATGTAACCCCTCCTGTGATTAATTTCTCAACACTAGTTTCCAAATGGCAAACACCTTTTCCAATAATGTTTCTTTTTGTGGTTATTGATTGACCAGATCATTGACTTTAAAAGTATATTTGTATGTAGTCATTTTTTGCCCAAGTCAAGTATTTCAAAATGGCGGCCAGTGTGTTCATCTCTAACAAAAAGGCAGCCATTCGTAAAAAAATTGAGTGTTAGTAGTTCTCACACACGTCAAATAGATAACCTGGAACCTTTTATTATATTTGTTTGACATTGTCAAAATAGATATGTTGTAAGTACACTTGGAGAACCCAAATCACCGCAACACATCTTTTAAAGACCTGACGATCGTTTTACTAACAAAGTTAGGATCATCAGAGGATGAAAAATTATAAACTACTTTACAACAACAATTATTAAACCAACCAGCCAAAATTTCCTGAAAAAAAAATGTATGAGGCAACCCAAATTTGTTATTTTGGTTAGGTGTAGATTTAAAAGTTCGTTAGAAATCTGGAACAGTAAATATAATCTAACTTTGAAACTAATTATAAATTAATAATGTCTAGATTTTTTCAGCTAGATTTTTTGGAATAATAATTGCCACGAGAGCATACTGTAGTGAGTGGCTAACTGAATTGCGTGAGAAAGTTGTAAAACGCGCCGCGGAAAACTGATCAAAAGCGTGCTTTTTTTGCAAGACAATGCTCCTGATCACAATTAATTGCTTACACTGCAAACCATTGATAACATTTGTTTTGGGTTGGTTGACCATTCACCTTATTCTCCGGATTTCGCACCATCAGACTAATTTATTCTCTTAAAAACATTTGAAAGACACGATTTGTGACGAACTGAAACGACTACCAAAAAAAAACTGGTATGTGCAACCGTAATGACCTAATTTAAATTTAAGTTAAATTAATGTCACATATGTTACTTAGGGAGTTATAATTGCTAACAGTGGTATGAATAGGCCGTCTTCTAAGCAGATTTGTTCTGTTGCTGAAAGGTAGAAAGGATCACAACTTCTAGCATTTATTCTAGGTACAAGAGATTAAATCTGTCCAAACAGTTCTGAGCAATCTCGCAAATTATTTAAAAGCTTATAAAGGAACTCCACAGAAGTAGCTCTTCTACGACAGTCAAGACTAGAACGCTGCACACCTGAAGCAGTATCAAATTAGCGACGAGGATATTCCCCTACAGCTTTAAATCTCAAAAATATCAGAAACCTCATGTGGACCAACCCAGCTCTCCACAATCATCAACTCCACTCATAGAAGAATAAATTTAAGATCGTCGTCAAAAAGAAGGTGATTAGCCAGCAAAACAAAGCTCAGGCTGTTAATTAAAACTAAGAAGAGTAAAGGCCCGAGGTTGGATCCCTGAGGGACACCTGAAGTTGTGTAATAGCAAATGGATTCAAAACCACCATAGGGGACAAAATTTAGCCTGCTACTCAAAGAGGATCTGAAAAAGAGGCAAAGAGAGAAGAAACTACAGCCTGGCTTCGGTGATTGGCCGTAGTCACGGAAATATACCAACGTTAAAGAAAGAAAAAATATATATAGATTACTATTACTATCCTTAATTTTAAATAAAGAAAGTCAATTTAATGTTCACATTCAAATATCTGTCTATTCGTTCAACAGTCAATGTCACTAGCTCTTTTTGGTGAAATCTGCACTACGATCACAGGAACCGTAGTAAAAACAAATGATGACACCCTACAAACTACTTAAAGCTGATTTACTTCATTGGGTCAGAGGTGTCACATTAATTAATTTACTTATTTATTTATTGAATACATGCCCAACAGGATAATCCCATTAATAGGGCACCATACAAAAAGAACAATATGTAAGAATATGAACAAAAAATACTTCTAAAAACAAAACTAAAATACTGTGCAAAACACCACAAGGCAGAAATTCCACAAAACAGTACATATAATGGTCCTAATAACCGACAAAGTAAGATATAGCTACACTACGAATAACCGCAGCCTTATCCGAATAGAAGTCGCACAAGTTTGCAATGTCATTAAAGTCAGAGCTGATTGTATACACAGGTGATTTCATATACGAGTTAGTCCTTGGTATTGGAGGCTTAAACACTCTCACCACTCTAGATGCAGCCCGTGGAACTGATAACTTTAATTGCATCAATAAGTCTGGACAATCAACTTTACCATTAAACAAGTTATGCAGGAACATCACAGATCCAACTTTTCTATGCGAATACAAACGGGGTATGCCAGCTTGCATCAGCAATTGGCCATGATCGCATCCCCTCTGTGGGTAGGTACCAGATGCCCTATATACAAGGTGTTTTAAAAACTTACGCTAAACATTTTCCAGAGCACCAATATGAACATTATAAAGGGGATCAAAAACCAAGCTACAATATTCAAGGCAAAATAGAGAATTTTCAAGCTATCCAAATTGGATAGCTATAAGATAATAAATTAGTGTTGGGGTGGTATATTTTCCTCCTAATTCTTGTTTTGAGGCATATCAAAGTTTTGTCAAGAAGTGTGAACACTTAAAAAATACTTATAGTGGATCTAGGATTTTTGGTGATTTTAATCTGCCACATATTAGTTGGTTTTGTGAAGATGATTTTATGGTGCCTCATTGTGGACAGTTGAAGAGAGTACAAATCCTCTATCTCGAGTTGATCTGCATCATCCTCCTTTGGAAGTGACAGTTAGTTTTACGTTTCTTCCCTCGCTCAGCAGTGAAACTCAATGCTTGTGTGAATCAGTGTTTCTTGGATTATGACTGGTCTTTTATTGATTACTGAAGTGATCTTGATCTGTTAACACATCAGTTTTACAATGTGTTGTACACGGATATTAGCCAACATGTTCAATCTAAAACAGTGAAAAGTTCTAAATATCCTCGGTGGTTTGATTCGGAATTTCGTAAACTCATCACTGAGAAAAATAAAAGTTTCCGTAAATTTAAAAGAACTGGTCTTGAATCTGATTATATGAAATATTCTAATCTTAGGCATGACACTAAGTATCGCATTGACTACAATTATTTACAGTTTGTGACTAGCACAGAGCAGATCATTCAGTCTGATGTCAGACAATTCTGGTCTTTCGTTAATTCCTTGAGGAAGGACTCTGGGATTCCGAATAGAATGAGTTTTAATAATATAATATATAATAATGAGTCTGATAAAGCAGATGCCTTTGCTGCACATTTTCAATCCTGTTATTCTGACCATAGTTCCATTGATGTTGACTTTTGTGATGTATCTAATATACGGTTTGCACATAACCTTTCTATGCATATTTTTACAATTGAGGAAATCGAGGATAAAATTGACTCACTAGATGGCAAAAAACGAGCTGGTTTAGATGCTATTCCTTCTTCATTCTTGAAAAATTGTCGACACTCTTTGAGCGGCCCTTTGTGTAGTATCTTTCAAAGGTTTTTCAATGCCGGTTTTTGCCCCTCACTCTGGAAGTTGTCTACTCTGATCCCCATTCACAAATCAGGTGATAAGACACAAGTTGTCAATTATAGAGGTGTTTCGATTGAACCTGTAATACCGAAACTATTTGAATCTATCATTGCGGGTGAGATTTCCAATACCTTGAAACACAGTATTGTTGGAGAGCAGCATGGTTTCTGTATTGGAAGGTCAACGGTCACTAATCTCGCCATTTTTCAATCTTATGTGACAGATGCATTGGAGGCTGGTAAACAAGTTGATTTTGTATACACTGATGTATCAAAGGCTTTTGACAGTGTGTGTCATACTCTTCTTCTGCAAAAATTGTTTGCAATGGGCATCTGTGGTTGTTATCTTTCGTGGATTCGATCTTACCTGTCTGACAGAAAGCAATTTGTTAGCATTGGTGGTGATCTATGAGATGAGGTCCTCGTCTTGTCTGGGGTACCACAGGGATCACATATAGGTCCCGCTCTCTTCAATATTTTTATTAATGATGTTGTGAGTTGTTGTGAGTCATCGAAATGTTTATTGTATGCAGATGACTTGCTATGTCTAGGATGAAAACTGTCTTAAGAAAGTGATTTTGTTACTTTGAGACTTTTTTTTTCCTAGTACCATTTGAAATTGTTTAATTCTGTAGGTGCAAATTTAAATAAATAAATAAATAATACTTGGCTATATATTTTTTACTAGCATTTTTAATTAATTTACTAGCACATTTAATTAATCGCTTTGAAAAAAAAATATACAGAGGATATCAGTGGAATATTTTAACATGTCAAACATTTAATAGATAATCTAAGTTTTAATTGTGTGAATGTAGAAATTGGGGTAGCCAGCGAGAAAATTAAGTATTTTTTTTATTTTTATTTTTTTAGAGGGTACTAGAACTTACATCAGATGATTCAGAAGAGGATGAGGAAGAAGAAAAAGAAGCAATGCCAAATCATGTGGATTCCGTTGTACATAAGGTCAGTAACACATTTTCCTTGTATGTTTGCACTTATGATGCGAGTAGTTGTGTGTATTGTTTGGCTTAATTATTTGTTTTGTTTTAATTGTGTATTTAGAAGTTCAAGCCACAAAATTCTAATGATATGGAGGCAATGAAGAAAAAGCTGCTGGGTCCCAGACTAAAGAAAGCAAATGTACAGAAAAAGACTGTAAAAGAAATTTTAAGGGAGAAACGTAGAGATCTCAACATGTCAGAACTGAATGAAACAGTATTGGAAAATAAAGGTGAGGATTTGCAAAAGAGATTCACTTGTTTTTTTAATAGGTTTAGATTTGTACATATTTTTATTAAAGAAGTCACTATTTGACCCTTATTTAGTTGAAGTTTTTTGTTTTTTATTGTTTTCAAGGTTATTTTTTTAATGGTTTAATATCAAAATTATTCTAGTTATAGTTCTTCGAATGAATGACATATTTTTTTTATAATGTGTTTTTAGTTTAAATTCAATGTAAATCAAATGTTTTCAATAAAAAATAGATGTGAATAATAACATTAACTTATTTAATAGGTATCTTTTTTTTTGCATTAATTTAATAAAGTAGTAATGGCAGTATATAGGGGGTGGATCAACAAAAACGAAACAGATTGACTATCTGAAACTGAAGATGTTTGAGGTCAACACTAAAACCTGCAATTTTGTTTTTGAGGGGCACACTTGTATGGTAAACTGAAATTTCTGAGATCATCCCCTTACTATCTCTCCGTCCCCCGTCCCCACGCTCTATCTCATGAGCACACAGCCTCTCTCTCTCTCTCTCTCTCTCTCTCTCTCTCTCTCTCATGATCATCATCATATGAAATATGGGTCAAGTAATGTTTCATTTTAAAATTTTCTTTGCAAGAATACCCTCCATGTACCTTTTGTTTGTACAGGGTGATGTAAAACCACAAAAAATGCATTTTTGATTTGAATTACTGTCAGTTTGATAAAAGGCTCATGGATATTTGAATTGTTTTTAAAGGGAAACATTTTGTACATACTTTAACAATTAGAAAAGATGATGTGTTATACAAAAAATATTGCATAAGTAAAAACTAAACTTTTAATATGCAAATTTATATGTTTTAGAATAAAATGCTCAAAGCCATGAACTGTTAACACGAATTGTCTTCCATTTTTGAACATTTCTTGAAATTGAAATAAATCATAAAATCCAAGAGGCTATTCAGTGCTTCCATTTTGAGGTCGGGTAAAATTTTCATCCAAATACTGATCCAACTAGTTAACAATAGCTTTACCATGAACTGTTAACATGAATTGTCTTCCATTTTTGAACATTTCTTGAAATTGAGATAAATCATAAAATCTCCGAGGCTATTCAGTGCATCCTTTTTTCCAATTTGAGGTCGGGTAAAATTTTCATCCAAATACTGACCAACTAGTTAACAATAATGGGGAGAAGCTCCATCTTGCTGAAATAATAATCAATCTTTTTTGTAGTGATTATCATTCCTTATCGTGTATTAACATTATTGGATTAATGTTAATTACAATGATTCTAAGTATGTGGCTACAGTCAATTTACAAAAAAAATGACTCAACAGTAGTACAGTCTGTTGAACATTTCTTAAAACTGAGATAAATCTTAAAACCTCAGAGGCTATTCAGTGCCTCTTTTTTCCAATTCGAGGTCGGGTAAAATTTTCATCCAAATACTGATTAGCTAGTTAACAATAATGAGGAGGAACTCCATCTTGCTGAAATAGTAAGTGATCTTTTTTGTAGTGATCATTCTCTATCATGTACTAACATTGGATTTATGTCATTTGCAATAATTATAAGTATATCATCAATTTACCAACAACAAAAAAAGGAGTCAACAGTAGTATGTTCTGAATATTTAGTATGTACTTCATGATAAGCCTTTGATTAGGATCTAACCAATATTCACAATTATGACTATTTACAGAGCCAATGACGGGAAAAAAGCAATATTTAGTTATCTGGCCTGTTCACCTTACTTTTCAAAATTGTAAACGACAGTTAAAGTCATTTTTATGACTGTATTGTGCAAAATGAATTTTGTATAGATGAACTTTTATGGTGTTGCCAATTTCGTCAGATGCTTGTTGTACTTGGATACTTCAACTAGCTTTCTTATACTCACGATTGGATTATTAACAACATGTCCTAAAACTGCTGCTTTTTCGCTTCATTTTTTATTGGATTTTCTTTATTTTATTTTTATTTGGTATGGACCTGATTTTCTGATATTTGGAGACCAGCTCTAAAACATATTTTTGAGAAACATGTTTGTCTGGATGTTATTGTATTCTGGATTTATTTTGTTTCTTTAACGTTGGACTATTTCCGCTATAACTGATTAATCTCCAACGCCAGGGAGCAGTTTCACCTCACTACCAGGGTTCCCACTCGTCTGGAAAACTGGGGTCAGGGAATTTCAGGGAAACATTATTTGTTCCTTTTTGGGAAAAATAATTGAAACAATGTGTTTGCTTTTTGTGCAATTCTGAAGCGTTCATTTAATGATTTCTGTTTCGACAAAACCACAATAATTGTTTTTTAAAGATTTATCAATGCTCGCTTTGTATTTGAAATGGGGAATTGTGTTTACCGCCATGACACGAACACGTACTGTATTCTGTGGTAGTGTGTCGGGGTAAATTAAAGAAGATCAAAGTCAGGGAAATAGATTTTGGGATGTTAGGGAAATCAGGGAAAAGTCAGGGAAATTTATATGCTGTTTTTAGTGGGAATCCTGACTATCCTGGAAATTTTGCCGAGCCCCTTCCTTTCTGTAAGGAGGGTAGCGATATTTAACATGCCCAACATCGCATGGTACATGAGACCAACGGCTTTACGTCCCCCTGAAGTGCGGAACGTGCAGACATTCAACCTGACTGAATTAGTCATTCATTATTTTAGAAAAAGTTTTTTTTCATACTCGTTCTATGTTAAAATAGACTATTATTATGTTTGATTAGTATGAATGTATGTAAATTCGGAAATTAAAGAATTTGATGCTGTCAGAAGTAGAATCAAAGAAGGGACACAAAACAGGTAGAGATTATGGCACAAATAATAATGATGCAACTTTCAAATGCTAAAACATTAATATGACTGTTTTTAACACATGCATATTCTTGCAGAGCTTGAATCACATGATTAAAATGCACAAAATGTTCCCTTTGAAAACACAGTTGAGATATACATATTATGATTATTTCAGAACTGACAGTAATTGCCTAAAAGAAAAAACAATTTGTTGTATATTCAGACTGCCTTGTACAAACAACAAGTGAAGTATTATTGTTGTAAAGAGAATTAAATTATTCTTGGAATAAGGTCACATTAACCATAATTCATTTGATGATAAGAGATAAGGGTAAGTCACCCCTTTAAAGGATAAAAACATTGTGGAGCAGGTCATCTCCCCTCGTACTTTGCCGTGCATCTTGCTGCGTAAATTGCCACACATCAACAATCGCTGCAAAAAAAAAAAACAACGGAGAAGTTCACATAGCTCCAGGGTTTCATTGTTTCAATGTGGTACTTAAATGTTTACTGAATTAGAAAGTGACAGTTAGTCTTCAAATGGTTCAAAATTGTGCATATTATTGCAAAACCGGAGATGGAATGTCCATCCTGTAAATCAAGAGTGGACTAGACTTGGTGAATTCTTTCACTTGTACTAGCAACTTAGGGGTTTCCTGATTGATATTATAAATACGTGCAAATGATTAAGTCAGCGTTTAATTACATCTTTCAGCTAACAGAACAGAAAATTGAAAAATATTTCATCAACTATGTTACCAGCCTATTTTTCCCCCTCAGGGCTCGTCCGCGGCCTTGCCGCCCCAATAGCACTGCAACCTTTGGTTGATTGTGCATACCCTTAGCCTTACTCCACCCATTTCAAAATCACTGTGCCTTGAACTAGTCTGCACAGCGATTGGTAGGGTGAAGTTTTATATTGCTCTGTCTCCGGTTTAGGCTGACCGTAGATCAGTTGTCTTTTGTGGTCCAGAGCTTTACGCTCGCACAAGATGTGCTGGGCTGATTCCTCCCCCTCGCCGCAGAGTCTGCATGCGAGGTCCCCTTCGAACCGCCCCATTTTATGCAGGTGTTTCTTGACAGCCATGTGTCCCGTCAAGAGACCTGTTGTGTTTCTGAGCTGTCCTCTGCTGAGATTTAGCAGCTCCACAGCTCTCGTTGAACTGGGTTCGTCAATTATTGACTTCCCATGCCTGAGCCCTGGACAGTCTGCCCAGTACACCTTGTGTTGGTTTCTGAACCAGGACTTAATGGCTCCCCTGGCTATGCTCTTTGTCACGCCCAGAGCTAGTTCTGGTCCCTTAAATTGTTCTGCTGACCCTCTCTTCGCGAGACTGTCAGCTTCTTCATTGCCTTTGACCCCCGAGTGACCCGGCACCCAGATGAGGGTCACCTCATTCTGCCCAGCCAGGTCGCTCGTCTCGTCTCCGCACTCACTCACCAGCCAGGAATTTACCCATGGGCTACTTAGTGCCTTAAGGGCTGCCTGGCTGTCTGTGGCTATGGGGATCCGCTTGTTGGTGTAGCCCCTCCTCTTGTTCTCCCGCACACAGTGCAGGATGGCGTACATTTCGGCCTGAAACACTGTTGCATGGGCTCCGAGGGAAATACTATTAGTTACCCTCAGTCCTTCCGAGTAAACACCTGCCCCCGTCCCACGCTCCCCGCCGGATCCGTCCGTGAACCAGACGAGCGCTTCCCGTGGTATGCCTGGCGTCTCCTCCCGCCATACCTCGCGGTCGGGGATTTCCACTGTAAAGTTGTTTTCCCTGCAGATTCACGGGCTCGCGAAGTCTGATCTCATTTCAAGCATGGGCTCCTTCACGATCTCCTGAATTTTGCAGTGGGCCCTGAAGCCTGGGTTGATCTTCAGTCTACCATTGCAGGCTAGTCTGTATAGTCCTAGCCTGACCTCCCCGATAATAACTAAGTGTGTGTGTGTGGGGGGGGGGGGGGGGGGGCAGATCCAGCAACACCTCCATGGCGGCTGTTGGGGTTGAAGACATGGCCCCTGTGATGCCTAGGCAAGCCATCCTTTGGATCTTGCCTAGTTTTTGTTTGGCACTGGATTGTGTCACCTTAGGCCACCTGACCAGTGCTGCGTATGTTAACGATCGTCTGACCACCCTTGTGTACAGCCAGTGGGCCATACTAGGTCTTAGTCCCCACGTTAAGCAGCCTATTAGTGCCGAAGAAAGATTAGTAGTACCACTCAAGAAGTAATAGATCATTTATTTGACCATTGGAGTATCCATACAAAAGTAATGTGTTTTGCTGATAATTATAGTCATAATGATTAGGTTTGTAATAAAGAATTGAACGAACGTAGCTTTTTTACAATTGCTAATACAAAACAAGTGTGGCATGCAGCAGGCTATCGTGGAGGGTGTGAGGTCTTGAGAGGATCAGTCAGGAAGCGGGTTTTAGGTAGCTGTCTGCCGGAAAACAATCTATTTTGTTCAACAAGTTATGGCTAGATAGGTGGCGGGATGCGTGGCCTGGTGCACAACGCTGGTATATTTGGACTCATGGTTCTACAAACGGCGATGTGTGAGGTTAAAAGAGCTGCTTTGCTATGTTTTTACCCTTAGGGAATGACGTCAGAAAGCTTAATTTACCATACCAATGTGTCCCACTCAAAAGCAAAATCATTGTTTCAGTCTTATTTGAAATATCTTCAGTTTCAGAAATGATCTGCCTGTGTTGTTTTTGTTAACCCACCTGTATTAATGCTTGTTAGTTGTTCATATTTTATTTTAAATACCACTCAAATTATTTTGACAACCAAACATTTTTAAATTCATTGTTTTAAGGAAGCATTTTCATTTTTATTTACTTTCACTTCAAAATTTAATACTTTTATCTATTTGTAGTTGAAGAAAAATCATTTGAAGAGAATAAAAAATTAGCTAGTATATCAGAAACTATTGAATCTGTTGTAAAAGGTACACCCAATATACTTGAAAACTTATCCAGTGATAACGCTTTAAAACAACTAAAAACTGAAAATGTAAATAGGTTAAGTATAGGTAAGTTAAAAAGTAAACAGTTTAGATGTATCGTTTACAGTGTTACTTCCTGTTTCAGAAGAATTAAAGCAGAATACTGAAAAAAGTATTAGTTTGCCACAGAACTTACCGAGTGATGTTCTTGAATTAATTGGCACCTTAAAAACTATGGTAGATAGTTCCCATAACAATAAAAATGTATCAAATTCCGTAGTAGACAATAGGAACATTAATGAATTGTTACTAAGGTATTATTTATTTTAGCGAATTTTTATTATAAGGCATGTTCCAAAGAAGACTGAACTTTTAATATAAAGACTATATTTGAATTTCACAACATAGCAATTCCACTAGAAAACATATGTATTCTCACTCAACCGTTTTTCCAGCAGTGTTAACTCATTTTAAATTATTTTTATAATTTATAAAGATGTCACCATGAAATATTTTGAAATTTGAAGCAGAGAGGTTGGAGATGTCTCTGCAAAATACAATGGATGAGTATGTTTTTCTGGTGTTTTATTTGCTTCGTTAATGTAACATCCAGGGTGAGTTTTTACAAATTATATGCTTTTTTTCCTCTTAGAGCCCGTCCGTGATTGCCACCCCGATAGCACTGCAGCCTTTGGCTTATTGTGCATGCCCGATGTATTTTCTACTCAAGCCATTCCTAAATCACTGTGCCTTGAACTAGTCTGCACAGCACTTGGTAAGGTGAAATTTTTGTGGTCCAGAGCTTTACACTCGCACAAGATGTGCTGGACTGATTCCTCCCCATCGCCGCAGAGTCTGCATGTGAGGTCCCCCTCGAACCGCCCCATTTTATGCAGGTGTTTCTTGACAGCCATGTGTGTCGTCAAGAGTCCTGTTATGTTCCTGAGTTGTCATCTGCTAAGATTTAGCAGCTCCACAGCTCTCTTTGAACTGGGTTTCTCAATTAGCGACTTCACATGTCTGAGCCCTGAACAGTCTACCCAGTATGTCTTATGCTGGTCCCTAACCCAGGACTTGATGGTTCCCCTAGCCGTGCCTTTCGATACGCCCAGGGCCGGTTCTGGTCCCATAAATGGTTCTGCTGATCCTCTCTTCACGAGACTGTCAGCTTCTTCATTACCTTTGACTCCTGAGTCACCCGTCACCCAGACCACGGTGACCTCGTTCTGCCCAGCCAGGTCACTCATCTCGTCTCAGCATTCCTAACCAGCCTGGAATTCACCCGTGGGCTACTTAGCGCCTTAAGGGCTGCCTGTCTGTCTGTGGCTATGAGGATCCGCTTGTTGGTGTAGCCCCTCCTCTTGTTCTCTCGTATGCAGTGCAAGATTGCATACATTTCGGTCTGAAAGACTGTTGCATGAGCCCTGGGGGAAATTACTGTCTTATCCACGGTCCTTCCGTATAAACGCCTGCCCCCGCCCCATGTTCCCTGCCGGATCCGGCAGTGAACCAGACTAGCGCGTCCTGTGGTAAGAGCGGCTTCTCCCTCCGCCATGCCTCGCGGTCGGGGATGACCACTGTAAACTTGTTTACCCTACAGATTCGCGAGCTCACGAAGTCTGACCTCATTTCAAGCATGGGCTCCTTCATGATCTCCTGAATCTTGCAGTGCTACCTGCAGCCTGGGTTGGCCTTCAGTCTATCATTGCAGGGTAGTCTGTATAGTCCTAGCCTAGGCTCCCCCATGTTAACTAAGTGTAGGGGGGGCAGATCCAGCAACATCTCCATGGCGGCTGTTGGGGTTGAGGTCATGGCCCCTGTGATGCGTAGGCAACCCATCCGTTGGATCTTCCCCAGTTTTTGTTTGGCACTGGATTGTGTCACCTTAGGCCACCTAACCAGTGCTGCATATGTTAACGATGGTCTGACCACCCTCGTGTACAGCCAGTGGGCCATACTAGGTCTCAGTCCCCACATTTTTCCATATAGCCACCTAGTGACAGCTAGGGTCATAACTGCTTTGCACAGTATTTTTTCAACTTGGCCATTCTAGGTTAGCTTGGAGTCCAGTACGACTCAAAGATATTTTACTTCCCTGGCCATCGAGATGTTTCTACCGTATAGCCAGAGTTCTGCGGACCTTCCACTTCCGCCTCCTCGTAAATGGTACGACGGTGGCTTTCTCGGGGCTCACCCTGAGCCCTTGGCTGACCGTCCACCTTTCCACCACTTTCATTGCTGTCTGCATACACTTCCAGATTGACTGTGTAACCTTTTCTCGGACTATGATGACAATATCGTCCGCATAGCCCTATACCTCGTACCCCCCCTCCCGAGAACCTCTGCAGCAGGCCGTCCACGACTAGGCACCAGAGCAGGGGAGACAAAATTCTCCGCTGCAAGCACCCCGCCAGCAGTCCCCCCTGCGACAGGTAAACCGCCCTGTCCCTGAGCATGAAAATTATATGCTTACTTTCTCATAAAAAGAAAGATATTTACAAAGTTTGCATCAGTGACAGTCTTTTATTTAAATATAGATGTAGAGGCTACTTCTCTGGCTTCACAATTGTTCTTTTCTTCTCTGTAACCAGTTTTGCTGCTTTATTGCAACATCAGACAGAAGAAAATGTTTTTTCTCTCTATGATGATGCTGCTGCTGATGATGATGATGAAGCTCAACTCAAGAGTAAGTTAAAAAAGTAGATGTTTTAAAAATCAGCTACTTTTTCCTTGCCAGTTACTGTGCTATATGTAAAATTCAGTCTTTTTTGTGAACATCTTATTTTATCAGTTTAATGTTCATTGTCGTAAATCTGTAATTAATTTTCAGTTTAGAAAGAAAGTGTAAATGTCTAGGAAAACCATCGAAATTAAGAGTCTACGAATATCTGTCCTCCGTAATGAAGTGTAAAAAAGAAATGTTAATAGCCCGTTGTAAAATGTTAGTACTTCACAACGAAGGTGAAAGGATAAAGCAGCTCATGGTTAGGTATGTATTTTTAACTTTATGATAGTAAATTCACAAGTACAGTCCTTTTTATCGAGTATTCTTTAACTCTAAATTAACATATACCGTTATTAGAGGGGGAGTTTGTAAACTGGAAATTTTACTAGGCGTAGATGAGATGCTAAACTGGTTGCCTACCCAGGAACTAGCTGTGTCTGACATTGCATAATTTTAATTAAGTTACATCAGCATGTGTCCAAACAAAACTGCCAAAGCAGCGATAAAGTCGTAAGTAGGTCGTAGTATAGGATTTTTTTTTCATGCCCGTGGAGGTACCACCCCTTACATCAAGGGGCCGGTGAAGTCCCAACGGACGTTTCCGGTTCTGATGTATGAGTCAGTTTCCCTTATAAGCAAAAATGATGATGGCTCCTCCTTGTACAAAAGATTCCGGAGGTAAAATACCCCTCCATGCGGGTCTCCGGGAGAGGGGTGTACAGGGGGCACCAGCATCAAGATTTAACATATCCTCGAATATATGTGGCCTAAATTCTAACCTGAACTCCGTCCACCATATCCTCCAGGCTAATAGGCCCCAACTCCTCTTCCTCACCGAAACTCAAATCAGTGTCAAAACAGCCACTAATCACCTTAATTTCCCGGGGTATGAGCTACTTACTTCCTTTAGATTGCATGAAGGCGTGTGCGTGTACATCCGCAGCAATCTACCCTGCACCAGACTCCCCAATTTAGAAGCTGGAAGAAAAGACATACTATGGATAAAACTCTCTCTCATGACTGCAACTAAATTCATCTGTTGCATTTACCGGTCACCTTCTGACAACAACTTTGTCCAGCTCTTTGACTACCTTTTTGAAAAAACGGACCATCTGATTTCTGACTATCCTTCCTCCAAGGTCACTATTCTTGGTGACTTCAATGTCCATAATAAGGAATGTATAGGATCTTCAAAAACCGATCCACAAAGAAGAGCAGCGGAGGCCTTTGCAGTCAGGAATTCTTTAGCCAGTATGGTTCAGCAACCTACTTACTTTCCTCACATCCCAACACACAGTTCAAATCCCTTGGATCTCCTTCTTATTACAAATCCTGATAGCTATAATATATCAGTCACCGCCCCCTGGGTCGCTCAGACCACGGCATGGTCACTGCTTCCGGCACAATGCGACCCAAGGTCACACAGTCATCACACCCACGTATCGTTTGGCACTACAACTCCGCGAATTGGGACGAAATGCGAGATTTACTTTTCCTCATTTCCATGGGCGTCTGTCTGCTTCTCTCATCCTGACCCCTCTGATATCTCACAAAACATCACCGAAATTATCCAAGCTGGCATGGAATTATTTATTCCACGTACACAGAAAACCTCTGCAGCCACTCAAAAGCCCTGGTTCTCTAAATCCTGTGACAAGGCCAGACTTGAAAAGGTCAAAGCGCACAAAAAGCTTCTACACAAACCCAGTCAAGAAAACCGTCAAGCATTTAACGACGCAAGAAACCGCTATGTCCGCATTCTTTCTGGGGCAAAAAACTCGTTTAATAACCACATCAAAAACAAAGTCCTCTTAAGCTCCAGCGGCAGCAAACCCTTCTGAACTCTTGCTAAATCTATTGGGAATAATTTCTGCAAGAGCATGTTCCCACCTCTTGTCTCAGGGGATGAAATTGTTTCTACCGCCCAGGGCAAGGCTGAACTTTTTGCCTCGTTGTTCGCCGGCAATTCTACTCTCAACCCACCTCCAAATGTTAAACTACCAACAGTCCCCAATGTCGCGCATAAAATGACGGATATCATTTTCAAAACTAAAAAGGTACGAAAGATGCTCTCTTGTCTTAATTCCAGGAAAGTATCTGGCCTTGACGAGAACTCAGCAATTGTTCTCAAAAAATGCACATCAGAACTTGCTCCTGTCCTGACTCGTCGGTTTCAGACATCTTACAATAGAGGCATATTCCCTAGTAACTGGAAAACTGCTCGAGTACAACCCGTCCCCAAGAAAGGATCCAAAGCGCTACCTAACAAATACAGGCCTATTTCTCTCCTTTCAGTCGTCTCTAAAGTGATGAAAAAGTATATAAACACCGAATTACTAAAATTTCTTGAAAAACACAGTCTAATCCACGACAGGCAGTATGGAATCCGTCAGCGCAGATCAACTGCCGACCTCCTTTTCCTTGTCACCCATTCTTGGAACACGTCTATGGAACAACACAGTGAATCCCAGATTGTCGCTCTAGACATATCCAAAGCATTCGACCAGGTCTGGCA
The DNA here is from genome assembly GCA_964006375.1 of Tillus elongatus. Classification (NCBI taxonomy): domain Eukaryota; kingdom Metazoa; phylum Arthropoda; class Insecta; order Coleoptera; family Cleridae; genus Tillus; species Tillus elongatus. The sequence continues at coordinate 44,003,009 of OZ023267.1, read as the reverse complement.
TGCAGCGCTACTTAATAAACTACCGGCCTATGGCCTACCACCAAAACTCTGTACGTGGACAGCAAATTTTCTCTCCAACCGGAGCATTTCTGTTGTCGTGGATGGCCATTCCCCTAAACTGTATCCAATTAATGCAGGAGTTCCTCAAGTGCAGCTTTAGCCCCTACTTTGTTTCTTCTCCACATCAATGACCTCCTCTCTAGCACATCCAACCCAGTTTACAGTTACGCGGACGACAGCACCCTCCACTCAAATATACAATATTCTAAGCCTGTCTCTTTAGCCCAATTAGATGAGGATTGCAGACTCATGGAGGGTTCTATCTCCGTGGGTCTCCAAAAAATATTAGACTGGGGAGTAGAAATCTTGTACAATTCAACCCCACCAAATCACAGTCTTGCTTTCTATCTCATAAGAGATACACCAGCCCTAGACCCATCACAATAAACAACCAAGTTATTCAAAGTAATGAGTCCTTTTCACTTGTTGGCATTTCTGTGGATCGAAATCTCAATTGGCACCAACATGTCATATCAATTGCAGAAGCGGCTGCTAAGAAATTAGGTTTCCTCTTCCGGGCTCGCAAATACTTTTAACTAGCTAATCTCTATACCTTATATACTTCACGAATAAGACCAAACCTCTAATACTCCCACATCTGGGGTGCTGCTGCCGCTTCTAAACTCGCTATCCTGGACTCCATTTAGAAGAGAGCTATATGTCTCATCGGTGACCCTACCCTCACCCAAAGGCTGTTATCCCTTGCCCATCGACGTGCCGTTGGTGACCTCTCTCTCTTTTATAGATATCTGCACGGGCACTGCTCAGAGGAACTTCTCCCATAGTTCCTCCACCTGCTGCCCCCAACAGATCTACCAGGGGAACAGCGAATGCACCCTTTTACTGTCCAGGTCACAAGATGTGACATGTTGGTGCCAATTGAGATTTTGATCCACAGAAATGCCAACAAGTGAAAAGGACTCATTACTTTGAATAACTTGGTTGATCATTGTGATGGGTCTAGGGCTGGTGTATCTCATGAGATAGAAAGCAAGACTGAGATTTGGTGGGGTTGAATTGTACAAGATTTCTACTTCCCCAGTCTAATATTTTTTGGAGAGCCACAGAGACAGAACCCTCGATGAGTTATTTAATTGGGCTAAAGAGACAGGCTTAGAATATTGTATATTTAAGTGGAGGGTGCTGTCGTCCGCGTAACTGTGAACTGGGTTGGATGTGGTAGAGAGGAGGTCATTGATGTGGGGAAGACACAAAGTAGGGGCTAAAGCTGAACCTTGAGGGACTCCTGCATTAATTGGATACAGTTCAGAGGAATGGCCATCTACGACAACAGAAATGCTCCGGTTGGAGAGGAAATTTGCTGTCCAGGTACAGAGTTTTGGTGGTAGACCATAGGCCGGAAGTTTATTAAGCAGTGCTGCGTGCCAGACCTGGTCGAATGCGTTGGATATGTCTAGAGCGACAATCTGGGATTCACCGTGTAATTAGTTAGCAAAGTTATTGAAACAGACATGTCAGACACATCAAGGTCATATTGTCATGGAATCATATTTTTAAATTACATTGAAAACCGTATTTGACTTTTGATTTGATGGAAACTGAATTAAAAGGCAATATTTTTTATGAAATTTGGATAACATTCTGCTTTCTCAGGTACCTAATGGTCCAGTCAGTTTTATAAAAAACAAGTACCGTGGTTTATTACATTTTCCAAGAAGAAAAGCAAGCACTGTTCTATAATTAAAAAAGAAATCTCAGTCAATTAATAAAAATTTTTATAGTGGTGTTCCGTTTTGACATGTGTCATGCTGTACAGGGCTTTCATTAATTCCCGAACCCCACGTGACCGCTTAAGTTAGGCAACCCGGCATACACGGTTGTACAACCTGAATTAATGAAATCCCTAAGATGCCAGTGTTGTCTCATATTTCCTTTGGGGTTTTATAAAAAATATAAAAATTATAATAAGTTGAAACAGTAAATGTCTTAAATGTATTTATTATTTAGTATTTTTAACAACAAGTCTGTTTATGTATGGTTTACTGTTATTGATTGTTAAAAAAATAAATTAAAACATAATAAAATATTACTTTTATTTTGTATAGATATCAAAATTTTGTAATGTATGTAAACAAATTGAGCTCTGATTATTTAAACTTCTAATTAAGGTTTTAGGAATGTGTATTGTGTAATATGTAACAAATATGTACCTGTTTGGGCGGATTACCGACGAACAGATTTAGTAGGGCTTCGTTCCATGCGATGTCGAATATCGTCAACAACATAACCTTAACATACCTACACTTTTAACTTACGTAAAAACGCAATGAAAATACTAAGTTTTGATAAAAACTGTTTATTTTTATTGTCCAACAGATAGAAAATTATTTGAAGAAGGTAAACACTGGTCGAACTTGGAAAATGCACAATATACATACAAAATAACCGTCAAAAGGAAATTGAGCGCCAATGGACTGAACTCTCAATTGTCAATTGATTTAGTAACTTTAGGGTCCCTAGTCTAGTGGTTTTTTTGGTTGCTTTTTGACTGCCAACTTATAAAATCATATTCCACTAAGAGAGAGACAGAATCGGTCACGTGGGGTTCTGGAATTAATTAAAGCCCTGTATAAGCTTTTTAATTAAATTGTCTATGTATGTATGCGCTCAATAAACAAATTTTTTTAATTGTAGGCTTAAAGGTGAAATCGATAGAGTAATGCCAAGACTAAGTGCTCGTTACCAGTCAGAATATGAGCATGTATCTTTGCAAAAAAAGTAAGTTTCTTTAGTTAGTCTAATACTTGCTGTACTTACTAAAAATGTATGTTTTAGGTTAGCTAACGATGATACAAAATCTTTTAAGTTTCCCAGGAGAAGGTTTCATTGGTCAGATACTGCAAGGTAACTAATATAATTTATAATTTTACTTTTCATACTATTACTGTTATTTATATTAATTACTTTAAAAAAAATGAGAACTACATTTAAAAAAAAGTTAAAAGAGTGGTTAAAGTTGTGGGGCCAATTTTTTTATTAAATTTCATATTTCAACCAGCATTCCATTGTTATAGAGGCCATGTTTTGCCCGAAAAAACTCTTATATAACCCATCTTCAGAATTTTTTCGTAACGTAATCTTTGAAGATGGAAGTCATTCATGAAAAAAAAATCTTGCATATCAACAAAAAAGTCTAGGCGTTGCAAGTGCGCTATTGTAGTGAATTTTCATAGATATAAGGATATGACACCAAACATTTTTTTTGAACTAAATACTAATAACTTTTTTTCTTGTAACATAGACATCTAAATTTTGGCATATAGTTTACTTTTTAGAATGTTATCCTATGTACCAAATTTGGTTACCATAGCTTTGTTATTTTATTAGATTAAAAAAAATTCTGAAAGAAAGCTAAAAATTTTATGGGAAAACTAGGCACGATTTTCCTGGCTAACGAACGTATCCAAGCTATTTACAAAAGGAATTTTATATATATATATATATATATATATATATATATATATATATATATATATATATATATATATATATATATATATATATATATATATATATATATATATATATATATATATATATATATATATATATATATATATATATATATATATATATATATATATATATATATAGTGTGTCCACGGATTGAGTGTGGGTATGGTATAAGTGACAAAAAATTTTTGAATTAGATTATGATATTCTGGGAATCGCTCCTGCTTTGTCTTAAACTAAGATGTTGAGGAAATGAACAAAATCAATTAATATACAGGCTGGTTTATAACTGATGTAATGAAATGTATTAAGAGTAAACTACCTTCGTTTATAAAGATACCGCAAAAGTTATTAACAAAACTTGTTTAGAATTAAAATTTTTGACGGGCTCTCAATTTTCAGCCAGATCAGCCTATTTTGAATTTTCATATAATTTATTAACATTTTTTCCCTATCAACATGGAGCTTTCTACCTATGGTTTCCTGAACCCAGGTGCGCAAAGTAAGTAACCATGCAATGTTAAATAATAATTTATTAGTAAAATCCAAAAGCTTATTGCTAACAAAAATCAAAATGAACAACGAAAAATAAAGAAATTATTCAAATGTGCTGCCACCAACCCATACACATAACTCAGCCCGTTTAGTAAATGCTTTGTAGGCATTTTGAATATGTTTAATTGGAATACCGTCAATTGCCTCTCTCAACCTCAGTTTCAACAAATCAAGATCGTTGTTTAATGCAGCCGTGTAGACTTTCTGTTTGAGATAGCTCCATAAATAAAAGTCCATTAAGGTAAGATCGGGACTTCTGGGAGGCCAAGGTATTGGCCCATATCGACCAATCCACCGCCCAGGAAATTCACGATCTAACCATTCTCGAACGATTCCTGTTGCATGTGCTGGGTGGCCGTCATGCTGAAAGTATGCTGTTTGTCTATCTTCTAGTGACATGTTATGCAAATGGTCTTGAAGAATATTTCTCAGCATTTCCAGATAATTGTACTGGTTTATATTCCACTCAAAAAAATATGGCCCAATTATCCCACTGTAAGAAACAGCACACCACACATTTACTTTTTTATGGCATTGTCTTCTGCAATTAACTCTATAATTTGGATTCTCCATAGACCAATGCCGTGCATTTTGGGAATTTACCACCCCATTAGTGGTGAAAGTGGATTCGTCCGAAAAAATTATACTTCTGCCAAAATTGTGTTTTGTAGATATTGCTCGCCGTACCATAAACAAAAATCTTCGTTTTGGCTCATTATTTTCTTCCAAAGTGAGTATAAGTTTTGCTTTGAAAGGTTTCACCTTGTTTGTACGATAAATTTTTTGCAAAAGCGATTTGGTAATATTGCCAATTTCTAATGTCCTTCTTCTTAATGCTAATTTCGGAAAACGCCTAACATAGTCCATAGCTAATGCAGCTGCAGCATTGTCTTCTTCATTTAGGTCGGACTTTGTCTTCTTAACGTTTACAACCCTCCCAGTACGCATAAATTTTGTAGCAACTTTTTTTACACCAGTAGCGGAAACCGAATAATTTGGCCAGCGTTCAAGGAATTTTCTTATCACTCCCTGATAAGAATGTTCTTCACCCAAACCATAGCACTGCACAATAAACACTTTTTGTTCTGTTGCTAACATTTTTAAATACAGAAGCTTGTTGTTCGTGACAAACAAAATTGACGTTTCAATTTTCCAAATAAGTAGTATCCCGGGAAACGAACAACAAAGCAGAGCTCAAGTAGCCATGCAACTCGCCAATTATTGCTTCGAATGTCCAATTGTGCGTTTATTTTACTTTTTTCATTGGTTGAGATGAAAGCAAACTTACCCCAAGTTTAATTATGGTAAAGACTTTTAATACAGTTTCAAGTACTTTTTAAAGTACACCTAATCACAGAAGCTGTCGAACGTCATTTAAATAAAGTCGCAGCTAAAAAAAATCATAGTAGGCTGATCTGTTTGAAAATTGAGATCCTGTCATAAATGTTAATTCTCAACAATTTTTGTTAATAACTTTTAGCAGTATCTTCATAAACGAAGGTAGTTTACTCTTAATACATTTCATTACATCATTTATAAACCACCCTGTATGTTAATTGATTTTGTTCATTTTCTCAACATCTCAGTTTAGGACAAAGCAGGAGCGATTCCCAGAATGTCAGATTCTAATTCGAAATTTTTTTGTCACTTAATACCTTACCCACACTCAATCCGTGGACACACTGTATATATATATATATATATATATATATATATATATATATATATATATATATATATATATATATATATATATATATATATATATATATATATATAACATATAAAAATTGAAACTGACCCTGGGTATGTGTTCTAGGGGCCCTTGTTTTTGCGCGGTTGAAGAAATTTTTTCAAAATTGAAAAGTGAGGATCTCTCCATTAGTTAATTTTTTCTATGAAAATTCACTAAAAGATAAAAGTTAATTGTAGCTAAAAATTGGATTGATTAAAAAAAGATAACTAGTAATTACGAATATAATTAAGTACAAAATAAGGAAAAACAATAAGATAAGTAATAGAAAATTGTACAAGGACCACTTTAAAGAGAATGATCGAATAGTACTAGGAGAATCTAAGTAAATTTTTTAATAATTCCAAACTGTACCAATGGCTTATGCCTAAGCCAAATATGGGGCATCCCTGGTTGATTAAATTTTTATCTTTCTTCGTATTTATGCCTCAATAAATAAAAGTTGGATCTAGCTTGACAGTATGTCTGTTTTATGGCCAGGTAATTTAAATTTAAATTTTCCTTCAACGTTTTGAGAAAAAAAAAACACAATTTCAATGTGTTTTCTGATTTTGTTGTTGCTGGCATATAATATCGGTAAATAATATTTATTAATTTGTAGGAAATGCGTCCAGGATATAATGAAGATAAAAAGGAGATGTTTCTTACTTGAAGAGAGGCCAAAAGATAGACTAGAAAGTCTAATGAGTTCATATCTTAAAACTAATGTCCAAGTCTTGTGGCCAGATGGCTGGATGCCTTTGACAGCTCTCATGAAAATATATGCCAATAGTTGTGGAGATAAAGATATCAAAAACAATACAAACGAAATACCCAGAGACTCTAATAAGATAAAAAATATTATCAATTCTAAAAGTGAAGAAGTGAAGAAACCTGTGGAAGTTATCAAGCCTGTGGAAGTTATGAGACCTCCGGAAGTTATGAGACCTCCGGAAGTTATGAAACCTCCTGAAGTTATGAAACCTCCTGAAGTTATGAAACCTCCGGAAGTTATGAAACCACCAGAAGTTATGAAACCTCCAGTAGTTATGAAAGCTCCAGAAGTTATGAAACCTCCAGTAGTTATGAAAGCTCCAGAAGTTATGAAACCTCCAGAAGTAATGAAACCTCTGGAAGTTACTAAAATAGAAAATGATAAAAAGTCATTAGAAGAAAAACTCCAAATCATACCTGCCTCTATATCATTAATTGAAGAAGTGACAGATAATGGTAACTACTATTTTTATGTTTGTTTTTTTTGCACCAGTTTTTACCTCTTCTGTCTGACTTGCAATCAGCAGAGGGTTCTAATGGTTATTTCTACACTAGTTTCTATTACGATTGCATGTCTTATAGGTAAATGCCAAAAATACCAAATTATTTCAAATGACAGTTTTTCTAGCATTTTTTATAGTGGCATATTATCACATACGTCCTCAAAGTTATTTTATAAAATTACACATTTAGATTTTTAGATTTTATTGTGAGTGGGCTATTTCAGTCCCTCCACCGTGACCTTAGGTATATTGTGGCTCACGTCTAATTATTTAGATTTCACCCATCAATTCCAGCTCTCTGAGGGAGTCGATCTTTTCTTGAGGGTGCGAGTTTGTTTGGCAGGTGTACTGCCATCTGAGTAAAGTCGCTTGCCCGTTTCAAAGCTCAAAGAGAGAGAACCACTCTCCGAGTTCGTCTGGACCTGACATCTGTCAGTGTTTGCCTCGAGGCAGTATCATGAAGTCCCGCTCTCAAGCAGCATCTAATCTCCAGTTGTAATCCACCCCTAGAGATCGCAGCTCCCCTCAGGCTCTTCCAAACCTGACACCTAACGGTGTCAGGACTCAAGGCAACATCCAGAGCTCCCGAGCATCGCTCCCGAGCATCACCCCAGCGAGGCTGTCCGTCCGTTTCGTAGCACACAGTATGGGCTCCAAACTCCGGGTGTTTACCACTCATCAGAGATCAGAGCCCCCCGGGACGTCTGGACACACGACACACGCCAGGGCTCAATCCAGGGTGGTATCATCTGGAACCCCGCTCCCGAGTAACAATCAAGCGAGGCCAATTGTCAGTCTCTGAGGCCAGAGTGGAGGCCTCAAACTCCGGGTGCATATCACTCCCCAGACATGTCTGCCTCACCTCCACTAGACCCCCGCCAGTGTTTCATTGACTCGAGGCGGTATCATGTAGTCCCGCCGCCACTCATCAGAGTTGTCAACCCCCTCCGGGTCGTCTAGACACATGACACCCGCCATCACTCAACCCAAGGCGGCACCCATCGGGAACCCCGCTCCCGAGTAACAACCAAGCGCGGACAACCATCCATTTCTAAGCCCAGAGTGGAGGCCTCAAAATCCGGGTGTACATCACTTCCCAGAGATATCCGCCTCCCTCCAGGCCCACATGGACTAGACGCCCGCCAGTGTTTGATTCCAATTAGTCGCCTTCTACGACAGGCAGGAGTTACCTTGGGCCTATTCTTTTAGTTAGTCCCCGGACCCACAGGGGACCCCAAATTACACATATTCCAAACAAATCAACGTCAAAATCATCAAGGGTCAGACGAAAAAAATTCAAGAAGCCAAATTAGATCAGAAATAAATGTTGATTTAAAAAATAATTTTACAGCAGCATACAATTTGTTTTATATAAATATTCTGTGAAAATTCTGCATTTACAGCACTGGTAGAAAATTAAAAAAATGTGCACATCAGAAAATGCTTCTTAATGCATAGAAGATTTGTACCGAATTTCTAGTCTAGTATCAAGTGGTGCTATCATCAGTATATACATTATACTGAGTGTCATTAAGCTGTTAGCTCATACCCAAATATAAAATGGGTGCACCTTGGAATTAATGATGGTGATTTAAAAACTGCCAAACATACCTTTATTCTAACTCAATCTAAAACGTAATTTTATATCGACTTTTAGCTGTGTTAATATTTTGCTACTTTTGAATATCTTGTATTCCCCCTTCTTTTTTTTCTTAACTTAAGGATCAAACAAGGACACAATATATTCACGCGCTAGTGGGCAATCTAGACGACCTTCAGATACATTCACAGGCAGGACCCAGGATAGAAAATTTAAAACATTGGGACAGACCATAGGAGCTCATACTAAGTAATTATAACTATGACACTTTGTTAACATAAAATGGATTATGGATTAAAAGAAACAGTAACATAAAACAAATGATATTCAAATTGTTAACATGCACATGTAAAATATTAAATATTTGTGGTTGCAACTAGTAACTTGTTACCTCCTTCAAGGAAAAGCATTAGAGAACGAGAACTGTGGTATATGTGATTGACCTCAGGTGGATATAGATCAGCTCTATGGTGTGGTCACAATTGCCTATAACACCCTACCCTAAAAAATCTATCTATCATATTATCAAATTTATTAAGATTAGCAGCACTTTTTAGGAGGCTGACAGTTCTGGATATAGTTTGATACTCACGTTCTTTTCCTTTGCTTTCTTCGCACTGCCCAGAGTCCTAGATTTGTGGGCTCTCCAGACTAGTGCTAGGTTACATAGAAATTTAGATATCTAGAGAATAGTTAGTAGGAAATAATTATTTGCGTTGATGCCAAAAGAAAGGAGAAGTTAGGGAGGAATTTCTCTTCAATTAAACAGATACTTTAATATAACAAAATATATAAATTTATTCATATAAATGTAGGAGGGTGTCGAATTAAGGCCGATAAATCAAATCCAACTCAAAACTTTATTTGTTTCGATCACTACGAAATTATAAACCAAATACAATCTAAAATCAACCGTCCAACCGTATAGTAAGAAACAGAATCCCCCTTCCTTCCTTCACTCCATCGGAAGTGATATTCTGCCCCTCTATTTGGACGTTGACAACCAACTGTCAAACCTTTCGCGCTATTATTCAAAATATATTGAATTTAAATACTACAACTCGGCCAGCCTGACAGTTAATCGCCTCGATTAACTTATTAACACTACTATAGAACTATAATAAAGTTTTTTTTTCTTACTGGTGGTTTTATCAAATAAAAAAGGTATTCTTGGACAATAAAGAACGTTACATTTCATTATTATTTGATACTTCAAAATTAAAAAGTAATTAAAATAACCATCTACAAATATTTAATATTTTCATAGCAAAAACTAACGACTAGTGGCAAATGAATAATTAAACTGATTATTTATATGGAATATGCTTTCAGACGAGAAGAGTCAAGTACTCCATTGTACGGAATTTGTGAATTTTGGAACCCTATAATATCTGTTACCACGTAACGATCATGGGGCAGGACCTTTTTTATTACGTACGGGCCTCGAAAGCGAGGAATCAATTTCTTATTCACCCCAGGGGTCACATCCACATTTGATACCATTACAAATTCTCCCTCTTGAAAGTTACGCGGAGGCTTGTGACGATTGTCATAGTATTGTTTGCTTATATTTTGAGTGGCCTCAACCTTAGCAGCTGCTTCGGTTCTAAGCTCACTAATACTTGATGAGTCCTGAAATACAGTCTCTAAAAACTCTCTGAGACTATCTTCGGTGTGGCCCCTTTGGTCTCGGCCAAAAAGAAGTTTTGCTGGTGTTTGTCCGGTTGACCTACAAACTGTATTATTTATACAGTACTCTACCTGATCCAAAACAGTGTCCCATTTATTTAATTCTGGACTTAATTTTGCAAGCATTGGTGTTATAACTCTGTTAACACGCTCAATTTGTCCGTTTGCCTGCGGTGCACCCGTGGCTACTAAAACATGTTGGACTTGGGCTTCATTTGCAAAATTCTCAAAAACGGATGACGTGAAACAGGTCGCTCTATCAGAGACAATCTTCTGCGGTTTACTGTAGAAATGAAAATACATATTTAAGTATTTAATAACTTCTGTAGCTTTAGTTGATTTACAAGCAAATAATTTTACAAATTTTGTAAAGCCATCTATGACCTCAAAAACGTACCTATTTTTAGATGCTGTCTTTTCTAAAGGACCATAATGATCAATATGTATGCACAAAAACGGAGCACTTCCTTTAGGTATACTGTATAAAATTCCTTCTTTTTTTCCGGATTTACTTGAGAACTCAATGCACTTTAAACAATTAGCAATATGTTGCGTAACTGCTTTCTGTAACTTAGGAAACCAATACGTTCTCAAAATCAGTTCAGAAGTTTTACTAATTCCCACGTGTCCCATATTATCATGGTACATATGTAATATAGGTTGAACCATACTATCAGGCACATAAAATAATATTCCACCATTGTGCTTGCGATAAACTAAACCATTCCGGAGCTCATAGAATGGGTGCTCTGTTTGTTCTAGGGCATCTCGAATTTTAACGATTGCAGAGTCCTGATTCTGCTTCACTGCCAAGGTTTGCTCAAAAGTATTGCCTTCAAGAACTAGTATGTTATGACTGCGACTTAAAGCATCAACATGTGGCATCCGTGTACTTTGACGGTGTTCTAAGGAGTAATTATAATTTTGTAAAATTAATGCCCATCTCATAATTCGCGGATTAATTTCTTTCTTCTCCAAGGTAAGCTTTAAACTGTTACAGTCAGTAACAACTTTGAAAGGTATTCCTTGAAGATAGATATGAAACCTTTTGAGTGCATATACAATTGCCAGGCACTCAAGCTCATAACTATGATACCGACTCTCTGCCTCTGTTGTTCGTTTGCTGAAGAAAAATACCGGATGAAATTTGTCATCCTCTTGACGCTGTAACAAAATTGCCCCAAATCCAAAAGAGCTTGCATCACAGTGCAACTCGGTCTCTACCAATGGAGAATATATAGATAATACAGGTGGGGATACTAATTCATTTTTCAAATTTTCGAATGCACACAACTGAGCCTCCCCAAACATAAATTCTTTTTGTTTCACAACATCATACAATGGTTTTGCTTTCAGTGAAAAATCTTTTATAAAGCGTCTAAAATAGCTACAAAGTGACACAAAGCTATGTACTTGCTTAGTGTTGTTGGGAACTGGAAATCTAGATACGGAGCCCAAAATTTCTGGATTAGGACAAATGCCTGTTTGATCAATTTTATAGCCCAAATATGTGATTTCTGTATACAAGAAGCTGCACTTTTCAATTTTTAGGTTGAGTAGATTATCAACCATCAGTTGTAACACTTCCCTAATAATATTTTAATTCTCTTGTATGGTTGTCGTGGCTATAAGTAAATCATCAATAAATATCAAGACTTTATTTTCTTCCGCTAAGCGTTGAAATATCTTATTTATGTATCTAGTGAATATGGCTGGGCTGTTTAAATACCCGAAAGGCATTTTCACAAATTCAAATTGCCCAACTGGGGACACAAAGGAGAAAAATTTCACTGACTTTGGAGATACTGTAACATGATGGAATGCATTTCTTAAATCGAATTTAGAAAAGTATTTTTTTTCCTTTCAACCGATCTAAATGATCATCAATCAAGGGTAGCGGGAAACAATCTTTCATACATTGTTTATTTAACTCTCTGAAGTCTACACATAGACGCAGTTCGCCAGTCTTTTTCTTTACTAAAACAATGGGCGAACAATATTCTGAATCACTGGGGCGTATTATGTTTTCTCTTAAAAGGTCATTAATAATTTGTTTCACCTGTTGCTTTTCAAAAAACGATAACCGCCTGGGCCTAAATGAAAAAGGACTATGATTTGGTTTAAGACGGACCTGCATCTCATAACTGACCATAGGTTTCTCTGGTCTCACAGGATTAACATAAGAGTTATTAAAAATATGACTAACCTCATGCTTTATGTCTGAACCTAAAGCTTCATTAATATCTAAACATGTACTCTTGTCATCAAACACGTCGATCAGCATAATTTCATCGACAACAGACTCATTATCAGAATTATTGCCACCACTCGTTTTACAATTAATAGTGACTGTTTCTCCAAAAGTTACCTCTATAGTAGAGGTAGACAGAAAATCTCTACCTAAAACACATGCACAGTTCATAGTATTTTCAGTCACAACATGCAAAACAATAGGTATATTAGTATTTAAATTGTTAATAAGACAAATTGTTGTTTTATACACACCTAAAATGTTCAAAGGGCTATTATTAATACCTGTTAAAGTGCATTGTGGTACATAATTCTCAGTTATACAAATGGGAACTAATTTCTCGCTGATAAAAGATATAGGACTACCTGAATCTAACAAACAGTTAACATCCAAATTAACCCTACCAACGGGCACCTTCACTTTCACTGTATATGCTGGGACAACTCTAGGTTCCGGTTCAACGAGCATCGTGCCGGAGTGTCCACGTCCCCTTGTCGGGACCGTTGCTGTTTGACCAGGGCTTCCTCTTTGGGGACACTGGCCATGACGATGATCCAATGAACCACACTGAAAACAAGATCCCCTTTCTCTTCTTGGTAACTGACAAGATGAGGCGTAATGTCCAATACAATTACAATTAAAGCAACGAATTTCTTCATTACTTGTTGATCTGTTTATATTTACACCACCGTTGACATTTGACGTTGACGTATTGCCATTTGACGCAGCCTGAGAAACTGTCATTCCTGTCTGCCGCACTGAGCGTGTCATGGCTACCGGAAACTGTGGCCGTTCATCCGCCGTTACGTCATTCATTACTCTTAGTAGCGACGCCAGCGACCTAAACTCTTTCATACGGGCTTGTGATCTTAATATGGGATTATCAATACCATCAATCACATAATCAATGAGCTCGTCTTCATCCAGATTCAGCCTATTTCCCAGCGTGATTTTGTCATGGAAATAAACGGAAAACATTTCCTGCCTCCGCCATTTTCTAGCTTCAAATCTTCGTCGTTGATTTATACGATCATCTCGTGACGTAAACATCTGTCTCATTAGCTCCTCCAGCGATGACAAATCCAACGAGACATAATCGGGCCTCGAATGAAACCACTGTAAAGCCACCCCCGTCAGTTTCCCAACTAATGTTAGTAACAGCGTGCTGTCCTCCATGTCGTACGTTCTCTGAATTGTACGTGCCCGTTCTAACCAAATTTCCACACTTTCTTCACGGCTCCCACCAAACGTGGTCAGCAATGCAGATACATCGGCGTTCCTATTACGTCGCCGCTCGTCTAGGTGCAGAGCATGGACAGCGGCGGCTACCACCTCTTGAATTGATGTAACGGTCGGCTCTTGTATTACTCCTGTCGACGAGTCGCCGTGCTCTGACATTTTGCAGTATAAACTTCACGGTAATCCTCTAGTTTAATACGTGCAACCGGTTTACGTCACCACTCACGGTTACACAAGTTCCACAGGTTGTTGAGGCAATATCCACTTCACTTTATCGGAACTTACAAGCTCACGCACGCGGTTTTTCAAAGACTTCAAATCACAGCGATTCCTGTCCTTAATCCCACTTCTGAGAGCTGTAGGAGGGTGTCGAATTAAGGCCGATAAATCAAATCCAACTCAAAACTTTATTTGTTTCGATCACTACGAAATTATAAACCAAATACAATCTAAAATCAACCGTCCAACCGTATAGTAAGAAACAGAATCCCCCTTCCTTCCTTCACTCCATCGGAAGTGATATTCTGCCCCTCTATTTGGACGTTGACAACCAACTGTCAAACCTTTCGCGCTATTATTCAAAATATATTGAATTTAAATACTACATAAATTAAATTTTGAATAGTAAACAAAATGAAATAGAAATGGTTGATAAATCTCAGATAAACAGCAAGAAATTATTAATTTACATACATGTGTCAAAACAATAAGATAAAGATAGTTGCATACTACTAAAATGTTACTGTTAATTACTTAGGGTATCGCTCAAAAATAAACACAAATGATTAGGTAAATTACTTGACGTTTGTCAATCAATTGCTAGGTTTTCTAGTGAATTACTGGCCAGTTCTTGAGTGAGGCTCCAAAGAAAGAAAATCTATTAGTATTTGCCTACGTGAAATTTATATATTAATTATGAAAACTAAGAGATATTAAAGAGAATATATATGTTAGATATCTTACAGACAAAATTTGCTAATTACAATTAAAAAACTATGTATTTAAATTTACAAAAAAATTTACAAAATCTTAGAGATTAAACAGGAAATATATAGTTGTGCTGACAACACCTCTCTGACATTGTATAATCTCTAACTTGATTACGTGATTTGAAAGTTCAGGTTATTAAAACTTCAGATGTTAAATTTCGGCATGAAAATTCTGCTGACTCAGAGAAAAGATTTGTTCAGACTCACCAATCTTCCGGTGCTAAAATTACCTGCTAACCCTGTGAAGATGCTCTCCAGGTGGGATCAATTAGGAGTGTCTGACACAGATTCCAGACTCCAACATAGGCGGAAAAATTTGGGGAAAACGACTGGGACTTCCCATCAGAGATATTGGACCGGTGGGTGTTACTGCTCCAAATATTACATGACCATTTGACACCTATGTCGATGTTCTGAATTCGCTTGATGGAAACTTTGCGAATCGCAGTTGAAACGTGAATTTGCTTCAGTAAAATTCACTACCAATTGATTTAAGGTACGATAATAACCAGAAATTCTTTCTAATCACGATAAGAAATCAACAATTCGAAACAGAGAAACACAACTTAGATCCCGTTTTTAGGCTGAATACTATGTTTATTTAAACTTGAAAATCCCTTAAGTTACTTTAAATAATCACTGACAATATCATTAGGTAGTACAGATAACAGAAAGCACATCCTTAAATTGGCTTTTAAGCTGTTGGATGGTGTATGAATAAATAAATAAAAAAAAATAAAAAAAAATAAATTACAACCCCGTTTTAAGATAATTTAATAGCCACCGGAGCTGACGGTGTTCACTCTAAGAAGGCTCCGCAGAGAGTCTCCTCATGTCTCGGGTTCGGCAAATGTTTTCTACTTGTACGCAACATTTTGTACTCTGACCGTTACTGGCTGTGCGCTAGCTCTTTCCAGCCTCCGTTCTTCGAATGAGATAAAACGAGACCTCCAATCGGCGGCTTTGCAGACAATTCTCTCCCTGCACGCAAACGTTTTCAAACCGTCGTTGGGTTATATCACCGCTTACGGAAATTTCCAAGATAAACAATATTTTGTTCTCGAATATTTCTAACGTATATTTTAAATGCCTATTTCGTTCCTGGAAATTTTTGTTTAGTAATAATGCGAGGTAGTTTTCCATGGAAAACATATAATGAATTTTAACGTACAAATTAGAAATGCAGTAAAGGTGTTTACGGTACTTGAAGATTTAGCGACTTTTCATAAAATAATTTTGAAATCAAAACATGAATTGCCTTGCAGATATTGGATTGTCGGCTATTAATTAATTCTCTTGCTTAAATAATTAAAGCAGTAACGAAACGTAATCGTTACAAACTGCAACAAGTTGAATGGACGCTGAATATTTGCAAATGTTAGAGTCTGAGTTGTCCAGGGGTAAGAACGTGTGCCTCTTAACCGAAGGGTACTGAGTTCGATTCCCAGGATTTCCCTTTTCACTTTTTCAGTACCTACGGTAGAATTAACATCAACCAAGATTGTGGCATTTTATTTGAGCAAGTTGAATGTCTGCACTTTCCGCGATTCAGAGGGGGCGTAAAGCTGTCGGTCACGTGTCCATCCGATGTTAGGCACGTTAAAGATCCCTACCCTCTTTACAGAAAGGCAGGCGTTCGGCAAAATTTCCAGGATAGCGAGTAGAAACTGCTACAAAAAAAAAACTGATTTGATTTACAAAATCAATCAATATTGTGTTATTACTATAATTTAAAAGTATAATATGTTCTGCATTACCTAACTTCTCACAATCACAGTTAGAATCGTCTCTTATGTCCAGTTTAAACAAATAAGCAGGAGTTAAGGCATGCCTCGATCTTAATCTACATATGTTTACAGTCATAGTCTCTCGGGTATACTTATATCACAAAACCAAGGGCATGTTGGTGGAAAATCCTGTAAACTTTTATAGTAATGCCCCTTATCATAATCCTTATACATTTGGCTCCAGTTTTGCAGGTTATTTCATAAGTATATAGTGCTATATCAGAACAAGGACATAAATAGTTCAATGGCTCACCCATAAAAACTGCTTTTTTTGCTAAGGCATCGACCCTCCCATTATTTGTGATTCTGCAGGGCGCCTTCACCCATACCAGAGTTATATTGGTATACTCCTGTTCAAGTATTTTTATGGTCGAAGCGACTTCCGGTATAAGATTAGTGCATTTTGTTGTTGGCGTGAGATTTTTTATTTTATCAAGGCAACTTTTGTTGTCTGTCAAGATTACTGCCTTTTGGGGTTGGGGGCATCAAATGAATTTCAACGATTCCAATATCAGCAGAATATGTAGATAATTGGGAATCTAGTTTAAATGTCGTGTGGATTCCCAAGTCTGGTATTTGATACGCCCAACCAGGTACATTATTCTGTTTTGAAGCATCAGTATCCACAAAGAAGAAGTCCCGGAAGCCTAGGCCTATGTGAGATTTAAATAAACAGTTTCCAAATTTGCTGAGGTGATAGGAATAATCTTTTAAATACTGTATTTTAACAGGGCTTGTGAACTGAAAACACACTTTTTTACATCGGGTCTAGATGTGATATATATATATATATATATATATATATATATATATATATATATATATATATATATATATATATATATATATATATATATATATATATATATATATATATATATATATATATATATATATACACACATACATACATACATACATACAGGGCCTTCATTAATTCCCAAGTCCCATGTGACCGCTTAAGTTAGGCAACCAAACATACTCGGTTGTACAACCTGAATAAATGAAATCCCTAAGTTGCCAGTGGCGTCTCTTATTTCCTTTGTGGTTTTATAAAAAATATAAAAATTATAATAAGATGAAACAGTAAATGTCTTAAACTTCTAGGTTTCTTCAATTCTACTTCCACATTTACGCATCAGGGTGAAAATATTTTTTGCAGAGCAAAAAAATTTTGTTTTGCTTAGATGAGATTAAAATTGACCTATCGCGAAACTTTTAGGTTTCTTCAATTCTACTTCCACATTTACGCATTAGAGTGAAAATATTTTACGCAGAGCAAAAAAAATTGTTTTGCTCAGATGTGATTAAAATTGACCTATCACAATGCGATGCATTAACGGCATTCCGCTGATGATGTAATGTCATTTTTGAGGTTTCAAGGGTTGGGGAATTCAAATGTAACATTGTTAATTATAACATTAATAACCAGTTCGTGAAAACATTATAAAATATTACTTTTATTTTCTCTAGATATTAAAATAAAACAAACAAAACTAGCATTACAAAAAACATTTTAACTAGTGTTCAGTAAATAAAATAAGTTTTTAAAACATTTTGCATTTCTTATAAAAAGGGTTATTTAAACATCTAATTTACGGTTTTAGGAATGTGTATTGTGTAACATATAACAAATATGTACCTGTTTGGGCAGATAACCGACAAACAGATTTGGTAGGGCTTCGTTCCATGCGATGTTGAATATCGTCAACAACATTCTTTGTTAGAATAGTTGGCCTGCTTGTAGATTTGCAAATACAGTGCTTCTCCTCATTTCGTTTAATAATAAGTACCAATCTGTGGTTTTTAAAAATGGGCCATTAAAATAAAGGCATCCTGCTCCGGTGTGAAAGGCATCCTTACAATCAAGTCTAAAAAAATGGAACAAATAAATAAACATAACCTTAACATACCTACACTTTTAACTTCTGTAAAAACGCAATGAAAATGCTAAGTGTTGATAAAAACTGTTTATTTTTATTGTCCAACTGATACAAAATTATTTGAAGAAGATAAACACTACTGGTCGAACTTGGAAAATGCACAATATACATACAAAATAACCGGTCAAAAGGGAAATGAGCGCTAATGGACTGAACTGTCAATTGTCAATTGATTTAGTAACTTTGGGGTCCATAGTCTAGTGGTTTTTTTTTGTTACTTTTTGACTGCCAACTCAAAATCATATTCCACTAAGAGAGAGACAGAATCTGGTCACGTGGGACTCGGGAATTTATGAAGGCCATATATATATATATATATATATATATATATATATATATATATATATATATATATATATATATATATATATATATATATATATATATATATATATATATATATATATATATATATATATATATATATATATATATATATATATATATATATTCCCTATAATCTATTATATAATAATCTATATATAATCTATTATATAATAATATACTGTTAGTAAAACAAGACTTGGTTTATTTTGCCAATAAGAAGCTCTCAGATTGTCCATAAAACTATTCTGCAATTTATGTAAATTGTAGCTGAACAATTAAGGGTTGCAATTATCTCAGCGTATCACGACAACTGTCCACTAAAGGCAAAAAAGACAGTCGAGGGTCTTGGTGGAACAAAAACCTCAAAAAACTATGAAGAGAAGTGCGACGTCTATTCAATCGTGCTAAGACGAGTCAACTGGGAACAATATAAGTCTGCTCTAACGCATTACAACAAGAAGCTAAGGCATGGAAAGAGGGAGTCCTGGAGGAGGTTCTGCGGGGTATTGCTGATTTACCCAGCACCGCCAGGATCCACAGGATTCTTTCATGCATCCATGTCCAGGACTTTAGATCGATACAATGAAAGATGGCTCCTTTGCAGAACCACGGAAAAAACGTCAGAGCTCTTAGTCCATACACATTTCCCAGATTGTGTGATCTTGAGTAGTGAAGAAATCCTGCCAGGAGTCGATATAAATGCCCTCAAAGTGAAGACTGACGGGTTACTGGGAAAATAATTACAGCCTCGGCAGTTTAGTGTGCTGTTGAGCATTTCCAGCCATTCAAGGTGCCAGGAGAGGATGGGGTGATTCTGGTTCTGCTACACACCGACCGGAGGCACTCCTCCCATTCCTAACCAGGCTGTATAGCCAGTTTGGCTTGAAATTATATTCCATTCAGCTGGACGGTGACTAGAGGTGTATATATTCCCAAATTGGGTCTTAATGACCTCCTACCCAAACCGCTGAGACCTCTCAGTGTTACTTCATTCCTTCTAAAGGGATTTGAAAAAATCCAGGACGGGCACATTAGCGGTCAATATCTCCTCAATACCCACCAGTATGCCTACTATACTGGTAAATCTACTGAGTTAGCACTTAATATCCTTGTTGAGGAAATTACACGCCCCTTGATAACGGGGAGGTGGTGGTGGCTGCTTTTCTCGACATTGAAGGAGCATTTAACAATGCAGTACCTAACTCCCTCTACTAACCTCCTGTCGCTAGAGGGGTGGAACGTACCATTTGTGGCTGGATCGGTAGCATACTGCACAATAGAACCATTATTACCTCAACCCAGGGGGTGCCCACAGAGAGGAGTTTTATCCCCTCTGCTGTGTCGATCTGGCTCTCGTGAAACTGTGGGTTGAGGTCTGGGGCTTACTCTAGATGAGAAGCTCAACCGGAACGTACAGTTAGGGAATGTAATCTGCAGGGCCAAACTGTCGCTGTGGACATGCCGAAGAATCTGTGGAAATAACTCGGGAAAAAACCCACAACAGATGTACTGGCTCTATGTTGTGGTTATCAAATCAATGGTAATCGATGGAGCTATAGTTTGGTGGCCTAAGGTACTTCATCGTAAAGCGAGGGCCAAACTGGCTCAGCTACAGAGACAAGCTTGTCTGATGATAACGGGCGCAATAAGCACCGCTCTGGAACTCTTCCTAAACGTTCCACCTCTTTACATTTGGCTGGGGAGCGATGCTGGGTGAACAACTTACAGAGTTAAACAAACGTCTCACGGCATGCCGAAGGCAATCGGTTTTGGAAGGACCAGACTCCTCGATGACATTATGACATTAAGAGTCATGCACTTCTGGGAATGGAATGTCCACTTACATTCACTATAAAATAAACACCCGTAATTAGAGGTTTGCGAACCCATGTTTTTTTCTATTCGAACTATGCACGAACCCCAGGAAATATGTTGCTTCGAATTTCGAACCTTTGAAATAATATGCCCAAGGTACCCACTTGAAATTCGAACCTCTTAAAAATTCAAAATTGAACTCGTACTAAGCAAAATTCTTCAATGTTATCAATTCCATTATATAAACGTTTTGTCCTTTGATATTACCTAGGCATTTTTAACAGTGGTTTAGATTGAGGGGGTTAAAGTTGAGCATGATCGTTATATATAATAACCACTTGAACTTTCAACTGTGTATTGATTTATTTATTTATTTCAACAACACACCACGAGGGCTTACAGCCTAAATACTATCTTACCGTGGGTGTTGACAAGGAGGAAAGAGGCAACTTGTTAATTCTGGACTTGAAGGTTTGGAGGTTCGGAGTAGAAGGGAAAACATGTGCCGGCAAGGAATTCCACGACTTGGAAATCCTCGGGACAAAACAGCTGGCACAACAAGATGTTCTATGTCTGGTGACCTGGAGAGTAAAAGGGTGCATTCGCTCTGTTCCCCTGATTGAGAATATTTAATTTTGTTTTGGCTCATTGTGAAATAAAGAATGTTCAACTTAGTATTTCCGGAAGGCAATCTGCAATTATCATCATAAATTCTGAAAAAGTACATTTTCGATCACTTTTGAATATTGCCATCATAATGTTGTAACCAAAAAAGGCGTTAGGATGCTAGGATATATAAAAAAATAAATCTGTGATTGTTAAATGGCTCTCTCAGGTCTGTCAGATCATGTGTATCACCAACTGTCAAAAATACGCATTAGTGAAATCTCCTCGCATTATGCTACCAACTCAGTGGAGCCGATACAGAGTTTAAAACACCAGAGTTAATGGGGCCGCTACAGGGTTACAACTTCACTACCTTAATGCATGTAATGTTTAATTTTGAAGTATTTTTGAACAACGAACTTCAAGGTATTTTGGAGAATTACGTATTTCTAACTTCAAACTATTTTAACACCGCCGGCGCATACAATTTTGCGAACCGAAGATTCGTGTTCGGGTTTGGTTCATAATCTCAAAGCTCGAAGCTTCGCACACTTCTGCACACACCTGTAATCAATAATTGATCTAATGTAGGACCTATGCAAAGTGATACAAATACATGAGTCACTCCTGCATTTTGTGTGACTAATAAATCTGAAAGCGTTTAGACCGTCATGGCCTTTATGTTGAGGTCGAGGAGGTTTGGTGATGGAACCAAGGAGGAGGCATGGTTGCTGGGTGCCATACTTGGGAAAAAGCGCCCCATGTGGCCTACTTTCCTGGCGCTAGCCTCCCAACTACTGTTGTTACGATAACTAGTCCCTTTTCAGTCTTCTGGATGTCTTTGGTTACTTGATCACTCCAAAGCAGTTTTCGATCAACTGTTAAACCCAAAAAGTTTACTCGTTCTTAGATAGGATAGATTTGATTGTCTATTGTTATGTTAGATTGGTTGTCACTTTTTGTTAAATATAGTATCTGCGTTTTGCTTTCGTAAATGGCCAAGCCATTGTTAACAAGCCACTGCTTCAAAGCTAAATAAATAAAATCTGCTTCTAAAGTTGTCATGCCACTGGAAATGTCATATCTTGGGACGTATATATACACATGTCGTCGGAAAACTGTAGAAGTTTGCAATGTTTTATTGTGGTTAGTATAGACAATATACAACAGAGGACTCGTTACACTTCCTTGGGGAAATCCCAGAGTAGTTGTTCTTGGCCCACCATGGTATCAAAGTTATTATAAAAAGAAATATTTCTTAAAATGTTTCCAGTAGTTGAAAAGTTAGGATGTTTAAGACATACATTCCATATGAAGTATTTTTCTTAAAATCACCTCAGCTATCACCCCCTGGATTTTTTTGCATCATTTTAGAAACAGCCTGTATATTGAGTGATTTTTCATTATTATGCTCTTAAGTTTTGCTATGTCAAGAAGAGCATAAACCAGACGATGATTTTTTATATTTCTGTCTGATCTGACGTGTATTTATTCAGAAAGTTTAAAAAACGACGCAAACTGTTGTTTAAATTTGAGCATAATAATTAATAATTAAAATTACTCATAATAGTTGATTGCTTGACACAGCCCTTTATTTACTGAATTTCGTTTTTTTTTTTTTAGTTTATTTGAGTGAATTCTCCAATGATAAATTTGATGCTTTTGATTTTTTACTTTTTGCATAAATGTAAGTTGTATCATGTGTAGACGATATATGTATAATTCTGTAGATGTTACAGTAGAGACCGGTTATAACGTACCCTGGTTATAACGAACGCTCGGTTTATACGAACAAAATCCGAAGTCCCAATATAAACCCCATTTAAACAATACACTTGGCGCATCTTTATAACGAACCTTGGTTAATACGAACGCTCGGTTATAGCGAACCTGTTGACGTAAGAAAAATCAAAGTAGGATCGCTTAAAACAAACAGTGAGGACATGACATTTAGAGGTCATTTCAGGAATAATACATAATTCCAGACAAGTCAAATCCCGCGCACATTTTTTCGCAAAGTCTGCAACATTCTTCTACCACTGCTATTAATTTATTATACACCTACTGTTTATAGCCAGAGTAGAGTGCTGATTTGCGTCTGTGAGTTTGCAGTTTAAATAGGTGTTTAGTTGTAACCTGTAATTCTACCTATATCATTGTATCCTACCAATTATACAACATCGAAAACATTCAGTATGACTAATAAACCTACTTCTAGACGGAATGCAATATCGATTGAAACCAAACTTAAAATTACAAAACAGCAGGAGAATGGAGTATCAAACATTGATGTGGGTAACCAATTCAAACTCAACAGTTTCCACCATAAGGGCAGATAAAAATAAAACAAGAGAAGCGTGAAATGCTGGAAAAATTGCAAAACTCAAGCGACTAAGAAAACCTACCAGACCGGATGTGGACAATGCGTTAATAAAATGGTTTTCAACACAGAGAACTCAAAATGTATCTATATGCTGCGAGAAAAGGCAGAAATTTTTGCCAAAACTATTGTTAATGTTGGATTGGAGAACAATACTGAAGAAAATACTAACCCAATTGCCGTGTGTAATATGGAAGATAGCAATAGGTTTGTGTGTTCCAAAGGTTGGAGTGAACGATTTAAGAAACGGTATGGCATTTTAGCAGGAAGAATGCATGGCGAAGCTGCGAGTGTTGACAAAAACATCACCAAGTCCTGGTTAGGAACTCAGTGGCCTGACCTGCATTGTCATTACTCCCACAATGACATTTTTAATGGAGACGAGATGGGATTGTTCTACAAGTTAACTCCAGATAAAACATTAAAATTTAAGGGAGAAAAATGTAGCGGCGGCAAGCAGGCCAAGGAACGGTTAACAGTGTTTATGTGCGCTAATATGAGTGGGACAGAAAAACGTAAACTGTTCGTAATCGCAAAATCTAAAAGACCAAGGTGTTTTAAAAACTGCGTAAATTTACCGATTAGTTATACCGCTAATCGCCGCGCCTGGATCACGTCAGACCTGTTAGAAGCAGAGATTCGCGGTTGGGATGCTGATTTAACCAGACAGAAGAGAAAAAGTTTGTTAGTGGTCGACAACTGTCCCGCACATCCACGTTTAGAAAATTTAGATTACATCAAGTTAGTGTTCTTACCTCCAAATGCAACAGCAATATTACAGCCCATGGATCAGGGCGTGATTTGGTGCCTTAAGGCTTATTACAAAAAATTATTGATTGTACGTCTCCTGAATAGTATGGAAAAAAAACAAGCTTTCTCTGTTACCATATTGGATGCAATCACTATGCTAAATATGGCTTGGCAATGAGTAACATCTGTTACAATCAAAAATTGTTTTTGTCACGCCGGATTTGTAAAAGAAAATTTACGAGATGATAAAAAAAATAAAAAAGAACAATATTTATTGCACTCACAGTACAAATGGACATGTTCAGCGAACTGTTTTTCAACATATCCAGCTACAGAAAAAAATTAAAACAGAGTAATATCAAGTTCATGTGTCCCAGCTAACAGACTGTCCCAAAGCATATTTTACAGCCCTTATTGAAAGGGAAGCTATACCCTTTCTATGCAGATAATTGAATAGGTAAGATATTAAATAACAAAAGGATCTTCTAAAACTTGCAGCTCTATGTATAGGAACAGTCAAGTAACTCGTGCCTCGCAGGAGTCTGTCATGTACATCAGTTCGAAGGCTGACACAGTCATATAGGTAATCAGGTTTCCTTTCCCGAACAACCTTGTTTACTAAGGTGGCATAGTGAACAAGTCTCCTTTCTTGCATGTTCAGCCAGTCCAGTGCCCGCATGTACGGTGTAACGTGAGAAAAACAGGGTACGTGGAGAACAAATCTCACACACCAATTCTGCACCTTCTCGATACGGTACCCGTCCAGACGCGTCAGGCAAGGACCATACATATAATCACCATACGTGAACAGTGACAGGATTAGTGAGTTCACCAAAAGTTTATGTGTATCTTGGGGAAGGCAATCACGGTACTGATACAGGTGTCGCAGTCTATAGAACGCAAAGCGGCAGAGATGGTCCACATGTCTGGAGAACTGCAGGTTCCCATCCAGTATCAATCCCAAATTTCTGGGATTATCTGAATGGGACAAGGCATCAGACCCAAGCAACACAGGCAGTTGAAGACTGCGGACCTGTTGAACATTATAGGAGGTGTTAAGAATGAGAAAATTGCACTTCTCAGGATTGAAGCTCAGGTTGTTGCTCCACGCCCACGTCTGTACTCTCTGCAGGTCTCCATTTAACCGCCCAATCTGTTCATAACCTGAAGCCTGAAGACAACCTGCCGTTGATCGAGTGGCTTAAAATAAACAACACATCGAATGAAGCTGAAGAGAAAGAATTATCGGTTTGGGCAAATAAGAACAACATTACCGAATTTAATCTTTCCAAACTCCATTCATATTTACAAGTTGATGATGACATTTTAACGACCGAGGTGACGTCAGACACATAGTGTTATGGAAAATCACAGCACTAATGATGAGGAAGTAGAGTATGATATTGTTCCAGATGAATCACCTAATTTTGACATTCAAGATGCATTAACATCTTTAAAAGTTATTTTCAATTTCCTAATAAGCAGGGAATATGTTTCTCCCGTAGCTCAAGAAGCTTTTGATGTTTTAAACCGTGAATTAGAATTATTCTACCTAAAACAAAGGAAGCCACAAAAACAGCTGAAGATTACGGACTTTTTGTAAAATCAGTTGAATACATATTATTACATTATTTATTTATTATTACATTTTATTTTATCTTCTAGTTTGTTTATGTATTTAATATAGTATAACACAAATAAATATTTTCACTTGACTGGTGCGTGTTTATTTCAAGTCACATATTTTGTACATGACCTTTTATTACGAATGATCTGCTATAACGAACATTTGTGGCGGTTGAGTTTTGTTTTATTGTATGACATGTTCAAATTGATATTATTATTATTATTATTATTATTATTATTATTATTATTATTATTATTATTATTATTATTATTATTAAATAAAATGAACATTTTTCAGTTGATTCTCTACATTGTAATAAGAGTCCGCCAATAGAAAACAACAATCATCAGCATGAAAAGGCAAATGACGTCAATAGATTAAGTAGTCAGTTTGAAGGTAGCAGTACACAAACCCCAACATTAGAGATATTTCCGATAAATAATCTGAATACATATTCAGAAAATATAACTAAAATTCCAGCGAGATCTGAACCACCACAAAATAAAGAACCGTTAAAAAGAAAAAGCTATGAAGGGGATGATATACAGAGAGTTATGGAAAATTTAAAAGTATTACAGAAGATGTCTTCTTCCTTTAAGCCTGAGAGCTGCTCTGGTAGTCAAGTGTCAGTGATAACATCTAATAAAAATCATTCACCAAAAACAAACGAACAGGTGGCAGATGATCTGTCGCAAAAAGAGTGTATTGTGAGTTTTCAAGAGGAGTTTCAAAGACAGTTACTTGATTCTAGAATGCATGATTCAATCAATTCCAAATTATATCATTGTAACTGATTTCGTTTTCCTTTAGATTTATAAGATTTTTGATAATGTCAAATGAATAATTTATTTTGTAAAATAAAATTACATATAATTTATTGTGCTGGTATTATTTTAATCGACTACTTCAAGTGAGTGTAAACAGTTTTAGATGTTCTGACCAAAAATACCTTTTATTTATTTATTTATTATTACTTTCTCTACAGGCTCTACGCTCAATTACAGAGAAGAACTTAAAAAAATAAAAAGACTTACTCTATAATAAACATTTGACTTAACCTTATTTAGTAACCTAACCTAGCAGACTCACATATTGTAAGTTCCCTGTTCACAGGGGACATCACAACATTTGTTTTAAGCGTATCATATGAGTCATGAAAAATATCACTGTTCTCAGGGGCGGCTCCTCAATAAGTGCGCCCGTGCGCGCGCACTGCCGCCTGCCGTGGAAAAAATAATATTTTTGCTATGCTATATTTTAATAAATTTTTATTCACTTTTTACCTCCTTTATTCAACAAACAAAATTAGTATATCAAGGATCGCAGAGTCGGCAGCCATTAATACAGAATCAGAAGAAGTATAGTGTTAATGGTTGCAGACATTATATACATCCATATACATGTGTCCCGCAGCGGTGTGTATTTTTCGGCGCTCTAAGGAAATGCGATACTTCAATGCGAAATGATCGACTATCTTCATCAAAAACGACCGAATAAGCAATCTGGCTGTGCGCTTTAAAATTCCACACTTGCAGTTTGCAGTGCACTTTTCGCAGAGCGCATGTAGTAATTTTCGTGTAGTTCTTCGTGTCAGATTGATTTTAATTAGATCATTTCGTTGTTGTTAACATGTTCTAACAAAACAATTATTATTATGATGGCTACTACTTCAGGTTGCTTAATAAATGGACAAAATTGTGATACTGTGATTAATTCAGTAAATAATATTTTAAAGGTTAACTTTTCACAGTTAGACTTAAATTCTAAGGTAAAGATTAAAAGTTTAGGACGACCTATACCAGATTTAAAGTTAAGCCAAACTTGTATGAAAAAAAAGAAGGTAGGTCTTTTACTCGATATTTTGCTAGAAGTATATATAATCGCAACGAATGGATATGTGGATGCAATGTAAGGAATTCTTTTTTTTTTGCTTTTCATGTTTAATGCACTAGCAATGTTGGCAATAAACAGGGACTTTGTATTTGAAATACCGAACTTTGATGAAAGAGTTTTAGAACAGCTTGTGGCTATCAAAAATAGACGTATGGATTTTTCGTTTAAGGAATGAGTATAGGTCTGTTATGTTATAACTTATAAACTAAAGTGAATACTCAGAATTGTGATTTGTGTTAGTAATTATCAAAGGAAATGACTTTTTAACTACTATAACCTATAACTAACTAGAGGAAAACTTGGTAAGTAGTTAATAATTATCAAGTTTAGTAAGTAGTTTTTTTTTATAATACACATTCGGGGAAAAAGAGGCGAGCCCTTCATTCTTAGTGAATTTTTATTTAAAAAAATTCACTAATAGAGAGGTATAAATGGAGAGACTTTGCAAAAATGTTTATAAATGAACACAAACTAGGACCTCTATTTTTATATGTATGTGTATATATATATATATATATATATATATATATATATATATATATATATATATATACAGGGTACCCAGCAACATGGAAAACCTAAAATGTCAGGGAAATTTGTGATTTTACTCAATTATGGAAATCATTCAGTAGACCTGGAAACTATCAAAAGTATGCAAAATGCATTTAATCTATGGAAAAGCCTGCAGACTCTATGCACATAGATATCCTAATTGAATACTACCTAACTCAAAGGCATTCTCAAATTTACATATGCGGCTATGTGAAACTGGAACATTCAACAAATCTACTTATTTTGGAGGAGCAAATCAAACGACGAGAACTCCAGGAGACGAGGAAGCAGCCCTGACTGAATTACTGCCATTGGATGCTGAGCATGCTAGAAGAAACACCACGATTTCTATAACAAATGCTATGGACAGATGAAGCAACATTTTCAAATTGTGGGGAAGTAAATCTCCATAATATGCACTATTGGTCGGACAGTAATCCCCATTGAATGAGAGAATTAGATCGTCAAAATCGATGGACTCCAAACGTATGGTGTAGTATAGCTGAAGGGAAAATTGGTGGACATATTTCTTTGACGGACCACTTAACGGAGATCTGTATTTAAATTTTTTAACTCCAAGCTTAAAAATTTTATTGGAAGACATTTCCCTAGAAACAAGATTAATAATGTGGTTGCAACATGACGGGTGTCCAGCATACTTCGCGCAAAGTGTACACGAATATCTTAATGTTCAATTTCCAAATCGGTGGATAGGAAGAGGAAGCTTATTTCCATGGCCACCCAGATTACCTGATTTGACTTGCTTAGATTTTTATTTATGGGGGAGAGTGAAAGATTTGGTATATCAAACTCGACCAACAACTAGAGAAAATATGATGGAAAGGATACAAGTTGCTGTTAATAGCATATCTACGGCTGAAGTTCGAACAGCGGTAGCCGCTACTCGTCAGAGATTAGTTAAATGTATACATAAAAACGGACAGCAGTTTGAACATTTGTAAATAATAAAATGTTAGTTAAATTTCAGGTTTTTTACATTCATATAGTTTCGGTTTCATAATATAATCACTTAATTTACGAATACAACCTTAAAATCAATTCTGGCCTCTTGTATCTTAGTTTTATGATAAGGTACTAAATTTATTTCATATTAAAGTGATTAATTGTTATTGGTAACTATGTTAATTTGTATAACAATGCCTGAAAACAAATGTTCTATAGAGATTTTGCTATATTCATATCCAATTTTGAGAAATGGTATAATAAGCACCAAAATACATAAAATTCGAGTTTTCTCTGAAATGGAAAAACATATTCGTTTTGGTTTTTCACTGAGTTCTTTCTAACTTCATCCACTTTTTGATAGTTATATTATAATACTATGCTGCCATTTGAAAATCTTCATAAAATTTAATAAAACTAGACTCCTCTACTCTAGCGCCCTCTGTATTTTGTGCATGTGCGACTGTGGATTTAAAATACTAATACGTGGAATTTTTTATTAAATATCTTTCCAACAAACCTAAATTCTTAAAATTATGTCTACTGGTTATCAAGTTATAGGCATTTGTTTGTAAAAAAATAATTCTCGCCCCCTACCTCCGCCACTGGTCCATAAGGATTTTTTTTTTAACAGAAGTTGTAGATAAGTGAACGTTGATTACAAATTACCTAAAACCAGCTTATGTTATGCGTCAAGATTTTCGAGAAATTAAAGATTTTAGGTAAGCCATGGCATTTTCGCCACCTAGCAGCAGATTTAGAAAGCTGAAAATAATTTCCAACATTTTCTCATGGCCACTTTACTTACATCAATTTTTTTCCGAAAGCTGCAGCTGTGACGGTTTTCGAGATATAGCCGGTCCGTGCCCTTATTTGAACACCCTGTATATGTAACAAAAATTTTAGATCATTTATATAAACACTCACTTCCATAGCGCACTATGTCGCGTCCAGACTTTTTATTATAAGGCCTCGGCCATCCAGGGGCAAGAACGTGTGCCTCTGAACCGAAGGGCACTGGATTCGATTTCCAGGGTTCCCCTTTCACTTTTTCAGTACATACTGCATGTAAAATTAACATCAACCAAGGTTGTGACATTGTATTTGAGCCCCCCCCCCTCGGAGGGGGCGTAAAGCCGTCGATCCCGTGTCCATGTGATGTTGGGCACGATCAAGATCCCTATCGTTACAAAAAGGCTGGGGTTCGGCAAAATTTCCAGGACAGTGGGGTGAAACTGCTCTCTGACGTCGGTGATTTGCCATAGACGCCGAAATAAGCAGACGTTAAAGTACAAAAAAAATTAGTCTAACTTTATTATAATTGTAAAGCAAAAAAGGAGATTTCTTATATCTATAAGACAAAATATGATTATCTGTATTTTTCTTGCAGAGATTTTAATTACGAATTTAACATCGTCTATTAGGCTTATGGAAGTTTCAAATTTTTGTATACAGCTAAGGAAAGGTTATCGAGTGCTACCACATGAAAAAAAAAGAACCATTTGATTCTGTCAACGTGTTACAAGATAAGGGTGTTTTACGTTTTAAAATCACAGACATATGTATAAATTATAAAAATACACTTTTTGCCAGTTCATGAAGTTTTAACAGCGTCTTAAAATTTATATGGTTAAAGTTAATGGAAATATGTAGGTGCAAATCTAAGGTTTGATGCTCCAGGAGTGATTATAGTGGGCAATCGCCCCACTCCTATTCAATTTTTATACAGCTGACCTACCTGAAACGAGGTGTAGAAAATTTGCATATGCAGACGACTTAGCGATTTCCTACCAGCACAAACTCAAATTACCGACTGAACATGCTCTGAATGAAGACCTCAGCAAGCTTAATGATTGACTTCAGAAAGTGGAGACTGTGCCCAAGTCCATCTAAAACAAAAGTCTGCTGCTTCCATCTATCGAGCCGGCAACCAAATGATGCCCTGCAGGTGGAATTTAATGGCAGGATCCTTAACCACAATAAAAACCCAAAGTATTTGGGCGTGACACTGGATCGATCACTGACATTCAATCCACATCTTGGAAACTTGGCTGGTAAGCTGAGAATGCGCAATAACGTCATAGCCAAGCTTGCTGGAACAACATGGGGAGCAACAGCGACAGTGGGGTTAAGGAGTCGCGGGCCAAAGGACTCCAGGGGGCAAGCTGAGGAAGTGGAAATAACAGCATAAACTCCCGATGAAGCTTTCCCCAAGACCGTCATGCGCGGTAAAAATCCGCATCCTGCACGAGGTGACCCTGCTAATAACTAAACATGACGGATCTAGACAAGGAGGTCGAACTAAACTCCCCCAATCTACGGTGTCACGTGACCCGTGCCTATGGATGGATGGCACCAGGGCGATGGTGTCGTGAACGGAACCTCTGGAGTACCAGGCAACCCTCCAGAGTAACCCGCCTTGCACCACACAGGGGGTTCTGATGGTGTGGACAGTATTTCCCCCATTCTCGTGGGAACAACATGAAGATTATAAATACATATAAAACCAAAACCAATGAGGCTCGAGGAGTGGCTCCGGCTACAGACTTGAGCCTTGAGTCTATCCCGGAAACGGAGACGAGCCAGGGTGCGGCAGCGGACTCTGGAGGTCCCACGACCGGCGTAGATACGGGGGATCAGGGGGTAGCTTCGGCCAGAGACCTGTCCCCGACACCCAAGCTGGAGGCTGGGTCCCACCGGAGGGCGGCGAGCTCCGCGGACTCCGGGGGCCCCTCCACCAGTGAGGACTCTACTGTTAGAGTAGAGGGACTGCCCCGGCAGTCCAAGCGTCTTTCCGGGGCGCAAAGAAAGAAGCTCCGGAGGGCGCAAAAAATGGCGGCCGGGACCTGGACGGTCGAGAAACCTGTAAAGGCGCAAGAGGGGAGTGCGGGTCAGAAGAGGACGCGCTCGAACTCTAGCACGCCCACTACAGACAGACGTTCCAAAAGGGCCAGGGTGCCTGTAAAGGCGCAAGAGGAGAGTGCGAGTCGGAAGACGCCGCGCTCTGGCTCTAGCACGCCTACTACAGACAGACCTCCCAAAGGAACTAAGGCCGGAACACCGGCGCAGACTGGCTCTTACAGGGAGGCTGCGGAGGGCCTCGGGATGGCGGTGATTGACAGACGCCATCCTGAGGTCACGCTAGACCAGGGGAAGGCGGACCTGATCCAGGCTGCGGTGGTAGCTGCAGTGGACTCTCTTCAGGAAGGGGAGAGCCCGCCTCAGTTCCACCGGACGCGCCTGACGGGGGGCATCCTCTGGATAACCTGTGCCGGCCCGCAGTCGCGGGACTGGCTGCGGAAAACGATCGGGGGCCTCGGTCAGATTTGGGAGGGGGCGGACTTGACAGCCGTCGAGCCCAAGGAACTCCCAAAGAGACGCAAGGTCCTCGTACGGATCCCTGACACCGTCCCGCAGGAGACGGTGATCAGCAGACTTAAGATCCAGAACCCTGAACTGGGGACGCAACACTGGTCGGTTCTAAGCAGGAAGGCAGAGGAGAAAGGACAGACGCTCGCCTTCTCGATCGACCCGACATCTTACAGAGCCCTTGAAGGAACCTCCTTCAAGGCATTCTGGGGCATGGGAAGGGTTAGCTTCCGCCCACTGGGGAAGCAATTAAGGGTTAATGGGACTTAGGTTCCTTCAGGTCAACCTCCAACACAGTAGGGCAGCCACGGCCGGACTACTAATGGCTCTGAGGAACACGGATGTGGCCCTCATCCAGGAACCGTACTCCTACAAAGGAGAGATCAAGGGACTCGGCGGAGCTAATGGAAAGCTCATCTACAGCAGGTCCAGCGAGAATCCGAGGGCCTGCATTTTTGTCAGGGAAGGGATAGAGTTTCTCCCTCTAATGAATTTCTGTTCCAGGGACCTGGCAACGATCAAAATCCGATGTGGAGGAGCGGATGGGCTGAGGGACATTACTGTCGCGTCAGCCTATCTGCCAGGGGACAGCACGGACCCTCCTCCACCCAACGAATTGGAGCAGCTGATGGTGGGTAGCAGAGCAGGTGGATGGCAGACCATCATCGGCATGGATGCGATGCACCATGAGTTGTGGGGTAGCTCGGACACAAACTCTAGGGGTGAGGCACTTTTACAATTCTTTATGAAATTTAATTTAGACATATTGAATAGAGGTAATAAACCGACATTCGTCACAACACGGCGTGAGGAAGTTTTAGACCTAACAGTTTCCACCCAGTTTCTGGGTGACTTTGTTAAAAGCTGGGCTGTGTCTGGGGAAGTGAGTAGCTCAGACCACAGATACATCCGGTTTGAAATCGCCAAAGTCGAAAGAGAAACGGTATGGTACCGGGACCCCCGCAAGGCGGACTGGGAAGCCTACAGGGCAGACCTAGCTGTGGAACTGCGGGGGGTTGAGAGGGCCATAAGGGATTCAATAGACCTCGAGATTGCAGCAGTCCAATTGCGAGACGCAATTACCTCGGCCTATAACGCCAACTGCCCCCTGAAAATGAGGGTGTCCACCAGGAACGTCCCATGGTGGAACGAGGACCTCAGGCAAAGGAGGACGCAGGTTCGTAAGCTGTTTAACGCGGCCAAAAGGTCGGGAGCATGGGATGAATATAGACAGGCCCTATCGACCTATAACAAAAGACTGAGGGACGCCAAGAAGGAGTCGTGGAGGAGGCACTGCGAAGAAGTGGAAAACACGTCCGAGAGTGCTCGACTACACAAGATCCTGTCTAAGGGCCCTCAGACTAACATAGGCTCCCTTAGAACACCCACGGGAGGCTTTACAAGCTCGGGGGAGGAAACTATGGAAATTTTACTCCAGACGCACTTCCCCGGCTGTAACATAATAAACCAATCACCTCCGGACTGGGAACACTCAGAAATAGAGGCGCCTTATAGGCGGGCATCTAGAGTAGACTGGACAGTCGCTAAAGAGGTGGTTACCTGGAGCAAAATCAGATGGGCCATTAACAGCTTTAAGCCATACAAATCGCCGGGATTTGATGGAATAATGCCCATCATGCTCCAACAGGGGATAGATATACTGGCGCCGGTGCTTACCCTCATTATGAGGGCCAGCCTGGCTCTGGGGTACGTTCCGAGGGCATGGAGACTGGCCAGGGTTGTATTTATTCCTAAACCTGGGCGTCCAACAGACCAGGCAAAGTCCCTGAGGCCAATAAGTCTCATGTCCTTCTTGCTGAAAACAGTGGAAAAACTGCTCGACCGGCACATTAGGGGCGGTGTACTGGAAGCATATCCTCTACACTGCGGACAATATGCATACAGAGCAGGATTCTCAACAGAAACAGCACTGCACCAACTGGTGCTGAAACTGGAGAATACGCTGGAGAACAAGGAGGTGGCGCTGGGGGCCTTCCTAGACATAGAGGGGGCCTTTAGCAACACCTCGTTCGGATCGGTTCTGGCAGCTGCCCGGGAGCGTGGAATAGAGGAGACCTGCTGCAGGTGGATCGGTTCCATGCTCAGGGACAGGGCGGTGTTCACCTCACTCGCGGGAGGGACTCTGCTGGCGGGGGTCGCGGCGGGGTGTCCGCAGGGGAGCGTTCTGTCTCCCTTGCTCTGGTGTCTAGTCGTGGACGGCCTGCTGGGGAGGCTCTTGGGAGGGGGGTATGAGGTACAGGGCTATGCGGACGACATTGTCATCATAGTCCGAGGAAAGGTCACACAGGCAGTGTGGGAGCGTATGCAGACTGCACTGAAAGTGGTGGAAGGGTGGACGGTTGATCAAGGGCTCGGGGTGAGCCCCGAGAAAGCAACCGTCGTGCCGTTTACGAGGAGGAGGAAGTGTGAAAGCCACAGAACTCTCACTCTATACGGTAGGAGCGTTCCAATGGCCAGGGAGGTAAAATATCTTGGGGTCGTATTGGACTCTAAGCTAACCTGGAATGGTCACATTGGAAAAATACTGCGTAAGGCAGTCATGACCTTAGCCGTCACTAGGCGGCTATATGGAAAAACGTGGGGACTAAGACCTAGTATGGCCCACTGGCTGTACACAAGGGTGGTCAGACCATCGTTAACATATGCGGCACTGGTCTGGTGGCCTAAGGTGACACAATCCAGTGCCAAACAAAAACTAGGCAAGATCCAAAGGATGGCTTGCCTAGGCATCACAGGGGCCATGTCTTCAACCCCAACAGCCGCCATGGAGGTGTTGCTGGATCTACCCCCCCTACACTTCGTTATTATGGGAGAGGCCAGGCTAGGACTATACAGACTAGCCTGCAATGGTAGACTGAAGATCAACCCAGGCTTCAGGGGCCACTGCAAAATTCAGGAGATCGTGAAGGAACCCATGCTTGAAATGAGGTCAGACTTCGCGAGCCCGCGAATGTGCAGGGAAAACAACTTCACAGTGGAAATCCCTGATCGCGGGGCATGGCGGGAGGAGACACCGGGCATACCACGGGACGCGCTCGTCTGGTTCACGGACGGATCTGGCGGGGAGCGTGGGACGGGGGCAGGTGTTTACTCGGAAGGACCGAGGGTAAGTCACAGTATTTCCCTCGGAGCCCATGCAACGGTGTTTCAGGCCGAGATGTACGCCATCCTGCACTGTGTGCGGGAGAACAAGAGGAGGGGCTACACCAACAAGCGGATCCTCATAGCCACAGACAGCCAGGCAGCCCTTAAGGCACTAAGTAGCCCACGGGTAAACTCCTGGCTGGTGAGTGAGTGCCGAGACGAGACGAGCGACCTGGCTGGGCAGAATGAGGTGACCCTCATCTGGGTGCCGGGTCACTCGGGGGTCAAAGGCAATGAAGAAGCTGACAGTCTCGCAAAGAGGGGGTCAGCAGAACCATTTATGGGACCAGAACCGGCTCTGGGCGTGTCAAAGAGCACTGCCAGGGGAGCCATTAAGTCCTGGGTCAGAAACCAACACAAGGTGTACTGGGCGGACTGTCCAGGGCTCAGACATGGGAAGTCAATAATTGACGGACCCAGTTCAAAGAGAGCTGTGGAGCTGCTAAACCTTAGCAGAGGACAGCTCAGAAACACAACAGGTCTCTTGACGGGACACATGGCCGTCAAGAAACACCTACATAAAATGGGGCGGTTCGAAGGGGACCTCGCATGCAGACTCTGCGGCGAGGGGGAGGAATCAGCCCAGCACATCTTGTGCGAGTGTATAGCTCTGGACCGGAAAAGACAACTGATCTACGGTCACTCTAGACCGGAGACAGAGCAATATAAAACTTCACCCTACCAATCGCTGTGCAGACTAGTTCATGGCACAGTGATTTTGGAATGGGTGGAGTAAGACTAGGGGTATGCACAATCAACCAAGGGTTGCGGTGCTATCGGGGCGGCAAGGCCGCGGACGAGCCCTGAGGGAACAAAAAAAAAAAAAAACAGCGACAGTACTTCGGACAACAGCTCTGGCCTTGGTATACTCTGTCGCAGAATATTGCTGTCCTGTTTGGATCAACAGTGCACACACCACAAAAGTAGATGTGCAACTGAACCAAACAATGAGGCTGATTGCTGGGACCATACGGCCAACACCAACGCGCAGGCTCCCAGTGCTCAGTAATATCACACCACCAGATATCAGACGAACTGCAGCTCTCATCAGGGAATATAGAAAAATCATGGTTAACGCAGCCCTACCAATCCATACCGATATCCCATATCTGGCGGGACAATATCTTCGGCTCAAATCAAGACATCCAACCATTCAATCAGCATTAGAATCGAACGAAAACTTTCATGCGACTAATAAATGAACTACCAGAGATAGATAGATAGATATATTTCAGTAGATAAACCTTGTCACAAGACACAAAAATATACAAATAAAATCACACAGTAAACAAAATAAACAACAACACTAAAATAACAATCACATCTCTAAAAACTTATCAACAGAATAAAATGCGTGTGCCCGCAGCAGATCTCTAATTACCTTCCTGAAGCAGTTTTTGTCCAGTGACTTCAGGTGACTAGGTACCTTGTTGTACAGTTTAACACAGTGTTAGTTTGTTCCAGTTTGCGTTCTTTTAAGTCGGTGAAACGGCACTAATAAGTCATCTCTTTTCTTGTAAGGTAAGAATGTAATTCTTGTCCAGTGAGAAACTTTTCTTTATTTGTATGTGCGTAAGTAACACAACTCATTATGTATTCGGATGGTATGGTGAGTATACTCATTGTCTTGAATGCAGACCTGCAGCTATCTCGATACCCCATACCTGCAAGTGTCCTGACAGCTTTCTTCTGGAGGATAATATTCTAATCGTTTCAGGGGAGGAACCGCAAACTGTGATACCATATGTTGCTCCGAAGTGAAAATTTCCAAAATAAGCAGTTGTTGCTGTCACACAGTCTGTTTCTATCATCAATCGCCTGAGCAGATATATGGTCCATGATAGTTTTGTTGATAACTCGTTGATGTGTTGACTCCAGCAAAGATTTTCTTGGTAAGTGACTCCCAGAAATGTCACACACTTACAAGGAATATCAGGTAAGAAAGGCAGAAAAGGTAAGACCGTTTGTCTTTGTAACATTTAGCTGCAGTTGATTGTAGTCGAACCACACTTCCGCTTCTTTCATTGAACAGTTTGTTGCAGCATTCACATATGGTCTCTCATGTATATTTAAGAGAGCCGTATCATCCGCAAACAAGTATACCTGTGTGCACGCAACATTGAGTGGCAAATCGTTAATATACACAAGAAAATGGAGTGGACCGAGAACTGACCCTTGTGGCACACCACATGTTGTTTCTTGCGAGTCTGATTCCTCTCTGTTCCATTTCAGCCTCTGTTTCCTGTTTGATAGGTATGAAGGGATCAACTGCTGGGGAATTCCTCTTACACCATAATTGTAAAGCTTTTCCAACAATATTTTATGGGAAACGCTATCAAAAGCCTTCGAGAGGTCACAGAAACACACCTGAGCAACCTTTTGGTCATCTAAAGCCTGTCTGATGCTGTCTAGGAGTTCTATCATTGCTGACTGTGTATTTAGATCCTTTCTAAATCCATGCTGACAATCTAGAAGGAGTTTGTTTCTCTCAAAGTACTGCATCAGCCGATCCCTGATCAGTGTTTCTATTATCTTGGAAAGAACAGGTAAAATGGATATAGGTCTGTACTTGTCCAATATATGTTCATCACCTCCTTTAAATAAACTTATCACAATAGCCAACTTCAGAGCATCGGGGAAAACTCCGAATGCAAAACATCTGTTTATGACTGCAACTAAGGGCTCAACAATACAATGTATTATCTTCTTTAAAAACATGACACTCATTCCATTACAATCCCTACTAGTCTTCGTTTTCAGATTGTATGTAATGTTTAGGACTTCCTCTACTGTTGTTATATATACATACGGACAGAAACCACTACATTCAACTAGATGATCCAACACACTGTTTCAACGGATCCGACCTGCCACGCCGACTATGGTCAAAGCTCAACTGAGTTAGGTTGCGGAAAATGTGCTGACTCCTTACACAAATGGGGCAGGGCAGAATCCCCACAATGTGATTGCGGATCTCCGCGGCAAACTATCGACCACATCGTATCAGAATGTCCTAACCGTTCCTACGCTTGTGACCTCGAAGATTTTATGAAAGCCACACCAGAGGCAATCAAATGGCTTCGCAATTTGGATGTAGATATAGTTTGTCCTTACATATTTGAAATTTCTCTGTTTATATGTGTTTTGTATATTTTGTATACTTCTATCACGTGTATCGTACTGTAACCCCATACGCTAAATAAATAAAGTGGGCAATTTCATACTTAACCTAAAGCGTGTTTCTTGATTAAACATCATGTGTAGAGGAAATAAGGAAACAGATTTTGGAAAGCAATTGTGTCTAGAAGGATAACCAATAAAAAACAACGCTTACTTTCATAAATACATTATTTTTCGAATAAAATTAATACAACAATTATGGTATTACATAAAGATAGATATGAAACAATCTAAACATATAAGTTATTTAACGGACCGATAAAATATATACAACACTGAATATAGAACATAAAAATTATAAAATCAATAATAATCATATATTATATAAAACATATTATGAAACATTGGTATAACACACAAAATATCACAAATATATATGTGTCAATGTTTAGGGTGAATTAAAAACACATAACTGATAAACAAATGTACAATCAGATTACGTAATTAAAATATATTATGTATGTTACAAGTTTTTAGGCTTACAATCTAATGTATAAGGTAACTTGATGAATTATTACTTCCTGGGGCAGTCACGGATGATATGAGACTTGGTGTTACTTGGGGAGTGGTCCCTTATCATGTAAATGTATGTACAAACCAGAAAGTATAATGTTTAAAGTATACAATAATGCAGAAAACTTCAATCCGTGAGTAGACAATCTTTGTGCTATTTCTTACTTGACAAAGCACAAAACCGATCTTCTTTGGAAAAATACACATACATTTACAAATGCTGAAAATAGTGGAGGCTTACATTGATTTACAATCAAGGTCAAAGGGACATTTTCATAAAAATAAACTACTCAAAAAAAATCTATACAGTACAATACATAATTATATACACTTAATGTACATAAGAACTACTTGTCAAAGCATTAAAAAAATCTCTAAAATGGTGCCAGTCTGTATTACTATCACAGAATGTGTGAAGTGTAAATAAATGCGAATAAAATGAAACACAGATATGACAATATTCTAGTAAACCAGCTAGGTTGACTATGCAAAACTTTCAGTGATAAAAACAGGATCATCACCCACGTATAATATTATGCATTATGCACTGTTTAAAATTAAACACTGTGTCAGTATAAACAAGTAAGAAGACATATAACAAATACCATACAATTTTAATAGGTAGATACATAGATAAAGAGTTTATTTGACTCTGAGCTATTCATTACATCATTTACAATAGTAAGTACAACTAAACTACTCAACACTCATAGTGTCGATTGCAAAAATTTTACCTTTTAGTGAATTTTCATTAAGATTAAAAAATTCACTAATACGAGCCCTAACAAGTATATGTTGGGACAAGCTAACATTTCGGAAATAATACAACGGCTTTTCCAAACGACTGAATTATTTAGTTTTTACTTTTAAATACAAACATAACAGTAAATTCTATATTATTAAAAAACCTTTTCATGCCCTGGTAAAGTAATCTCTATTAATAATAGCGTAATTTGTCATTAGAAGGTCAAACTTGCTGACAACTAAAAGTTGGGACAAGCACAAATCTTGTACTTCTTAAAATGTTTAAATAAGTTATAGGTATAAACGCCAACATTATTTTATTTGTCCATTGGCAGTTGGCCAATAATGTAAAACGTCAAGTAGTGATGTTAGTAATTGTTAACATACTTTAGTGATTTAACTATTTCAAAATCTACAGTGTATAATATAATAAAAAAATTCAGTGAGACTGCTAATGTGGATGTTCGGGGCAGAAGTTCGGGAAGACCGCAACTCGTTTCTAAAAGAGATTTGCAAAATTTAGTCAAAATATGCAAGTCATCAAGAAGAAGCACCCTCCGAGAAATAACGGCTAAATGGAACACGGTAACTGGATTAAATTAAATATCTAGAGAATGTTGTCGAAAATACATGCGTAAATGCGGTCTGGGATTTTACAAGGTAAGTTTACTTTTGAATGGTTCATACAGTATCAAAATTCTCATAAAATGTCTTATTTAGGCAAAAAAAAGCCGCTGTTAACAGAAGTTAAGAAGAAAAACCAATATAATTGGGCAAGATCTAAACTACTCCGGAGAGAAAATGAGTGGAATAAAATAGTATTTAGTGATGAGGCTAAATTTGATGTTTGCATTGGAGACCACCGTAAACGAGTAATACGGAATAAAACAGAAGCCTTCCATAAAGATTGCCTGAAGAGTTGTTAAGTTCCCAAAGGGAATTATGGTGTGGGGCTGCATGTCGGCAAGGGATTTAGGTTTTTAAAATTTATAGAGGGCACTGTAAATGCCCAAAAATATCAAGAGATACTTCAAACCACACTTTTGCCTAGTATTCAAAAATTGTTTCCCGACTATGATTTCATATTTCAACAAGATGGAGCATCATGCCATTCGGCAAAATCAACCAAAAAGTGGTTTGGTGACAATAATGTAAAGGTTTTATCCCATCCAGCTAGCAGTCCGGATTTAAATGTGATAGAAACCGTATGGCATAAAATAAAGCAGTATTTAAGAAACCACCCTCAACGTACAATATCTGATTTACGGACAAAACTACAAGAAATCTGGGACATTTTTCTGTTGAAATGTGTCAATCTTTGGTCAATACAATGCCTGCAAGAGTCCAAGCAGTTGTTTAAGCTAAGGGTGATGTGACCCAATATTAAATTTAGCTTTATTCTCAAGTTGTCCCAACATTTAGTTGTCAGTTAATTTGAGCCTTAAGTGACAAAGTACTCCACTGCTAATGTCGATTGCTTTACCAAATCATAGAAACATTTTTAAATGGTCTAGGATATATTGTTATGTTTGTATTTAAAAGTAAAAACTAAAGAATTCAGTTGTTTGGAAAAGCCGTTGTATTATTTCCGAAATATTAGCTTGTCCCAACATATAGTTGTTAGGGCTTGTAGAGGTATCGATGGTAAGACTTTCTGAAAATGTCTTCAAACGAGCGTGAATTAGGGCCCATATAGTTAAAAAGTTTATATATATATATATATATATATATATATATATATATATATATATATATATATATATATATATATATATATATATATATATGTAGGGTGTTAAAAAAACGAGGCAATATTTAAGGAGTTGATTTCCCAGGTCATTTTATGAAAAAAAGTTAACATAAACATAGGTGCTAAAATGCATCGTTTCCAAGATAGGTGTTAATTTTTTTTTGTAAAATAACGATTTTTAAAAAATAATTCAAATATCTCCTCACCGATTGTTTTGAAATTTGGCAGCGTTGTTTGTAGTAATAATGGGCTGATTTGACCCTAATTAGATAAAGATTGTTAAGTCCATTGGCATTAGGGGGGACACCTAATGACAATTTTCGACCTATGCAGACGAGAAAAAAAAATTTAGTGCCCACAATTAATGGTTTTTTTTCATAAGAAAATTGATTTTCCGTAATCCTGAAACTTTGGTTTTAATATGAGCCCTTCATAAAGAAAATCGGTTGACGAGTAAAAAAATTATACCGGAAAACATAAAAAAACATAATGATCCTGTAAATAAAAAGGATAAACAAAAAATTCAAACACTATCCTGTAGCTTGGGTCCTATTTCAACATGTTTTTCATTAAAATTTAAGAAATAAAGTTTGTATTTCAAACAGGAGCTTCTTGATGGTGTAGACAATTTTTGGTGTTTTATTCAATACCCTGTATAAAATTTATGTGAATTACCTGATATTCTACAAAACAATGGACTAATAGTGAAAGGATCATGCTTGCAAACGCTTTTAACTGAGTTCAATTTTGTTACGGCAATCGAATGTAACCTCAAATTTAAAAAGCATAAAATCTTTGTGAGCGACGCTTTGAGTGTTGTGTAGTGTAGTTCGTACTGAAAAACACAAAAAATATGACTACCTTATGATACTTTTCTCCAATTAAATTTATTAATTAAATTCTGAGTCAGATTTATTGGTAACGATGGCTGTATAACATATATAGCAGCCCACAAGACAAAAATTCCCTTCTGGGTACTGACTGTCTTATTTGTTATAACATTTCTTAGCTTAAATAATTGGAATTTAAAACTTAAAAGGAATACCAATTTTGTTGAAATTTATATGAGCAATTAGAAAATGATATTATGATAGAGCCTCGGTGGTGCAGTGGTAAGAACGTGTGCCTCTGAACTGGGTTCGATCCCAGGGTTCTCCTTTCACTTTTTCAGTACGTACTGTACAATTAGCATCAACCGAGGTTGTGGCATTGTATTTGAGCAAGCTCAATGTCTGCATGTTCTGCCCTTAGGAGGGGGCGTAAAGCCGTCGGTCCCGTGTCCATGTGAGGTTGGGCACGTTAAAGATCCCTACCCTCTTTACAGAAAAAGCAGGGGTTCGGTAAAATTTCCAGAATAGTGAAGTGAAACTGCTCCCTGCGGTCGGTGGTTGGCCATAGTCGCGGAAATAGATTATATTGAGAGCTTTTTAAATCAGGTAGAAAAAAAATTCAATTACATTATCAACTATGCAAAAAAAATAGTCTATGACCTTACCTGTAATTGATAATCGCCCCAAAACTTTTATAAGAAAAAAATTGTTTCTTCCACAGTTCCTCTAGAATCTCTTGCAGACAGAAAAACACGCTTTTCATTTTCATTGTACAATTATGTACCTTAGACTAATCCAAGTCCATAAATTGAATTTGAGAATGATGAAAAAAAAATGTGATTTGCATGTGTTTATTGTTAAAATTGTCAGCAAAAATGTTTCTCTATCTACCGACTGAGTAAAAATTGTACTATTTTTCATTAGCGTCTTGACATTTTAAAATATTATTTTAGAAATCGACAACAGAGTTTTGCACAAGGATACGAATTTCTGTGCTTGCCATTTCTAGAAATAAAAGCGATAATTTTTTTTTCATAATATTAGTGGATCCAAGCTGGAACTATATGTGAAGCAGCATTTGCCAAATGTGCTGTTCAAGTGTTCATATTAGGCGAATTCGGCTCTGGATGTATGGCTTGTTCTGTTTATTTGGACAAAAATGCCCGGGTCCTGACCCACTCTCAGCTGTTAAAATGTGGAAGTGTTTTTCTGATAAAAAGTATCTGCACTTTTTTTTAATCCTAAATATATTAGTGTCAAATACTGTCATTGTTTAAATCAATAAGCAGGTGCCAATGCTATTATAACAATCACTGAAAGTTTTACTGTATGAAAAATATTTTTTCTGCCTTAAAATTATGTTTAAACATTTTCACATTAAACACTCAAAATTTTAATAAAATTTCACAAGGATGTTCACAATCAATTAAGCCAATAACAAAATTAAAAAATGTTTCTAATTAGACACACAATTAAAGAACCAAATTTCTTAGGAAAACATAACCACATATTACATATATAAAAATTATATACATGCTTGGAAAAAGAGGAAATGTATGTTTAGCATTAAACACTCCCGGACCTTAGGGGCAATTTTTAGTGATCGCTGGAAAGTAAGCTGACTGAGGCACCAGAATCACACTACAACCTAACCTTCCCTTATCCCCACTCTATAAGGACTGATGAATGATTGAGGCAATGGCAGAGGCCTTGAA
The DNA here is from genome assembly GCA_964006375.1 of Tillus elongatus. Taxonomy (NCBI): domain Eukaryota; kingdom Metazoa; phylum Arthropoda; class Insecta; order Coleoptera; family Cleridae; genus Tillus; species Tillus elongatus. The sequence continues at coordinate 43,958,234 of OZ023267.1, read as the reverse complement.
ATTGAACTACAGCAACCCAACCTTTACCTATACACTACTCTACAGAGTAGGGAGATTGAGGTCTTACTGTTAACGTGTCCGAAAAAAGCAGTTAGGTAAGCAGAGTTGGTTAAGGAGTGTTTAAAACAAAGGTACCATATGACAATGTTTACATATTAATGAAGACAGCGTATTACAAGCAGATTAGCTAACTGGTAGCAGACAATTCAAATTTAAATGAAATGTTTAATCCGTTGAGGACAACTGGTTAGTGACAGAAACCACCTTCTATGAAATCGGTTGTAGCAATGCCAACTGGTTTCCAATGACTGCCATGATGTATAATGAGTTGCCTATGTCCACCAGTAACTGTTAGTGGCATTTATTCAATTGTTCAATCTCAATTCGTCTGGAATTAGTCATTATCTCCCGCACGTTCTTCACGTGTGCAGGTTAAGTTTGTGTTATACCAGTTTTCGTGATTTTTATTGGAAAATATTCTGAAAAATGCCTGGTAGGTTATGAAATATTATCATACAAACACATTATTAGTATAATTGCTTCAGTGTTTGATTATAATTTCTTCGCATGACATGTAATATGTGTGGTCACTGCTGATAGCCACCGGGATAACATGCTATTATTTTGTAGGTTGTAAAGATAAGTGGATGTTTGAAGACTTAGAGGCAATGTCTCAAAGAGAAATTTGGGCAATTTTAGACGATATTCCCAGCGATATTGAATCTATCACATCTGATGTAGATGACGAAGAAGCTGAACTCTCAAATCAAGCAGAGCTGCCAGACCCAAGCCAAGACTGTTTGATATAGAATCAATGGAAATCTGGTACGAATCAGACGAACATGTACAAGATAGTGACTATGACCCTGATGATGACATCCCATTGTCCGCACTACGTACTAAACTATGTAGAGGTTCAATTTCCTGGACAAACTATCCTCAGTTCACTACTATAGTACAAACATTTTCGAAGCAAACTGGTCCTATCGTGCCAGAAAGTGTGGAGAGCCCAAAAGATATGTTTCTTCATCTGTTCCCAGAAAAGCTTATAAATCATATTGTGATTCAAACTAACTTGTACGCTGTCCAGCAAAATTGCCAAAAACCATATGTACCTACTAATAACGATGAAATCAAGAGATTCCTCGGAGTAAATATGATCATGACTTTGAAGAAGATGCCTAACCATCGAGATTACTGGTCATGCAGAGAAGAAATGAGAGACTTCTATATAAGTTCTGCAATTTCAAGGAACAGATTTTCATGGCTACTTACCAACTTACATCTGAATGATAATGCTTTGCAACCCAAGAAAGACAAAGTGGGGTTTGATAAGTTGTACAAAATAAGGCCACTACTAACGAAATTATCAGAGACTTTTGCTGCAGCATTACATCCAAGTGAATACCAATCAATCGATAAATCGATCATCAAATTCAAAAGACGAAGTAACATCCGGCAGTACATGCCGATGAAACCAACCAAACGTGGATATAAAGTTTGGGTACGAGCCAATTTTACCAGTTATATGTGCCAATTTCAATTATATACGGGTAAAGTTAGTGATGCTGTTGAAAAAAACTTAGGAAGTCGTGTTGTAAAAGACCTGACAAGAAGCTTAATTGGTAAATACCATAGAGTTTATTTCCACAATTTTTTCAACTCTGTGCAGCTTCAGCAAAATCTGCTTCAAGATAGAATTTACTCTGGTGGGACAGTTCGTCGTGGTAGAACGAATCTACCTGATTTCAAAGCAGACAAAATTCTGAAACGAGGAGAGTCGGATTGGCATGTTTTCAGGGACGGTGTAGCCCCTTTGAAGTGGATGGATAAACACAGTGTTCTGCTGCTGAGCAATTACCAAAATCCTTCCATAGTAGAAACAGCCTCAAGAAAAAGGAAGAATGGTTTGGTAGAGGAAATAAACTGCCCTCTGCTCGTGAAAGAATCCAATCGACATATGGGATATGTCGATAAATTTGACATGTACAAATCATTATGTGAAATGGACCGAAAATCGCACAAATGGTGGCACAGATTTTTTGGCATTTTCTGGACGCATGTATAGTAAACGCCTTCATTTTGTACCAGCGGAGAACACCGGCAAAAACTATGAGTCTTAAGCAATTTCGACTGTCAGTCGCTGTTGGTTTGATTGGTGCCTCACCTGAAAATGAGAAACGTGGCCGTAAATCGTCCAGCACATCTTCAAATAAATTCAAAAAAATTGTGCCACTAGAAGTACGATATGACAAATGTGCATGTTTGCCAGAACGTTGTAGTTCACTAAGATGTGCTAACTGCAGCACTTCAAAAGATGTCCACAGAACCATATGGAAATGTTCCATTTGTAATGTGGGACTCTGTCTTAACAAGGACCGGAATTGTTTCACCGCGTACCACACTAAGTGAGCAGGTGCCCAGTGGTTACTAACGGAAACCATATCCTGCAGGACAAAAGACGTTTCAAACAAATAAGTGTGTCATTTACTTTACATTAAATAAGTTTAATAAATACGTTTTTATAAGCAAATCAGATTTTTTCAAAAAGAAATTAATTGTGTCTTCAAAGGGTTAAGTGGACAGTCACATATTGGTTGTTGTTTTCAAGTGTCAGGACCGTCATAGATTGTGAAATACTTTCGATAATAATAAGTAGAAAATACTTACAAACATTGCTGTATTATCAAAACACTTTTAATTTTACTCCTTTAGATGGTGGAAAGGTAAAGAAATGCTCCTAAAATTTGCATCTACTTCACATAGCCACACTCTCCTTTTTGTTGTAACAGGCTTTCAAAAATAAATTTTTCTGCAGAAAGATTGATGGCGGTTTAGGAGGTTCAAACTCCCTCCCCCCCTTAATGAAAATTATGAATACAGATTTTTGAGCAGGAGATTTCGTTACAACCGCAAGATTTAATGAAGAAAATAAAACTTGTTTGAAAACAAATGATCATATGACATTTAATATCAGTCAAATATATTTTAGCCATTTATCGAAAGTGTAATCGTCATACTACTACTAGTAGTAGTATTTTTTCAACATTCAAAAGTCACAATTTCCCCATTAGTCAATTTTTTCTATGAAACTTCAAGGAAAAAAAAAACTAGCACTCATGTACCACAGTAAAAACAAACAGAAACGTTTGGTGCACATTGGAAAACTCCACCACTGCTTTAGAAGCTATGGATCAGTCTGATGTACTTTTCTTTCCAATCATTAGAAAACTGCTTCAGATCTTAACCACACTCTCTGTATCAACTGTGACGTCCGAATGGACATTTTCCACCATTGAAAAGCTGAAAACCTACCTACGAAATAAAATGGGAGAGGAGATACTACTGGCCTCGCTTTCATTAACATTTACCTGGATGTGGTGGAGGAACCGGAATCGAATGAAACGGTAAATAGGTTAGCTGAGAGAAGAAAGACAAGAGAAATAATCTCCATGTCTGCATCTAGTATTGAATAGTTTCACCAAGTAAGGGCAACAACAATTAATGAAAAAGGGTCAATTTAATTTTGTAGAACTAAAATAAACAACCAAATTGTTTTTATAAACAATTTGGTTGTACAAGAATAATGATTTAAAGTAGGGTAAGATGGGGTTCATTGAACACATAGGTTAACTGAACACTTGCTCAAAACTGACATCTTTCAGTGGTAACAAAGCAATAACATTATTCAGGCATCCACCGTTAGATGCCAGTTTGTGATTATGTAGGAATCTGTAATATAAAAGTATAAAGTGGCCAGTACAGGAAATATATTTCCATGGTGTGCATGTAAATTTCTGTGGTGCCATATATTTTGCTTTTAGCACTCAAAAAATAAATTTAAGTAAAACTGTGCCTTATAGTATTTTGAGGTAAGTAACTGGCCACTCACTACGCATATTATATTTTTACATAAATACATGTTGTTTGCTAATTATGCTGTTTATATTTTTTTACGCAAGGCAGGTCAACTGAACACAAACACAGCAGGTTATTTGAACAGTTGTCCAGTTAACCTGCCATTTTTTAAAATAAATATTATTCCTTTCTAAAAAAAAAAAACATTATTTTTCAGAGGTATGCCACGTATTAAAACACATACGACCAATAATAGGTCATATGCAGTAGAAGTAATAAAACAAGCAGTCCAGGAATTTCTGGAAAAATATCGTTCTGTGAGAAGTGTTGCCATGGAACTGAACACACCCAAGATAACTTTGAAAAGATATGTTGACAAAAGCCGTGGTAAAGACTTAAATACTGTCAATTTACGACCAAGCAATGAATAGCTGATGGTTTTTCTCAACAGGAAGAACTTCTTCTGAAGAAATATCTACAACATGCATGTAACATTCATTACGGTTTATCGAGTAAGCAAGCCCGTATCCTGGCTTATGAATACGCAGCAGCCAATGGTAAAAATGTTAAAGGCAGTTGGTCTAGAGATAGTATGGCCGGCAAAGAATGGATGTTAGGTTTTATGAAGTGACAAGTTTTCATTACGAACCCCAGAACAGACAAGTATGAGTAGAGCAACAAGCTTCAACAAATCAAACATTGATGCTTTTTTCAAAAATTTTCTTGAAGTAAAAACTAAATATAGATTACAAGCCAAAGACTATAACTTGGATGAAACTGCAGCTACCACTGTACACAAACCTCCCAAGATACTAGCCAAAACCGGTCAAAAGAGTGTGGGTCAAATAACGTCTGCTGAACGAGGGACATTGGTCACCTTAGTCGGTACTATTGGCGCAACAGGACGTTATGTGCCACCTTTCTTAATATTCACACGCATCCATTTTAAAGACAATATGCTGCATGGGGCTTTAGCTGGCACGAAAGGCGCCGCTAGTCCATCTGGATGGATGAATAGCAGTTTGTTTCTACCTGTTTTGCAGCATTTTACCCAGCAAGAAAGACCATCTAAAGAACATCCAAAGCTGATAATACTAGACAATCACGAAAGTCACCTGAGCATCGCCGTATTAAATTTTGCCAAAGCAAATGGAATCATTCTTTTAACTCTGCCTCCCCACTGTAGCCATAAATTACAGCCCTTAGATGTTGCAGTTTTCAGTCCGTTTAAGAAATTCTATTATGCTGCTTGTGATAGATGGATGCTGAATCATCCAGGAAAGATCATTACAATATATGACGTTGGAGGACTTATTGGAGAAGCTTTGCTACAATCATTTACCCACAAAACATTTGCAGTGGGTTTAAAGCAACTGGCATAGAACCGTTCAATCCAGAAATATTTTCTGAAGAGGATTTCTTATCTTCTTATGTAACAGATAGACCGAACCCTGAAGAATTTTTTTTACCGCAGCCAGTGAGAAATGAGTCAGGACTTTTGCAACTCATTGATGAACCTAAACCAGGTTCTTCAGCAGAAGGTCAACTTGCCTCTCATTGTGTTTATACAAAATTAGTAACTCCTGAACAAATTCGCCCGTACCCAAAAGCTGCTCCAAGAAAAGGTTCAGCAACGTGCAGAAGAGGAAAATCTTTAACACAGCCACTCCTGTTAAAAAGGGTTTAGAAGAAGAAGCTAAGATCCGAGAGGAAAAACTAAGTAAAAGAACGAAAGTAAAGGAAACTAAAAATAAAGTTGTAAGGAAACGTATTTTAGACTCCAGTTCCTCCTCTGGTGATGACAATGTAAGTTACCATGAAAGTTCGGATTCGCCAGAGGATTTTGAAGAATTCAATAATTCTCTTGAAGTGTCCAAAGAAGATTTTATTATCGCTAAAGTGTATGGAAAAACTGCTTCAAACTTACGGCATTATGTTGCTAAAGTTTATGAAGAATTGTCCACTAGTTAAGAAGTATATTTCTTAAAACGTTTTAACCTTACAAATAAATTTTCTGAAGATGAGACTGCCTTTGTATCTAGAAATGACGTTGTATGTAAATTACCACCTCCAATAAAAACTAGTAGCGCTAGATTTGCAAATATAATGTCTTTTCCTGTTCGTTTTAGCAAATTTAACTTCACAGTTTTCTAAAAGTATTTAGAGTTCATCTGTTATTTTCCTTACAGGTTTGTTGAATAATAATAAAGTTTTGATATGCAGGTCCAGACTTTTTTCTGCCAGCGACTTTGATTGTATTCTTTTAAGTTTAGAACAATAATTTGATAAGATGTTCTGTTAACCTACTTATGTGGTTCAGCTAACCTGCGTATGGGGTTAACTGAGCTATAAGTCAGGCTCGACAAGAATGAAAAATATGAGACTTATTTTTCTAAATTTTACCCCAGATTTGTATTATTTCTATAGCTATATAACAAGCCAATATCTTCCGAAGAAAGTATTTAGCTACTCTTACTAAAACTCATTTAAATTGAATTTTCTTAAAAAGTGGTTCACCTAACCCCATCCTACCCTAGTCGAATTGCCAAGGCTGTAGTAGAAATGTGGGTAGGAGCTGGAACTGCAGAAGAGAAGAAGTTTTGACAAATTTAGAAAGTGATGAAATAAATCATTTATACATTTCAGAAGAGGACGCTGCGGAAGTTATGTTGACACAAGCACAGCTTATTTGTCAGACATACTGTCTAATTAAAAATTACAACATATAAGTATAAGTGTCTGAAATTAAAAATTATTTTGAATTATATATTTTAAAATCAATATGAACATCCCTGATCTGCTTTGGGAATGGAACAACTATATATAAGATTTATACATATCATAAACATATATACACATCATTTGTCCACACACACATGCATATTTTACAAACGTATACAACAAATTCATTTTTAAATGGTGTCACATTGAGATGAAATGTGTGAGAACACCTAATATTCTATAATATGGAAAAATACACCTGCTTAAATGTCCAATGGTTATTAATTTGAACTTTAATATACTTATTCCATCTATTTGCAGTCTTTATAAATATGTTAATTTACTAGCAAACAAGTCTGTCCATTGCCACTAACACTACATAGCTAAATCATTTGTATGCTGTTATTAAGCATTTTTTTTTCCGGGATAATAAGAACTATAATAAACTAACTAGTGTAGTTAATATAAATCTAAAATTATACTCAAAGAATATCAGCCACAAGCTGTAATCATTGCTTGCTACAATGTCTATCAAATTTATAATTAACTGACTATAATAATAGTAAGCTATTGGAAAAATCCTCTTTTTGTTTCAATTTAACTTAGCTTACTTAATGAACCCATTATAATTCCTTGTGCTATAGACACAAAAGATTTTCATAAACAGTTTCATTGTTTTCAACTAACCTTACAAAACATTCACTTTATCAAATACAAATAACTCAAGACTAAATAAACTGCACATTATTGTTTATATAGTGTAATATATGTAAATAGGAATGTGTATATTTATTGGGTAGTTTTATTAAAGGCTGTGAGTGTATCTTGTATGTTTTTATAGAGCGATAAGAAATGCGTTATCTCTGCCACCAAAAATATACACAGTCCTACAGATACGCTCGTAAATTATGGTAGCAGTAAGTTCTACTTAAAGCGATTTGTATTATGTTAATGTAAGTTTTAGAATAAAGCTTATTTGGGGTTACAAGGTATTTAATTTACTTGTAAAAAGCCACCACAAAACGCTACATATAGGTTTCCTGTAATTAATAGGACACAAAGCAGCACATTTCTGAGCAAACTATTAGGATTCAATGAACTAACCTGAACCACAACATACCTTTTAAGTTGCAGTGGAGAGACTGAGATAGCCCAGTCATTTTATTACCTAACCCAACCTATCTACATTCAATTGTTGATAAAAAGACAGATATCTGTTGTATATGTCTATATTATGAGTGATTACAGTTGGCAACACTGACTGTACTGTCACATGTCATGTTAATTGTCATAGGTAATAATGCATAGCAGTATCCTCATGTTTCATGTAACCGAGCTTATGAATATCAAATGATATCACCGTGTGCTTAAGAAGCTTCAATATAAACATAAACATGGTGCCATGTGTAGTAAATAATTGAACAGTTAATGGTGTAACAATTGAGATTGAGAATATTTAAAGCCGACAAGTGATTAATGGTAAGAAAATCAAAGTTAAAATTAAACAAATAATTTTCATCTGTAACCCTAGACTCTTAGACAATTTTTTGCACAGAAAGAAAAAAGTTCGGGACGCAGCAAGTGCGTTATGGTAGTGAATTTTTATTAAATGCTTCAAATTTAAATAACTCAATTTTCTATGAACTCAGAAAGTTTAATTTTTGTATGTTGTAAGGTCTTTCCTAAGGCGAGATATCCACCAAATTTCATTAAAAAAGCTTTGTAATATTGGGGCAAAAAAAATTTTTCCGAAAAAAAATCCAAAATTTGAATAACTCAATTTTCTATAAACTTAGAAAGTTGAATTTTGGTACGTAGTAAGGCCTTTCCCAAGGTAACATAGCTGGTAAATTTCATTAAATAAGCTTCGTAATTTTCGGAGAAAAAATTTTTTTTCTAAAGAAAACTTAAAATTTTCCCGGAAAACCCTGTCCGATTTTCCTGGCTAACGACCTCATTCAAGCTATTAATAAAAGAAAGGCACTTGCCGAGTTTCATCGAAATTGGTTAATTATTTTTTGAGTTATCAGATGGATACCTTATATATAAATATATAATAATAATATATTTATCAGTTATACAATGTGTCATACAAATAAGCTTGGTTTGTGCTTGTGTAAGACACAATTTTTATAAAGGATGCATTCTAAATAAAACGGTCAAAAATGATTAACCTTAACTGCCCCACTATACAAATTTTGCTCAGATCTTGCTCTAATTTTATTTTTTTCCAACACCAGCATGTCACCAACCTTTCTTCATTCTAAACTTAACTTCAAACTACAGTCCATCCCTATTTACTTCCAAAAAAAAAACCTTTAAATGTTAAAATTCTTGCAACTATAATTTTGACATGTCGACATGACTTTTTTACAGGATACTTGTATATATATATATATATATATATATATATATATATATATATATATATATATATATATATATATATATATATATATATATATATATATATATATATATAAACATATAAATTTTGAAACTGACCCCGGCTATGGGTTCTAGGGGTCCTACTTGGCGCTCATTTGAAAAAATTTTGCAAAGTCTCACCATCGATACCTCTCTATTAGTGATTTAAAAAAAATAAAAATTCACTAAAAGGTATGAGTTAAATTTTGAAAATAAATTTTCTTTGTATATAAAAAAATTACCTCAAGATAAACATCGGTAAAAAGGCGTTTATTATTATTGCAAACCGTAATTTGTTTTCAGTTTTCCTTTAGCTTTTAGAGAATTATACAAATTTATAACTTTTATTCCTAGATAAAAACAAAATCCGAGTCGAACCTCGCTAAAGTAGACCATTTCGGAAATATATGGGCTTTGAAATGTTGTATGTATAATAATAATAGTCTTAGGAACGACATTACAACATACAAAAATTAAACTTTCTGAGTTCATAGAAAATTGAGTTATTCAAGTTTGAAGCATTTAATAAAAATTCACTAACATAATGCACTTGCTGCGTCCCAAACTTTTTAATTATCAACAGTTGAACTATAAGTTTTCCTAGATCATGGTTAAGTATACTTTGCTGACAGAAATCGCTGCTTTATATTAATTAAAGGACACCTGTATTTAAAGACAAAAAGATTGGGTACGTTTAGGTAAATTATAAAACACAATAGTTTAGTTCGTTGCGTACTTTGCTAATAATTCTTGTAATGTACACTTTCATATTACTTTCCAGTTGTTAATCACCCAATCCCCACTTTTGCTGTTAAGCTATAAATAATTCTGTGTAGTTTATTCACACAATTCATTTGTATTTAATAAAAGTAATATAATAGTGCAAGCTATACCATGCAGAATAATTCTGACTAGCATATTATATAAATAAAATATATTTTTTACTTGCTTTATTTCTTTACTTTTATTTATGGTTTAAGTAAAAGTGTTTATTAAATTTCAAGACCTATAAATAAAAGCTGGCAAACATAGACGAATAAACTCACATTCTAGTAAGCTTGTGCAAAATCAACAAAAATAAGGCTATAAAACTTGTCTAATATTATTTTTAGACATAAGTTATTATAAAAATACATTTGGCTTATATTATTGATATGTTTAGTTTGAGAGACCACAATTTCATTACTGGCAAAAAAGAGTTGCTATATTTGTTGGTTGATTATTTTTTCCAATAAAGTCTTTACTACGTTTATTAACAGTAATGTAAAGTTACCAAAGAATAGAATAAACAATCTTAATCAATCAAGATAGATTAGTAACAAGAAATTAAAAAAAAAAAAAAAAACAATCTAGATGTTTGAAAAGCAATCCCACTGTTACTATATTCATCTGTTATTAACTTCTTTTTTGACCAAATATTTTGTGCCGTATAACAGCATAGGTGGCTCAGTAATAAGACATGTGCCAATATATAAAATGTAAACTGTGATGATAAACTTAGAATAGTTGCTCTCTTGTTTTGTGTCATTTTGAGCTGGTTTTTTGTGCTTGATTTTGCTGATTTTTTCGGCAGTGCTTGTGTATGTGACGCTGTTGGTGTGTTGCATGTTATTTTGCATGTAGTGGTTGACAAACTACCAGAAATTTGTGGTTTTCTATTGAGGTTTGGACAGGAGCTGAATAAAAACTTATCAGTTGATTGTTTTTGGTCGTTGATAATATACACTGCCTACCATGGAATTTGCGGGATGCAAGAATACACTGATATCTGAAGAAGTGAAATTGAAAATGGTTTGTGACTGTTGCAGTGGTGCTTATTGTTCCGGCTGCTCTGGACTTAGTGCCAGTGAAAGCAGGGTCACTCAGATGGCTGCTGGCAAGAGGAAGATGAAATTCTACTGTGCTGATTGTCTCCTCATTGTAAATGACCGTATGTCTAATTTTAAGACTTATTCTAGTGAGTTGGTCGGGAAGTTTGTTTATGATTTGAATATTGTGGGAGATGAAATTGTGCGTCAAATGAGGCAGGTCTTTGATGAGCGGATTCATGCTTTGAGTAAGGAGTTTTCACATGAAATATCTAAAATGAAGAATCAGATCGACGTCTTGACTAAGTCTAATGTTGACCTGTTGGGGTGTAGTGAGGGTCATGAGGAGGGCAGAGGGAGCGGTTTGTCCGGGTCTGGTTCTCCTGTTAAGCCATCTACCAGTGTTACTAAGGCGGGTTGCCCCAGGGAGGGCAGGATACAGACATCAACCAGAAAGCAGACATCTAGGGCAGGCGGCATTCCTTCTGTTTCTGGACAGGCGCAGGGATCTTCTTCGGCTTTTGATGGTGATACTCGTCGCTCCAAGAGACCCGTGGGGATTCCAGTGAGGCTGTTCATGGGCCTGTTGGACATATGGCCCCCATCATTGGTAGGGGTAGTTCCATATCTATTCGGGCAGCACTTCGGAGGCGATGGATACACGTTAATCGTGTGCCGCCAGGCACTACTGTTGAGCAGATTCCCAATTATATCAGGAATGAGATAGGCGTAGAAGAAGTAAATGTACTGCCTTTGACTTCTAATGAGCATTATTGTTCTTTCAAGGTTGGTGTCCTTGATCAGGATTTTGATTTAATGATTAATGAAGAAGAATGGCCTACTAACATAGCTATAAGAGAATTTGTTACCCGCTCTCGGGGCGGCGCATCTTATTTTCCGGGGACGCCGCCGCCATTGGGGGAGAACTAGTATCTGACTGCTGCCTGATTTATTATCAGAATGTAAGAGGTCTTCACAGTAAAGTTGACGAGTTTTTTTAGAAGTACACTTGCTTGCAATCATGAAATCATTGTGCTTACTGAAACATGGCTTAATTGTGATTTTTTAAACAGTGAACTTTTTAGCAACAATTATGTACCTTTTCGCAGAGATAGGGGACCCTGTTTTAACTGGTTTTTGCAGAGGTGGTGGTGTTCTCATAGCTCTTTCGGATAAGCTGAATGAATCTGTGATTGACGCTGTATCGGTTCCTTATTATGAAGACTTATGGATCAAAATGGGATTTATATGACAATAAATTAGTGTTGGGGGTGGTATATTTTCCTCCTAATTCTTGTTTTGAGTCATATCAAAGTTTTGTCAATAAGTATGAACACTTAAGAAATACTTATAGTGCATCTACGTTTTTGATTTTTGGTGAGTTTAATCTGCCACATATTAGGTTGGTTTTGTGAAGATGATTTTATGGTGCCTCATTGTGTACAGAATATATGTGCTGAGATTGTGACTGACTCAATGTACTTCCTGGAAATGGAACAAATTATTTTTTTCTAATTGTGATATCTTTTATATTGCCATGTCTAGGATGAAAACTGTCTTAAGACAGTGATTTTGTTACTTGAGTTATATGTTGTTTTTGGTTTTATTTTTAAGTACCATTTGGAATTGTTTAATTCTGTAGGTGCAAATTTAAATAAATAAATAAAGCCAAAGTTCATGGGTTCATATTCTAGTATGGACTTTTGTTCGTTTTACTTTATTCAGTACATACTGTAAAATTAACAGCTATGGTGGTTATAGCATTGCATTTAAGCAAAATTAAGTGCTTGTATGTTCCATCCTTCAAGGCTAAAGATGTTGGTTCTTGTTTAAAATGTAGTGTTGGAGAACACACTACCCTCCTTACTGGAAGGAAAGGGTAATTTCTAGTAAACTGCTGCCCAGCATCGATATTTGGTCATGAATACAGAAATAAGTCAATAGTAAATTAAAGATAAACGCTGTAGAAGAAATTTAGTTACATGAAGGGTAACTAAGCACTCGCACTAATAATAAGCTTGCTGTCTGAGGAACATATAAAAAAACTAGGGTTATACTCTTATTTATAAATACAACAGACAAACTCTGTGCCCTAAAGTTTTAGTGTAAGGTCACATATAACGCATACAATGAATCAGATAGAGTAGCAGAGCTGATCAAGGAGTGTCTAAAGCAATGATACCATATAGGAATGTCCACATATACAGTGATGAGGAGAGCATATTGAAAGCAGGTTAGCTGACTGGTAGTAGAGAATTCAAATTTATTTAAAATATTCAAGTGGGTAGTTGCATTCAACATCTTGTTTGAAAGTGTCAAGACCAGGACCATACTTTGTCAAATAATTTTGATAGTAATACGTCAAAAATACTCACAAACGTCCTTGTATTACAAAAAATTTGGTGATACCTCTTCAGATGTTCGCGAAGAGAGGAAAATTTCCTAAAATCTCAATTGATGCATTTACTTCATATGCCAGCTTGCTTGAGTGACTTTCAGAGAAGAAACTACGGAAAGGTCCTTTTAACAACAGTTGTAGGCACCACCAATGGGCACTGCTCTGGTTTGTGGGGCATTAAATTTGTTAATTTAATTTTTTTTTACTGTATACATATTTTTATCTTTTTCTTTATTTGCACACCAACCTGGGTGTTGCCATGATATCGGAGCTCGAATGGACCGCCCAGGCGACTGCAATAGCAGAGAAGGCTAAGCGTATCCAGGAAGTCATTTCCTCGTGAATCACCTGAGTTCGCTGGGCAGCTTTACGTTAAATATATCTGCCCGCATTTGGAGTACAGGATACTTGCTTGGTCTATAACTCTGGTTAGGGACAGGGATATCTTAGAACGATCTCAATGTGCTGCAACACAATGGCCGCAGCATATTAAGCATCTCACCTATCAGCAAAGGCTTTCTCACCTGGAGCTGTATTCACTTCTGCCAGACGCATGAGGTGCGATCTTGTTTATATGCATGGTCTATGTCATGGACCTAGTTCTGCTTTAGTGACACTGCACAGTGATTCGAGACTTCAAGGACACCGGTGCAAGCTGAAGAATGAACCGTTCTGTACCTCCTATAAGCAAAGCTTCTTTGCCAATCGGTCTTCTGATGCATGGAACAATCTGCCAGAGGACATTGCTGCTGTCCCAAGTATGGGCAGCTTCAAGAATCGGCTGGACACTTGCCTGGGACCGAGTGCTGTGTGTGTTTTTTTTATATAATCAGTTGCACTGTACAAACGCTTTATGCTATAATATAGCCCCAGTGAGGTTAGAAGCTTGGCCTCTCACAGGCCAATATCCACTTTATGTTATGCTTTGCTCTATGCTATCACCAACATCATATATGGCCATAGGTTTGATTGTGAGTGGGCGATTACAGTCCCTCACTGCAACCTTACGGTCTATTGTGGTTATACACTTAAAGGTTATTCCGTAACGCATCAGAAGCCAGCTGAATCGGCTACTGTGCAGGTCTAAAATTTGCGATTACACATATATTAAGCCCTTAAAAGTTTATACGTTATATCTGGATGGCCCAAGAAACTAAACATGGATATGTGTAAATTGTGATCTGTTTCACCTAAAATCACCTACTTTCTTATCTGAAGATTTTAGGCTCAAATAAATGGTCAGTCATTAGGCACAATCAACCAAGGGTTGCGGTGCTATCGGGGCGGCAAGGCCGCGGACGAGCCCTGAGGGAACAAAAAAAAAAAAGGTCAGTCATCACAGTATAAGTACAGGGTTGTGCAACATCTCAGGCAGACATAAAGTTGACAGATGTGTATCAAGGCAACTGGGGTCAATTTTCTGAGCTCTTATTTATCTACCCATATTTGAACGGGAATCCTGAATTCCCATAAGCAACGTTTAACTACAGTTAATAATAGAACAGGTAAAAGAATAGTATCGTCTTACACAAATACTTACAGAGGGGTTCCAAAAGGTTCTGTACTGGGACCTTTTCTGTATGTTTTATATGTCAATGATTTGAAACAAAGGCTAAAAATTGAGGACAATAAAACTATGTTTGCAGATGATACTGCTGTGATTCAAGCACGTCAGGATGAGACACTCTCCCTAGGCAAAATAGATACTAATATAAGTAAAATGAAATAATATTTTTAATTCAATAACTTGCGATTAAACGTTGACAAGATGCAGCTAATTAACTTTTGATTTCACTCTAATAAATCAAACAGTGCACAAAGCTTAATGCTATAATGTGAGAGGATAAACAATCAAAGTACTGTTAAATTTTTAGGTGTACATCTTGATGAACGACTGGACTGGAAGTCATGTAAACAGTCTTGCTGAAGGTCTTAATTATTTTTTGTGTGCTATGAGAGTGATTAATCAAAATATTGGTATAAAAGGTGCTAGCGTACCATGCATATGTGTCTTCTAAACTGAGAAAAGGGATAATTTTTTGGGGCATCTTGGTTGAATCTGATAAGAGTATTTTTGGTTCAGAAACGTTTTATAGGACTGATATTTCACCTCAAACATAAAGATTCTTGCAGAGATATTCAGGCGGGAAAATATACTTACTGTTCCATCATTGTATGTTTTGGAGAGTATAGTATTTCTTAAAGACAATTATGCCTGCTTTAGTAATTGCGAGAGCAGACAGACAATACAAGAAGTGGAGATTTGAAAGCACTAAAGATACATTTGACATTGATACAAAGAAATGTGGATCATCAGACCATTAAGCTGTACAACCAGTGAGGTTAGAAGCTTGCTCTTTGACAGGCTTAAGGTACATCTGGGAAGGGTTCTCACTGACTAGGTTTTGTATAGAGTGGAAGACTCTTATAGTACCAATTTTTAATTAACAAGGTTTTATGTCCACTTTGGTTGAGTTCCACATTTTTAACTGTACATATTCTATACTTTTTATGGCATTGTTTGTGTTTTGTTTGTATTGATGAGCTATTTAGATTGTGTTTTGTTTTATTTTCTGACATGTTCCATGCTTGCTGCAGTATATTATATTGTATATCATAACATTATTGTTATTATTATTTTAAGTGTATGTGTGTCATAGTCTAAATGTTTATTTTTATTTTATGGATTATTCTGTTACTGCTGCAATTTTTATTGTATATTATCTTTTATTTTCTTACATGCTTCTTTATTGAACAGAATATTGTGTTGTGTACCTATTGCCGTGTTCTACACCCATCTGGGTACTTAGGGAATCAATAAAAATTATTATTAGATTCCTACTGAAAGGGTATTTTATTGTCTAATAGTCTAATACAATACCATACAACTCCACACCATATCTCTCCTCACTCTCTCTTTCTCTGGATGTAATTAACATTAACGAGAACTTTTCGTAGGGATTAAAATTTAAACTTCACATCCTCCATAGTTGCGAAAAACATGTCTTAAGACGAGAAAAGAAGAAATTGATAAAAATAGCAGATTTAAGAGGATATATGTTACATTGGAAAAATGTATGTCACATATAACCTTACTGATTTAGGATTGGAACCTGTGGTGAGCACTGATCAGTACAATTTGGAGAACCCAATCCACCATAATAGTTTTGTTTTTTTTCCCTTAGGGCTCGTCCGCGTCTCTGCCGCCTCGATAGCACCGCAGCCTTTGGCTTATTGTGCATTCATCATACAGATTAGTTTATTCATCCCTCCGATGATGCTAACTTTGTTAGCGAAACGATCGTCAGGTCTTAAAACTGTATTGTGATCAATTGAGTTCTCCAAATTGTACTTATATAACCTCGTCCCCTGTGGGTCCGGGGACTAATTAAAAGAATAGGCCCAAGGTAACTCCTGCCTGTCGTAAAAGGCGACTAATTGGAATCAAACACTGGCTGGGGTCTTGTCCATGTGGGCCTGGAGGGAGGCGGATATCTCTGGGGAGTGATGTACACCCGGATTTTGAGGCCTCCGCTCTGGGCTTATAAATGGATGGTTGTCCGCGCTTGGTTGTTTCTCGGGAGCGGGGTTCCGGATGGGTGCCGCCTTGGGTTGAGTGCTGGCGGGTGTCTAGACGACCCGGAGGGGGTTGACAACTCTGATGAGTGGTAAACACCCGGAGTTTGGGGCCCCCACTATGTGCTTCGGAACAGACGGACGGCCTCGCTTGCGCGATGCTCGGGCGTGGGGCTCGATGGGATGTCGCCTTGAGTCTAGCACTGGTGGGTGTTGGGTCTAGACGAACCCGGAGGAGAGCTGATATCTTTAGGGGTGGAATAAAACTAAGGATTGAGGCCTCTTCTGTGAGCTTCGAAACGGACAAACGACCTCACTTGGATGCTGCTCGGATGCAGGACTTCATGATACTGCACCGAGTCAAACACTGACGGATGTCTGGTCCAGACAAACTTGGAGAGAGGTTATCTCTCTTTGAGCTTTGAGACGGGCAAGCGACTTCGCTCAGATGGCAGTACATCTGTCAAACAAAGTTTCACCTCGCAGGTGTCGTCTCCTGTCGGAAGCTCGATTTGTTGGGTGAAATTTAAGCTAACGCTGGCAGGTGTTGGACCTGGACGAACCCGGAGGTGGCTGGGGTCTCTAGGGGTGGATTACACCTGGAGACTGTGAGCATCGATACAGGCTAACGACCCTGCCTGGATGCTGCTCGAGGGCGGGACTTCATGATACCGCCTGGAGTCAATGAAACACTGGCGGGGGTCTGGTGCAGGTGAGGCTGGAGGGAGGCAGACATCTCTGAGGAGTGATATGCACCCGGAGTTTGACGCCTCCACTGTGGCCTCAGAGACTGACAATTGGCCTCGCTTGGTTGTTACTCGGGAGCGGGGTTCCAGATGATACCGCCCTGGATTGAGCCCTGGCGTGTCATGTGTCCAGACGTCCCGGGGGGCTCTGATCTCTGATGAGTGGTAAACACCTGGAGTTTGGAGCTGTGTGCTACGAAACGGACGGACGGCCTCGCTGGGGTGATGCTCGGGAGCGGGACTCGATGGGATGTTGCCTTGAGTCTTAACACTGTTAGGTGTCAGGTTTGGAAGAGCCTGAGAGGAGCTGAGATCTCTAGGGGTGGATTACAACTGGAGATTAGATGCCGCTCAAGAGCGGGACTTCATGATACCGCCTCGAGGCAAACACTGACTGATGTCGGGTCCAGATGAACTCGGAGAGAGGTTATCTCTCTTTGAGCTTCGAAACGGACAAGCGACTTCACTCAGATGCCAGTACACCTGCTAAACAAACTCTTACCCTCAAGAAAAGATCGACTCCCTCAAGGAGCTGGAATTGATGGGTGAAATCTAAATTAGACGTGAGCCACAATAGACCTAAGGCCGCGGTGGAGGGACTGAAATAGCCCACTCACAACAAAATCTAATCTATATAACCTCAGCTTCAGCAAAATATCTTCCTGTAGCAAATTACCTTTGTGATATTTTTATAAATTTGGTTTGTTACCGTCGATTACTTTAATAAATAAATAAATTTTCAACTGACTGCATTTATGCAATGATACAAATTACATCACTGTTAACATGACTTTAATTTTAACAATTCAACCTGTCAAATATTATAAAAAAATGAATTAAATGTCATTCAATTTTTATCAAAATATTATGGATGGAATATACTGAAGAACTCTTTTCTTTAATTGACTTGTAAAGTGGATTATTTTAAATGGAACATTTTATAACATATAAATTAATTACATATAAGCATCAATTTATCTTTGCAATATCACAGTTACAATTTATTAATTTATCTGTACACGTTTCACTCTATATTCACTGTCTCACTCGAGACATCCTTCTAACAATCTACAAAAGAATAAGTCAACTAAAGCAAGTTCAAATTAATAACCTCGTTTTTTTTTACAAGTTTCTAGTCTATGTTCGTGATTAAGTTGAACTCTTCCGTTCAATGCTTGGTTGTTTGCACAAAGTTTTGTGACTGTCTAAGCTCTGTCTGTGCAAGCTGAGACGTGGACTACGTTGAATTATATCAGGATCAGAGTGATTTAAATGTAAAGCTTTACAAATTCCTTGGCGTAGCGAGCTTGATAGTTTTGATAGAGATCCATTATGTCAGGGCAAAATTTCTACATAGTTTTCAGGTATTAGGCCTGTCTTTCCATTCAATGTTCCTTCAAGCCAACCAGGTTCCTGAGAATGCTTGACTGAAATCGAAAAAGTATACATATTTTAAAATATCCCATTAGCACATATTATTATTGGTACTGTCAATTTACATTGTTACATTTATACAGAATTTGTAATAGTAATTCATATACAGAGTGGAAGAAAAGTCTGGAAGGCCTAATTTTCTCTCACGGGTAGTCAAAAATATATAAAACTTGTTTTTTTTAATATTTCAACAACACACCACGAGGGCTTACAGCCTAAATACTATCGTACTGTGGGTGTCGACAAGGAGGAAAGATGAAAAACATGTGCTAGCAAGGAACTCCACAACTTGGAAGTCCTCGGGACAAAAGAGCGGGCATAACAAGATGTTCTATGTCTGGTGACCTGGACAGTAAAAGGGTGCATTCGCTCTGTTCCTCTGAAAGATCTGTTGGGGGCAGCAGGTGGAGGAACTATGAAAGAGGGCTCCTCTGAGCAGTGCCCGTGCAGATATCTATAAAAGAGAGAGAGGTCACCAACTGCACGTCGGTGGGCAAGGGATGGCAGCCTTTGAGTGAGGGTAGGTTCACTGATGAGACACATAGCTCTCTTCTGAATGGAGTCCAGGATAAGCGAGTGTAGAAGCTTCAGCGGCACGCCAGATGTGGGAGCAGTATTCAAGGTTTGGCCTTATTTGGGAAGTACATAAGGTATAGAGATTAGCTGGTGAAAAGTATTTGCAAGCCCGGAAGAGGAAACCTAATTTCTTAGCAGCTGCTTCTGCAATTGATGTGACATGTTGGTGCCAATTGATATTTTGATCCACAGAAATGCCAACAAGTGAAAAGGACTCATTACTTTGAATAACTTGGTTGTTCATTGTGATGGGTCTAGGGCTGGTATATCTCTTATGAGATAGAAAGCAAGACTGAGATTTTTTGGAGATCCACAGAGACAGAACCCTCCATGAGTCTGCGATCCTCATCTAATTGGGCTAAAGAGACAGGCTTAGTATATTGTATATTTGAGTGGAGGGTACTGTCGTCCGCGTAACTGTGAACTGCGTTGGATGTGCTAGAGAGGAGGTTAATGATGTGGAGGAGAAACAAAGTAGGGGCTAAAGCTGAACCTTTACGGACTCCTGCATTGATTGGATACAGTTTAGAGGAATGGTCATCCCCGACAACAGAAATGCTCCAGTTGGAGAGGAAATTTGCTGTCCAGGTACAGAGTTTTGGTGGTAGGCCATAGGCCGGAAGTTTATTAAGCAGTGCTGCGTGCCAGACCTGGTCGAATGCTTTGGATATGTCTAGAGTGACAATCTGGGTATCGCCGTGTAGTTCCATAGACTTGTTCCAAGAATGTGTAACAAAGGAAAGGAGGTCGGCAGTTGATCTGCGCTGACGGAATCCATACTGCCTGTCGTGGATTAGATTGTGTTTTTCAAGAAATTTTAGTAATTCAGTGTTTATATACTTGTCCATCATTTTAGAGAGGACTGAAAGGAGAGAAATAGGTCTGTAGTTGCTAGGAAGCGCTTTGGATCCTTTCTTGGGGACGAGTTGCACTTGAGCAGTTTTCCAGTTACTAGGGAATATGCCTCTATTGTCAGATGTCTGAAACAGAAGAGTCAGTACAGGGGCAAGTTCTGGTACACATTTTTTGAGAACAATTGCTGGGATCCCGTGAAGGCCAGAGGCTTTCCTGGTATTAAGAGGAGAGCATCTTTCGTACATTTTTAGTTTTGAAAATCATATCCGTCATTTTATGTGCAACATTGGGGACTGTTGATGGTTCAACATTTGGAGGTGGGTTGAGAGTAGAATTGCCGGCAAACAACGAGGCAAAAAGTTCAGCCTTGTCCAAGGCAGTAGAAACAATTTTATCCCGTGAAACAAGAGATGATAACGTGCTTTGGGAGAAATTGTTCCCAATAGATTTAGCAAGAGTCCAGAAGGGTTTGCTGTCGTTGGAGCTTGAGAGGACTTTGTTTTTGATGTGGTTATTAAACGAGTTTTTTGCCTCAGAAAGAACGTGGACATAGCGGTTTCTTGCATTGTTAAATGCTTGACACCAGAACCGGAAACGTCCGTTGGGACTTCACCGGCCCCTTCATGTAGGTTAGGTTAGGTTAGTTTGTGAGTGGTCCATATCGGTCCCTCCACCGCGACCATAAGGTCTATTGTGGCTCACGCCTAATGTCTATATTCATGTAAGGGGTGGTACCTCCTCGGGCGTGAAAAAAAATCCTTTACTAACACCTATTTTAGGATACAGAGATTCCAAATTTGATATGTGCAATGCTGCCAGATTTGAAAACCCATAACCCTTACAAATTGAGTAGAATTTTTTTTTACTAGGTGCTTAAAAATAACTTAATAACTGGAGATTAGCTTAAATCAACTATAATTTTTATTTTGCTATGTAACAACGACTAATTAAACTCATACAAACCATGAATTACTTACCATTTGTAATAATTTGATTAGGTTCAAATGATAATTCACCATCATGTTCGCCCAAACAAGCATATAAAGTTCTCACTCGCCTACAAGGGATACAAATAAAACACGTTAACAAAGTAGAATGTTTATTAGGACAATTATAACACATAAATGGTGATTACAGAAAAGTACAAAAAGCAGCATGCATATGTTAAAGCTAATCATGCTGTAAATCATTCACATTAAACGATTATTAACTATTTACAGTGAAATGAATATAATTAGGTATACATACAAGAAACGATACTTTAAGCATAGACAATAGTTTTATAAGTAAACATCACCGCAATTAAAAGACAGTTAAAAAAAAGGCATACATGAAGCTTCAAAAACACGAAATTATTTTCATATATCTTATGACATCAATTTCTTAGGAATGATGTAAAGGTGTTCACCTTTTTCTGGACTATAAAATAACCTATTATTAAAAAGACACACTATTATGTCAGTCTAATATATTGTGATATAAAAAACTTATAGGTACTTTAAAAATATACAATATGTATGTTTTTTTTTTTAAATTCCAAGTATTCTATTTTATTCTATTTGGTTTCTTTGACAGTCTAGTTCCGCAATTATGACCAAAAGCAATGTTCTAAAAAGAGTCCAATACCCACAAGTCATAAAATTTATATATATATATATATATATATATATATATATATATATATATATATATATATTTATATATATATATATATATATATATATATATATATATATATATATATATATATATATATATATATATATATTTAGTTCAGTCTTCATTGCATCTATTTTTTGCCTTATTTATAGCAAATTATGTCTCATTCATGACATTTCTTACCTAACACCATGAGATCATTAAAAAACCGAATTAAGCTAGGTTCTTACAATCGAGGATTGCAAAAGGTGAATCGCAATACTAATTCCTATTAGTTCATTTTAAAAATTTTGGGAAGCAGCAAGTGCATTAAGCATTAAGCATTAAGAATTGTACTCTATTATTATAATATGGCATATTACTAAAGTTAATACTTTAAGCTTACACACAACTTTAGACTGCCCCGGCAGTCCAAGCATCTTTCCGGGGTGCAAAGAAAGAAGTTCCGGCGGGCGCAGAAAATGGCGACCGGGATGTGGACGGTCGAGAAACCTGTAAAGACGCAAGAGGGGAGTGCGAGTCAGAAGAGGACACGCTAGGACTCTAGCACGCCTACTACAGACAGACGTCCCAAAAAAGGCAGGGCACCTGTAAAGGCGCAAGAGGAGAGTGCGAGTCAGAAGACGCCGCGCTCTGGCTCTAGCACGCCTACTACAGACAGACGCCCCAAAAGGACCAAGGCCGGGAACACCGGCGCAGACTGGCTCGTATAGGGAGGCTGCGGGGGGCCTCGGGATGGCAGTGATTGACAGACGCCATCCTGAGGTCACGCTAGACCAGCGAAAGGCGGAGCTGATCCATGCTGCGATGGTAGCTGCGGTGGACTCTCTTCAGGAAGGGGAGAGCCCGCCTCAATTCCACCGGGCGCGCCTGGCGGGGGGCATCCTCTGGATAACCTGTGCCGGCCCGCAGTCGCGGGACTGGCTGCGGAAAACGATCAGGGGCCTCGGTCAGATTTGGGAGGGGGCGGACTTGACGGCCGTCGAGCCCAAGGAACTCCCAAAGAACGCAAGGTCCTCGTATGGATCCCTGACACTGTCCCGCAGGAGACGGTGATCAGTAGACTGAAGATCCAGAACCCTGAACTGGGGATACAACACTGGTCGGTTCTAAGCAGGAAGGTAGAGGAGAAAGGACAGGCTCTCGCATTCTCGATCGACCAGGAGTCTTACAGAGCCCTTGAAGGAACCTCCTTCAAGGCATTCTGGGGCCTGGGAAGGGCTAGCTTCCGCCCACTGGGGAAGCAACTACGGGTTAATGGGACTTAGGTTCCTTCAGGTCAACCTTCAACACGTAGGGCAGCCACGGCCGGACTACTGTGGCTCTGAGGAACACGGATGTGGCCCTAATCCAAGAACTGTACTCTTATAAAGGAGAGATCAAGGGACTCGGCGAAACTGCTGGAAAGCTCATCCACAGCAGATCCAGCGAGAACCCGAGGGCCTGCATTTTTGTCAGGAAAGGGATAGAGTTTCTGCCTTTAATGAATTTCTGTTCCAAGGACCTGGCAACGATCAAAATCCGATGTGGAGGAGCGGATGGGCAGAGGGACATTACTGTCGCGTCAGCCTATCTGCCAGGGGACACCACGGACCGTCCTCCACCCAACGAATTGGAGCAGCTGATGGTGGGTAGCAGAGCAGGTGGATGGCAGACCATCATCGGCATGGATGCGAATGCGCACCATGAGTTGTGGGGTAGCTCGGACACAAACTCTAGGGGTGAGGCACCTTTAGAATTCTTTATGAAATTTAATTTAGACATATTGAATAGAGGTAATAAACCAACCTTCGTCACAACATGGCATGAGGAAGCTTTAGATCTAACAGTTTCCACCCAGTTTCTGGGTGACTTTGTTAAAAGCTGGGCTGTGTCTGGGGAAGTGAGTTGCTCAGACCACAGATACATCCGGTTTGAAATCGCCAAAGTCGAAAGACAAACGGTATGGTACCGGGACCCCCGCAAGGCGGACTGCGAAGCCTACAGGTCAGACCTAGCAGTGGAACTGCAGAGGGTTAAGAGTACCATAGACAATTCAATAGACCTTGAGATTGCAGCAGCCCAATTGCGAGACGCAGCCTTATAACGCCAACTGCCCCCTGAAAATGAGGATGTCCACCAGGAACATTTCGTGGTGGAACAAGGACCTCAGGCAAAGGAGGACGCAGGTTCGAAAGCTGTTTAACGCGGCCAAAAGGTGGGGAGCATGGGATGAATATAGACAGGCCCTAACGACCTATAGAAAAAGACTGAGGGACGCCAAGAAGGAGTCATGGAGGAGACACTGTGAGGAAGTGGAAAACACGTCCGAGAGTGCTTGACTACACAAGATCCTGTCTAAGGGCACTCAGACCAACATAGGCTTCCTTAGAACATCCACGGGAGGCTTTACAAGCTCGGGGGAGGAAACTATGGAAATTTTACTCCAGATGCACTTCCGCGGCTGCAACATAATAAACCTCTGGACTATGAACACTCAGAAATCGATGCGCCTTATAGGCGGGCATCTAGAGTAGACTGGACAGTCGCTAAAGAGGTGGTTACCTGGAGCAAAATCAGATGGGCCATTAACAGCTTTAAGCCATACAAATCGCTGGGATTTGATGAAATAATGCCCATCATGCTCCAACAGGGGATAGATATACTGGCGCCGGTGCTTACCCTCATTATGAGGGCCAGCCTGGCTCTGAGGTACATTCTGAGGGCATGGAGACTGGCCAGGGTTGTATTCATTCCTAAACCACTTTAACTTGAAACAAACATTTATTAGACGTAAGTAAGCTGAAACAATGGAGATGTAAAAACTGCTGACTTCTTGTTAAGGAGACGTTCAGCTGTCACCTGACATTGTTCATACACTCTGTGCCTCATACAGTGGCAATACTATTATTTTCACAAACAAAAGTAAAACAAACCACTATAATTCGAAAACTATCAACTATAGCTATAGGGAAACCCATACCATATCGATGCAGAATATAATGTTCTACTTGACCAATCCAAAAAACATAGGGAGTCGCATTTGAAAAGCACAAGTTATGCCACTTTTTGCTTAGATATGTAAAAATACACCCTGTACATTGATTATAAATTATTCTTTGACTATTTCAAAGAATTGAATGTCGTCTATTGATATTTCACATTTAAGGCAGCAAAACTCAGCCCACAGCATACGTTTGAAATAAGATATAAATCGGAGTTTAAAAAAAAAAGTTGTAATATTTTCACAAACATCAAAGATAGCTAAGTATAGGAAATACACAAAGCCGCACACATGTTTTAATCTCTATGTAAAAATGTAATAAAAAGTATAACATTCCATTTAAAATAACGAAGTTGATAGCTACGTCCGGTGTAACCAGAAGCTATACAAAGCGCAATGTATTTTCCTGATATAGCCTAGATAATCGCAAGAAAATTTTGTTCAAAGTTTTTCAGGTAGCTCTTAGGGTAAGGGATGTATAGAGGAAGTAGGCACTATTAGGACACACCCAGTATATTATACTAAACAAGTAGCGAATTACCAATAAATAGGACAGAAAGTAAATAAAATAATGTATTCATTATTTATTAATTCATTTCAAATCATGCTTTCAAAGCATATATTAATTATTTTTATATTGATTTCAAATCATGCTTTCAAAGCATATATTAATTATTTTTAAATTCATTTCAAAGCATATATTAAAAAGCTTTCTTCAAAATGAAAAGCAGAAAACCATTATATAATTTAATATCAAATGTTAACTATAATAAAATAAATAAATTAAAATAGATATTAAAAATGTGAAAGTTTAAAATACCATAGTTCAAATTTTACCTATCCAAATAAACATTTTATAAATTTATACCCAAAGGAAAGCAAATAAGCTTTATTTGCTTAAGATTTGCGTGAACAAAGGTACTAACTTATTTGAAAACCCAATTGTGTATATTCTTCAGGCTACTTTTCACATTGTTTGGTTTGCTTGCGACATTGTCAGATCTAAACGGGGAACAAAACATGCAAATTAAAATCTATTTACACTAGCTCTGCTAATCTACAACACAATACCAACAAAAAGCGCTAAATATAAATGTAAAACAACACTCGGATAGATGGATAACACAGTCTAAAAGTGCAGTCAACTAATGATAAATAAAGAGTCTTTTATTATATTTGATACACAGAAATGAAATATAAAACAATGTGGTAATAAGGAAAAAAATAATTTATTTATTAAACACTATGTGAAAACTGGAACCTGTGATGAGCACTAATAAGTACACTTGGAGAACACCCAAATCACCACAACACATATTTCAGAGACCTTACGATCGTTTCGTTGACAAAGTCAACATCTTCAGAGGAAGAAAAATTCTAACATAAAAAACTAGATCCCGTATATTTATATCGCGCCAAGGTAAACGAACTAGTCCGAAGTAAAGTTGTCGTCCAAGAATGATCGTTTGTTTATTGCGCAGTGAAACAGGTCAGAGACCTACTTTAATCTTTTGGTCGACAAATTTATGACCCTTATCTAATATAGATATTAAAAGGACCAGAGTTCTTTAAAGAAACGGCACGTTTCTTTTTGATTTAGAAATTTACGATGTGGATATTGGTTCATGCCGATAAAGACATCTGGTGAGATAAACAAGATAAACTCAACTTATCTCTTTTAAAAATAGAAAACTAAAAACCCAGATGTCTGTCTCACCGTGTTAACTTTAACAAAGGATAAATAGTTCAACTAAAATACTACATAAAAACTATATTTATATTGATTTTAATTCTACGTGAAAATATTTATATTGACTACATATATACAGAAAACCGAACCGGTATTTAAATCAAGACAAACATAGTGATTAGTATATGTATAAACCGGTCGAGTTATTGACAATAATTTATTATTCTACCAGACAAATTAGGAGTATTTAAGCGGTCAAATGCAAAGAGAAAACAAAGAGCTAGAAATTACAGGTGCCGCATGATTTAATGAAGTTTTGTTCTTAATAGACCTTAATATAAAAATACTTTCTAATGAATCAAGCATAGTTTGATGTCTGACATTTTTGACAAGTTTCAAATTTTCTTTGTCAATGTGGTGGTTATTATCCCATATATGTTGTGCCACACATGATTTGTCCACCGTACCATATCGTAACTGTGCGAGATGTTCACGAAATCTGGTGGCTATGTTTCGCCTAGTTTGGCCCACGTATTTAAGATCACAATCTTTGCAACTAATCTCATAAATTCCGGGTTATTAGTTTTTTATTTTTGAAAGAGATAAGTTGAGTTTATGTTGTTTATCTCACCAGATTTCTTTATCGGTATGAACCAATATCCACATAGTAAATTTCTAGATCGAAAAGAAACGTGCCGTTTCTTTAAAAAACTCTGGTCCCTTTAATACCTATATTAGATAAGGGTCATAAATTTGTCGACCAAAAGATTAAAGCAGGTCTCTGACCTGTTTCACTGCGCAATAAACAAACGATCATTCTTGGACGACAACTTTACTTCGGACTAGTTCGTTTACCTTGGCGCGATATAAATATACGGGATCTAGTTTTTTATGTTAGAATTTTTCTTCCTCTGAAGATGTTGACTTTGTCAACGAAACGATCGTAAGGTCTCTGAAATATGTGTTGTGGTAATTTGGGTGTTCTCCAAGTGTACTTATTATTTATTAAAATAAAGCGTATTATGCCCACAGCTGAGCATCCTAAACCCAACTACAAGAACAATGCAGCTGCTCCTCCCCCCACTACCGCGAGTTTTATTTTAATTAGTGCTTTATAAATGTGGCAACTATAATAGTTTCTTGTGATTTTATTACTGGTTTTCATTGCTTCGGTTAATATAGCAAAACGTCGAATTTTTACAAAAAAGTAACCAAGCCATTATTTAACAAGACAAACATAAGGTTTCTTCCAACCAGCAGTTTTTGGATAGCCAAAAAACTGATTTCAAAACTGTATGATCGATTTGGCGTGCAGGCCATGACTGCACAGTTTAGAAACGGTACGAAGATAACACGAAGTTGCAACGGTTCTGTGATAGTTTTCTTGCGGGGTTGGAACAAACCTATTAAGGCAGTGAAACTGGGGAATATACACTGTACCTATAAAGTAACATATAAATTCAATAGAATTGAAAGTGACCATTATTAAGGAAAACTCAAAAAGAGGTCGATTTTTAATGTCAAAAACGACCTTCTTGATATAACAATCTCACCCCTATCGTCATACCTCTTCAAAGGGTAGCTATCTCATCAAAATTTTGAAATTGGATGGTGGATAGTGTGATTTTTTTTTTATAAAGCTAATCCAATTCTCTATTCAGCAACGCTATTTTTTTGTAGGAACAAAATAAAGTGAATAATAACATTTTTACTATCAGTAGCACCTACAGGGTACCCAGCAGAAATCAAAAATCAAATTCCTTGACATTTCCAGGCCCCTCGAGTGAAGTTTTCATAATACTCGAAATGAACAACATACATCTCTAAATAAATTTTTTTAAGACACATACATTATTAAAACACTAAGATGCTTAATTATGTCAAACTAATACAGAAAAGTGATAACCTTCTACCTCTTAAATGACAAGTTTATTACACATTTTTGCAGTAACTACTTAACGAAGTTTCACTTATCTTCATCAAAATGAGCCACAAGAACCATATTGTGTAGGAATTATTCATACATATTTGCTCAAGGTGGTAATTTTAGATTTTAAAACTTTAGTTTTGTATTTTGCATTGTCTTTAATGCATTTTTTCCTCATTTGTAGTTTTGATATTTCTCTACATGCCTTATGTTTCATTTTTCTGCTTCGCCCATATCAAGCATTGTCTTCTGATTTTCATTAAGAATTATTATATATTTATGATATGAATTTTTGACATACTACCTCTGCTTATCGTTAATTTCTATATATCCCACTCCTACTAATTTCTTTCAACTATCATACACAATGTGTTGCGATATTAAAGTCTTCTCTTGTTGATTAGGATATAAATACCCATTATACAAATGCCTGATATTTTCACTCCAACCTTAAATGGTGGCATAAAGGTTAAAATCAAATAAACATATTCACAGTGCAGCTCTACGTCGCCAATAACTTGAATGAATTTTGCATTTTATGCATTCAAGGAAGAACATTCGACATGAGATGAACGAATTAGACATGTTTGAGATGAAGAAGACACTATATTTATATCGGCGCATGTGACATGCGCTGGGTTCATTGGCGATTTCAATTAATATACCATACAACAGCCGTAGTAGAAAAATATTTACGTGAAAGAAATTCATATAATATATATGAAATCAAAATAATAATGGATCTGCTGGTGACGAAATTTTAAAAATATATACTTTCCAGGTCTACTGAATAATTTACATGACATTGGAACAAAATCACAAAATTCCCTGACATTTCCCTGACATTTTAGGGGGTATTTCAGTTTCCCTGATTTTCCCGGTTTTCCAGGTTGCTGGGTACCCTGACCTAACACAAGTGAAGCCTGTAAAGAATTACATAGTCCAGCCTTATGATACCGCTACGATACTTATGATACTTCAATATCTCAAAGTCTGTAAACAATGTTCAAAATGTTGGGCTTCTTGTACGAAAAGAACTCTAGAGATTTTGTTGTATACAATGTCGTATCTGTAACAATCAACTGATGATATCAATTATCTGCTGTGAGATGTGTGTCGTAAAAACTAATCAAGCATAAGTTTGATAATTTTTCGCGATACAATCTACAGATAATAGTAGTAAATTTATGTTTTGGTTGTCATGCAAAGTGAATACGTATAATTTTGAACTTTTGCTTTCTAATAATTATTAAATTGTTGGTCAAATGCGTTTATCAATAGTTCAAGGAACTGAACTTCTAATGATGATTGGTTATGGTGACAGTATCCGAACTCAGGCAGAGGTGTATATTCTGTTTAATACTAAATATCCGGATATGTCTATCAATCAATCAACAGTGAGTCGAATAGATAAGAAATTTCGAGAAACGTCTAGCATGGAAGATTTGCCAAAAACAGGTCGCTGGTCTATGAATGAGGAAGTGAAATTAAATGTCTTATTGAGCATGGTTGCTGGGGTTGGCAAAAAGGGCCCATTGTGGCTTGGCGTTGGAAGAGAATCCCCCAGTAGTGTTCGGCAAATTGGCAGAGACAATGGAATTCCATTTCAGGCGGCACATAAAGCATTAAAACTTGAAAAGCGTCATCCTTATAAAGTACAGCTTTTGCAGGAGTTATGTGATGACGATGCAGACCAAAGGATGCAGTTCTGTGCAACATTAATGTATAATTGTGACGATAACTCTTTGCAAGTTCCAAATATTCTGTTTTCGGACGAACCTGCTTTTACACTACATGGAGAAGTTAACCGTCAAAACTGCAGATATTGGGCAAGGGAAAATCCAAGATGGATGAGACAGAATCACACACGATATCCACAGAAGGTAAATGTTTGGGCGGGAATTGTTAGGAGTAGGATTATTATTGGTCACAACTTTTTTTTATGAACTATACGATGGACCACGATATCTACATTTTTTACAGCAATATCTCATTCCGACATTATTGACGGTCCCCCACGCGTTATGACGTTAATGTGCGGCAGTATCTGTATCAACAATGTCCCAACAGATGGATTGGCAGGCGTGGTGCAATCGAGTGGCCAGCAAGATCACCTAACCTAACTCCCTTAGATTTTTCCTGTGGGGTCATTTGAACAATGTGGTATTCAAAAATAAACCAGATACTATCGACGAATTGAAAACAAGAATTAGAACTGAATGTACCAACATTTCTCCAGAGATTATAAGTAGAGTCAAACAAGAATTTGTTGACTGGGATATTGTCAGGCACAAGAGGGCGGGCATTTTGAACATTTGGTTAGATAAGACTCAACTATTTAATTCTTTATATTATTTTAGTTTTTTAATGAAGATCTCAATTATTCTTACATAAATCACAAATGAACAAGCCCCTATGACATGAAAATGTCAAATACCACCACAAAATTATTATGCTTGGAACAATATAGATACTATAAAAACAATTTATATGAGTATTTATACCTTTTTTTCTAATAAAATGGGAAAAGCCAACCAACACAAATATATAATAACATAAATAACGGAACAAACCGCATTTCTCAGAATATTATGGAATGTGTTTATATACAAAGATTTTGACAGCGAATGCATCTTACCTAACTCTATGTGTAGGACTTGACCGCCCAGAAGATGTATTCATATAACTTGGTTCTTTAGAAAGTCTACTCCTACCATATTAGTAAGCAGAAAAAAGAGAGGTAAGTTAGAATTAATAGAATGTTAGATACACTAACAAACAAGCAAGACAAAAAAGCAGCATTCAAGTTTTACTTACACATTGCCTGGCGATTTATAATTCTTTGGATAAGCCATGTACACATTAGACCTTTCAGTTTTCTTCGGCGATAGTGACATATAGTTTCCATCCCTCGATGTCGAAGAGACTGATTCATTAGAACTACTTGTGCTATTTGGTTCTGCAAAAAAATATATAAATATTTTTCATATGAAAGCAAAGCCAGTACTCACCAAGTCGACTGTATGCCCTTAAACTTGTCGGGCTATAGTTTGGTAGGCTTAGAATGTTACTTTCACTCTGTGAAGTTATGTTGGGTACAAAACGTTGCATGAACCTCTGTTGAATTCCTGACTGCTGTTGGGTGCTAACTGGCGGAATGTGTTCACTCCTTACCATGGCATAAGTGGAAGTTCCGTTGGTTGGTTCATGCATACTGTACAGGCTGGATGATAAATTAGCTGAACCGGGAGGTTCATAATATGCTTTTACACTCTGGAATAGGCCACAAAAAAAATTAGCACATGCCTTTATGTTGGCTGCTATTACTACAAATTTTCCTTAGAAACACAACATGGTTACCTAAAAGGCAAAATCATCAATACTTCTCTTTACAGTTTTATACAAAAAGTAAATGAATCTCTTGACTTGGGTACATTACCGGTGGTATTTTTTATAGAGTGAAAAAAGGTCTTTGATCGTGAAAAAAGGCCTTTGATCGTATAAATCACAATTTGTTGCTAAAAAATTAGAGGCATATGGAGTATAGGGACTACCAAAAAACTGGGTGAAATCGTATATTTCAAATCGTACTCAACTTGTAAAATTAAAAATCGTTTGATGTGGGAATACCTCAAGGTAGCATCTTAGGGCCTATTTTATTTGTTGTTTTTATCAATGATTTAGCTAGTATTGTGGACCTGTCCCATCACCTTGTTAGTTACGGCGATGATAATAATTTAATGTTGCTATAAAATACGAATAGGATTGTTGAAAACATAAATCAAATAATTTTACATATGAAAGAGTGGTTTCATTCTAATGGCTTAGTAATAAACGAGATGAAGAACAATATCTTACCAAAAAGGTGTTCCTAAGATGACATATTGTGATAAAGTATTTTTTTTATTGGTCTGTGGTACAAAATGCCTAACTACTAAGTAAGTAATTAATTAAATAGAAAATAATTAAATACAAACTATATAAATATTTGCTAAAATATTTTTACCATGAAATATTTTAAGGCGATTTATATTTAATTAAACAGGTATTTCATACTTATTATCTTATCCGGATGTGATAAGGTGATAAAATTACAAGCATGGCAGAGTTTTTGGCCGACTGTGAAATTCATATAAAAGGAGAAGCAACACGGGGCACAGGCAGTATTGTTAATTCAGCTGTTAAGCTATTAAGTCGCCACCAGTTTGCATCAAGTCCGCTTAAGTTTACCATCTGACCGCACCTGTTTCGACCGATTTCCGTATCTGCAAATAGCGTTATAGGTGAGAAATTGTAAGTTTTAATCAACCCATATTTTGTATCGAATTTTCATATTTTTAAATTATCATTCTTCTCAGTCCAAATCTACGTCGTCGAGTTATTTCGGTCCTTCCTAAACAATTCCCGTATGTTAGATTGTCTTGCATTATTTTTGTGGGGATGCTGAGGATTCACAGCTCACTTAAATAATCGAGATATATTCATCTTGGATTGATCCCGATAGGGACGCTGAGGATTCACAGCCTATCTAGGGCACTCCAAGTGAGACGTTCCTTCCCAAATGGCCCTGTACACTTCGTCGGGCTCCCGGCTTTCCGCCCCATACAGTATAAGCTCTTTAGGTATTTTAGTGAGGACGTTGAGGATTCACAGCTCGCTAAAGTAATCAAGATGGTTGTGTCCCGGTTTGACCCTAGCGGAGATGCTGAGGATTCACAGTCCGCATAGGTCTACGGGAACTGTCATCCCATCTCTCCAGTCTGCACTTTTTCGTTTCCGCTGTCCCCTGATTTGACTGAAATGTTATAGCTAGTATTCTGATGTTGTCTATCGCTGTGTGTTGCCCGCCTACCGTATCCTCGCTTGAGTGAAATACCGTCCGTATCATATATACCTGGTCGAATCCGTACGCTTCGTCACACACTAACCTTTACCGCTTTAGCGAGGTCCACGTGCTGATTGATGTTAGTATCCGCATATTTTATTTGTACATATTTTGTAAATATTATTCTGTATATATATATATATATATATATATATATATATATATATATATATATATATATATATATATATATATATATATATATATATATATATATATATATATATATATATATATATATATATATATATATATATATATATATATATATATATATATATATATATATATATATATATATATATATATATATATATATATAGTAAATAGTTTCAAATCTGTAATATAGGGTTGGGTAAATTAAAGAGATTGATTCATTCTTATCTAACCCCTTATAATACAAAATCTGCTACACCTTTTCGTTAAAACAGAAGTGGTCGGATCACGCCGAGTTAGCGATTAAAGCCCGCTCACTCGGGGGTCACTAATTTTAGCCTATATTACCTAAAAGCTACCAAACCCTTCTCCACAGCGTTACCCAGGTACTTTGATCGGTATATCGGTCAGAGTTCAGTCAAGAGGTCGCAGACATCCTCAACAGGGAGTAAACCCTTTAAAAATCTGGCGCCCGAGATCCTCTGATAGTAACTGTCAATCCTGGTCACCGAAAAACGGTCTGCAAGTGAAGGCCTCGTCACAATATTTATATATCATAATATATTAGAATAAAAAGTAGTTAATTTAAATTAATATAATTGAGCTAGCTAGGATATTCATTTTATGTGTGTCAATATCCTATAAGATCGCTCTCGCAATGGACTATATCTGCAACTAAAGCATTTTTACCTATACAAGTTTTGTATTCATACACATTAGACTGCGAATTTCTCTAGAGTTATTAAACTTTTGTTTATCTGATATTTTATATTTTCAACATTTCACATTGGATGTGCGTCATTAATAACCTACATCAACCTGTATATATTGTGTAGTTGTAATTTTTACCAAGTTCTTTTTATTAAAATCAATTTATTTATTTATTTAAATTTGCACCTACAGAGTTAAACAATTCCAAATGGTACTTGAAAAAAAAAACTCAAAGTAACAAAATCACTGTCTTAAGACAGTTTTCATCCTAGACATATCAATATAAAAGATATCACAATTAGAAAAATTAGCATTATAATTATGCAACAATCTGCCCATGAAACTGTTACATCCATAGTTGGTCCTGTGTGTTCGCTCAAAAAAAAAAAGTTGCTGTTGGCGAGTTGAGCATGGTGGAACATGGAAAAGTACCAACTCGAGCAGATCATTACAGTCAATGAGACCATTAATTAACTTATAAATAAACATCAATGAAAGATACTCATGTCGCGCTTTGAGACTGACCATACCACAAAGAAGCAATCTGACATCATACCCAATATCTTGGCAAGGAAAGTGATGCTTATAAAGAAGGTACTTAACAAATTTGTTTTGTACCCTTTCAATACGATTAATGTGGCAAGCATATGATGGAAACCATACAACACAACAATACTCAATATTACTTTGAACCAAGGATGTATACAAACTAGTGATTGCCCTTGTGTCAGTCATATGCTTAGTGTGTCTTTTAACAAACCCCAAAAAGTCTACAGCATTTCACAGCCACAGCATCAATATGCAGATTAAATGACAAATCATTTTTGAAAACTACACCAAGATCTGCAACTGAAGTGACAACGTCCAACACCGTGTTATAAATGGCATAGCTATATACAATCCGATTCTGACCCCTAAAATAGCTCACAACCTTACATTTACCCACATTAAGCGACAACAAGGTTGAACTGCACCAGCGAGTCAAGTTGTCGAGATCATGTTGCAAAGTGTTGACACCATGGACAACTTCCGAAAGTCATCTGCATACAATAAACATTTCGATGACTAAAAACAACTCACAACATCATTAATAAAAAGATTGAAGAGAATGGGACCTATATGTGATCCCTGTGGTACAAAAAACTTCAAGTCATCTCCATACAATAAACATTTCGATGACTCAAAACAACTCACAACATCATTAATAAAAAGATTGAAGAGAACGGGACCTATATGTGATCCCTGTGGTACCCCAGACAAGACGAGGACCTCATCTGATAGAGCACCACATATGCTAACAAATTGCTTTCTGTCAGACAGGTAAGATCGAATCCACGCAAGATAACAACCACAGATGCCCATTGCATACAATTTTTGCAGAAGAAGGGTATGACACACACTGTCAAAAGCCTTTGATACATCAGTGTATACAACATCAACTTGTTTACCAGCCTCCAATGCATCCGTCACGTAAGATTGAAAAATGGCGAGATTAGTGACTGTTGACCTTCCACTACAGAAACCATGCTGCTCTGCAACAATACTGTGTTTCAAGGTATTGGAAATCTCATCCGCAATGATAGATTCAAATAGTTTCGGTATTACAGGTTCAATTGAAACACCTCTATAATTGACAACTTGGGAATTTTGTAATAATCATGTCTCCTCTTAATTAATATACAGTGTATTACCATATCCACAACAGCTTTATCCTATTCACAACTCCTTATTCCTTAAACACTAAATATATTTAATTTGAAACTAAACATTCTCGTATCAGTGTTGCGGATGGGATAGATGTGGATGGACATCCAACATTGTTTCACTGAGTGCACCAAATTCTTAGGCATTCACAGAGATCAACATCAAAGTTGGTCAGCACATATTATAGAATTAGTTAAAAAATTGAGCAGTGTTTGCTACACATGTATTTTGAAGATGTATTTATTTAACACTTGAAAATTTAAAGATGGTATATCTGAGAAACTTTGAATCATGACTTGGGGATTTGGTATCATAATATGGGGTCGCTACCGAAATGTACGCCATCCTGCACTGTGTGCGGGAGAACAAGAGGAGGGGCTACACCAACAAGCGGATCCTCATAGCCACAAACAGCCAGGCAGCCCTTAAGGCACTAAGTGGCCCACGGGTAAATTCCTAGCTGGTGAGTGAGTGCCGAGACGAGACGAGCGACCTGGCTGGGCAGAATGAGGTGACCCTCATCTGGGTGCCGGGTCAATCGGAGGTCAAAGGCAACGAAGAAGCTGACAGTCTCGCGAAGAGAGGGTCAGCAGAACCATTTATGGGACCAGAACCGGCTCTGGGCGTAACAAAGAGCACTGCCAGGGGAGCCATTAAGTCCTGGGTCAGAAACCAACACAAGCTGTACTGGGCGGACTGTCCAGGGCTCAGACATGCGAAGTCAATAATTGACGGACCCAGTTCAAAGAGAGCTGTGGAGCTGCTAAACCTTAGCAGAGGGCAGCTCAGAAACATAACAGGTCTCTTGATCGGGCACATGGCCGTCAAGAAACACCTGCTTAAAATGGGGCGGTTCGAAGAGGCCCTCGCATGCAGACCCTGTGGCGAGGGGGAGGAATCAGCCCAGCACATCTTGTGCGAGTATAAAGCTCTGGACCGCAAAAGACAACTGATCTAAGGTCAGTCTAGACCGGAGACAGAGCAATATAAAACTTCACCCTACCAATCGCTGTGCAGACTAGTTCAAGGCACAGTGATTTTGGAATGGGTCGAGTAAGACTAAGGGTATGCACAATCAACCAAAGGTTGCAGTGCTATCGGGGCGGAAAGGCCGCGGACGAGCCCTGAGGGGAAAAAATGGGGTCGCTATCTTGATCTTGATAGAATCTTCATTATTTTAAAATGATCAGTAATTAGGACAATGTTAGATATGAATCCACGGGAATCTTGTAGAGGAATGTGTGTTAAACTTAACGTACTTACGGTCACAACAGTTTTTATTTATGAGATTGTCTTACATATTTTTAAGCATCAAGAGTTGATCGAAGCGTACAAATTTGTCACAATTATGGGACGAGACGAAGGGAGCTTATAGTACCTATGCATCATTTAACATTGTACGAAAGGAGTCCACTATACATGGGAATTGGTATTTATAATAAGTGGCCTGATTATATTTAAAATAAAGTTAATTATAAAGCATTAAAGAAAGAGCTAATGAACTATTCAATTGCCACTGAACTTTACTCTCTTAAAAAGTTTTTGATATGTAAGTTTACTTCTTTTATAAGTATATTATCTCTTTTATCAGCATAAAATTTTTTATAAGCATATATATATATATATATATATATATATATATATATATATATATATATATATATATATATATATATATATATGTATGTATATATATATATATATATATATATATATATAATATATATATATATATATATATATATATGTATATGTATATATATATATATATATATATATATATATATATATAGTGTGGCCCATTTAAGAAGGAAACATCCCTGTAACTTTTATATGTATAACGTGATTCTTTTTATTGAGATCTCAGAAGATATAGAATGAAAAAGTCTATAGATCCTGTGTGAAAATTGTTTCCGGTGCCATTCGATCATGGCACAATTATGGGACGAGACGAAGGGAGCTTATAGTACCTATGCATCATTTAACATTGTACGAAAGGAGTCCACTATACATGGGAATTGGTATTTATAATAAGTGGCCTGATTATATTTAAAATAAAGTTAATTATAAAGCATTAAAGAAAGAGCTAATGAACTATTCAATTGCCACTGAACTTTACTCTCTTAAAAAGTTTTTGATATGTAAGTTTACTTCTTTTATAAGTATATTATCTCTTTTATCAGCATAAAATTTTTTATAAGCATATATATATATATATATATATATATATATATATATATATATATATATATGTATATATATATATGTATATATATATATGTATATATATATATATATATATATATATATATATATATATATATATATATATATATATATATATATATATGTATATATATATATATATGTATATATATATATATATATATATATATATATATATATATATATATATATATATATATATATATATATATATATATGTATATATATATATATATATATATATATATATATATATATATATGTATGTATATATATATATATATATATATATATATATATATATATATATATATATATATATATATATATATATATATATATATAGTGTGGCCCATTTAAGAAGGAAACATCCCTGTAACTTTTATATGTATAACGTGATTCTTTTTATTGAGATCTCAGAAGATATAGAATGAAAAAGTCTATAGATCCTGTGTGAAAATTGTTTCCGGTGCCATTCGATCATGGCCTACTAAAACTATTTTCATATGTCACAGCATTTATAGACTTTTTTCTTCAACTCTAGAGATGTTGATTTTCATAGTTAGTAATAATAGCGTTTTTTTCATGAAATTTGGTAGGTAACAGTTTTGAAGAGTGGTGAATCCAGTAGCATACGTATTTTGCCCCTAAAACCAACCTTAAACTTTTTAATAATTTTTGACATATGAAAATAGTTTTAGTAGGCCGTGACCCAATGGCATAGGAAACAATTTTCACAGGATCTATAGACTTTTTCATTTTCTATCTTTTGAGAGCTCGATAAAAAGAATCGCGTTATAAATATAAAAGTTACAGGTGTTTCCATATAAGAAGGGTCACACAAATCAACTTCTCTGAAATGGTTAATAATTCTTCTTTTTTGATGAAATTTGGTATATATCTATTTTGAAGTATGCCGATTGTACTGGCGTACTTATTTTCTTCCTAAAAACGGCCCTAATGCTTTTTCCAATTTTTTGACATAGAAAAACTGCAGTAGTAGGCCTTGGATCAGGTGACATTGAGAACAATTTTCTCAGCATGTATAGAATTTAGCATCTTATATCTTTTATTCATCAAAATTGAATTATAAATACAAAAGTTACAGGGATGTTTCCATCTTAAATGGGCCACACTGTGTGATATATATATATATATATATATATATATATATATATATATATATATATATATATATATATATATATATATATATATATATATATATATATATATAATGAAAAGATGTTACATTTTAGTTTAGTTCATTGCTGTACTTTTATTGTTGTATGGTTAAAAATTTGAAAATTTTGATATGTTTCTCTACATATATGTTCATGCTTCTATTAGACAATTACTCATTTTATTAGATATGGCGAAGTGTATCTGTTGTTGTGTAAAAATTTTGAATAAATTATGACATTATTATTATTATTATTACTACTAGGCTTTAATCATTTTTAAGTGGTTGCCCTAAAAGGAAATTTACAGCGTAATGGTCTTACTTACACAAACATATGGCTTTGTATATTCATTCACATGCCTGTACCCGGGCGGTACATGGTTTGTGTGATTGTTCATATTGTAATTTCTCATTGTACTACCATAAACATGCTCATTGCCATCAGCATCTGGGTAACTAGGAGAATGATGATCATTTCGATTTGGTGCGTTGTTGTGTATCGCATTTGAACTTGACACATTATTTGCTGTGCTGTTCCGGACAGTCAGCTTTTCTGACACAGGTTCTGGCTCAGAAAAAAATATTTTTTCATAATTCTCTATAAGAATCTCGACTACAATATTGTAAAACTTGAGGTCCATGATTGAAGCCACTGTTTCCTCTTCGGGGCGAAGCAACGTCGGACCAAAACAAACACCTAAATTGCTAACAGTCATCAAATTTTTATCACTCTTTGCTGCAACACTGCAAAACAAAGATTTTAATAAATAGCTTAATTAATTTAATATTCTGAAGCTTACTTTGTTAAATGTTTAATCAGCAACTTTAAAACTTCAAAATTCTCTTTTGGTATCCTGTAAATCAGCGTGTGGACATCATTGACCCTGGCTTGTCTGGTTTCATTCTCTGCAAGACAAAATAAACCAAATAAAACATTTGTAAACTTCTATTAACGTGTCGCCAAGACCTTCAGTTAGCCATATAAGAATAACAACACATACTTATATTCTGAAAAATGACCATCACAGGTTTTCGCTAAAGCTCAATTTAATAAATACTCTGTGTTAGAGGTCGCCATGCCGACAACCGCAGGAGCTCTTTATTATTAGTGTATCCTGTTGCCGGTCATTTCAATATCCTTAGAGTAGCCTCGCTGGAGTTAGTGACTGTCACAGCAGGGGGCAGAAATTATTATTTTCTGAATATTTCAAAGACCAATTAAGATAGAGCAACAAAATATGACTGTCGAATAAGTGACTCAAGTATGTTCAAACAATGGC
Source organism: Tillus elongatus (assembly GCA_964006375.1). Classification (NCBI taxonomy): domain Eukaryota; kingdom Metazoa; phylum Arthropoda; class Insecta; order Coleoptera; family Cleridae; genus Tillus; species Tillus elongatus. Next base: position 43,917,431 of record OZ023267.1, on the reverse strand, counting down.
AAAATAAGTCTTTACCACTCTCTTTCAATCTCTTGGTATTGGGAGGTATTGGTGGGAGTGGTTATTGAAATTATTAATTTTTTATGATAAAGGAATTAAAATTAAATGATATTTAAAAACTGCAATTTATTCCTTTTGATTAGGTGTACCTTTCTTTCTTGCAACTCAAATGGTTACCGAGATATCATAAAAAGAATACAACGGACACAGAACATAATTTTATATGTAATTGCAAAACTATCAAATGGATTTTTATTATGGCATTTTAGCATTCACTTAATCTAAATGTCATTTTATTTATTTTGTGTTTCTAGACAGTTTACACACATATTAGCTAAGCTGCCCTCCTAACGAAGAACGTCATATCTACAAAAATTGCAATTTTCAGATTACACCATCTTTACATTCTTTGCTATGAATTTTACCTTTGTACTAAGCAAGAACCCTCTATCTACAACGGAAGTCGTTAAAAATCGTTATTAAGTTTGTCCTAACTGCACATATCATATCGTGCACTAAGTAAGAAGGTCCTATCTATAATTTTATACATAAGAATGTCCCATCTACCTTGAATCATACAGTTGGGACATTTTAACTTAGTAGATCATATATCTTGTATGCTAGCTATATTTACTAAGCTAAAAGTCCTACCTACAAGTTACTAAATGAGATGGTCCAATCTACTAAAATGCATGTAGTAGCGACTTTCTTCCCTAGTGATACACACTTTCCACGAGGTAACATTTTATTATAAGTCCTAACCTAACAATCTGACAGTTCTCTCTCCCGCCTCTTCATTTTAGTTACAACTAGCAGAGTGGTAACTTGAGCATTTTATCCTTTTATTTTATCAGGTGGAATTAATTAAATTTGTTGGTGTTTTAAAGGAGTTACATTGTTTAAAAATAGGTAAGTGTTAGAGGTGTGCGAACCCATGTTTTGTTCGAACCGAACTATGAATGAACCCAAGCAAATATGTTGCCTCGAACTTCGAACCTCTGAAATAGTATGTCTAAGGTTCACAGTCGAACTTCGAACTTATTAGAAATTCAAAATCGAACATCGAACTACCCAAAATTCTTCAGTGTTCATATATCATTTAATTAAATACAAAATTTAGGAATATTGTAACATACAATATTTGATATGTAAAAGATTCCCACTCTTTTTACAAAAAGGAAGGGTTCGACAAATTTGCAGGTTGATTGGGTGAAAATGCCTTCCGGTGCTGATCGTTGTGGAGATGGGTCAATGTTAAATCAAAACCACAAAAACAGAAAATAGTTTAAACTTTTTTAGATTTCTACATCTATAGATAAGCTCACTTATAAATATGGTGTTTGGAATTGACTAGGCAGTTTTAGCAAACAGATTGAGAGGGTTCAAAGTGAGCATGACAGGTATATAACAATAAAAATTTAAAAAAATAGGAAACCGACTACATTATGAATAACTCAAAAACTACTGGTCAGTTCTTCATCAAATTTATAAGGCACCACATGAGAAGCACCAGCTTTCAAATAAAAAAAAAAGAATCATCACAATCGGTTTACCTAGAAAAAAGTTCTGAGGTAACACAGATTAAAAAAAAATGCAGTCGAATTAAGAACCTCCTCCTTTTTTGAAGTCACTTAAAAATAACCACTTACAACTTTGAACTGTCTGCTGATTGTGAATATGTGACTGTCTTGGCTCACTGTGAAATAAATCATGTTGAAACCAATGTTTTCTAAAGGCAATCTGCAATTATCCCCAAATTCTAAAAATTTAGGTTACCGATCGCCTTCGAACACTACCATCATAATGTTGTTACTGAAAAAGGTATTTGGAGGCTAGGATATATAAGAAAAATATTTCTGTGATTGCTAAATGGCTCCGTTGTGTGTCAATGTGTCCCACCTACTATCAAAAATATGCACGAGTGAAATCTCCTGAAATTACGCTATCGACTCAATGAGACCGATAACGAGTTTAAAGCGTCGCTACAGAGTTAAAAGGGCCGCAACTTCGCTACCTTTGGCAACATTCAATATCTGTAAAGTTAAATTTCGAAGTATTTTTTAACAACGAAGTTCGAACTATTTTAAAGAATTGCATATTTCGAACTTCGAACTACTTCAACATCGCTAGTGCGAACATATTTTCGAACCGAAGGTTCGGTTAGAGTTCGGGTTCGGTTCGAAATTTCGAAGCTTCGCACGCCTCTAGTGTTAATTAAGTATTTGTAATTGATATATTGAGAATAAATTTAAACAGATTTTAAAGATAATTAATAAAAATTGCGTAAAAGAAAATATTACGATATTTCACCAGCGGCTAGAAAAAAAAAAGTTAGATACTCGAAAAGAAAAACATGCAGTAAAAACTTCTTGCACTGAAAGATGTAAATTAAAATGCAAGTTTAAAATTAACAAAAATCGGTGACATGACATAAACAAACAATTCTGGCAGTTGGACGAGCAGCACAAAAAGTTGTTTTTGTTCAATTCCATCATATCGTTTAAAATAAAAAGAAGAACTGCTGGGCCAAATTCTAAAAGGAAGAAATCTTATACTTATCATTTAACTACAGAAGACTCCTCTGAGGCCCAAGTATGTAAACGTTTCCTATTGTCCACACTGGGATATGATAATAACAATGACAGGATCATTAATACTGTTCGTAATGCAAATAGGAGTTTAATTGCACCTATTAAACTAGATCGAAGAGGATGTCAACCAAACCCACATAAAATTGATAAACAAGTAGTTATAGATCATATCAAAACTTTCAAACCTTCTGTTTCTCATTATCTGAGAGAACATGCTCCTGAGAGACAATACCTACCTTCAGATCTTAATAGCACTTTGATGTACTCCGATTTTAAGGCAAATCATCCATCAGTAAAAATATCATACGATTTTTATAGAAAGGTAGTATCACATGATCTTAATATTTCCTTCAGCAATTTAGGACATGAAGAAGTTGGAAATGTGAAGTTTTCAACCAACATGTCAAGTATACCGCACATAACAAGAATGGTAAAAATTTTGACTGCGAGATGTGCCGTTTGTGGCAAGATCATCATACAAAATATGTAGGTGCTCGCAAAGAATACCAGAATGATGTTTTTAGATGTGAAAAAGAAAGCAATGGGACCTTATTTTCTGCCGATTTGGAAAAGGTAACAATAAATAATACTTTATACATTTTCATAGTTTATTTGTAATTTGGTACTCAATGTATTTAAATATTAATTTTGCAGATCATAATGATACCCAGGATTGATATGTTCAAGGAGATAATTTTTACCAAACAAATTATAGTTTTTAATGAGAGTTTTGTACTATTATGGAAACAAAATAAAAAGAATAAAGCTTTGGCAGTTCTGTGGCATGAAGGTGTTTCAGGAAGGTCAAAGGAAGATCTAATATCAAGTTATTATACATTCTTTTCATTTAATAGAGATGAAACCGAGATAACAATCTGGCTGGATAACTGTGCAACTCAGAATAAGAATTGGAGCTTATTTAGTTTATATATATATATATATATATATATATATATATATATATATATATATATATATATATATATATATATATATATATATATATATATATATATATATATATATATATATATATATATATATATATATATTGTAAATTCACCTGAAGTTGCTTTAAACAATCTCCACATCAAGTATTTAGAAAGCGGACACACTTTCATGTCAGCTGATTCTTTCCACCACCAAGTGGAGGTGTCATTGAAGAAAAAGGGAAAGGTGTACGACTATGAGGACTTCAAAGATGCCGCTCAAAAAGCTAATAGCTCGAACGTCAATATAATTTATATGAATATCGATCAATTTTATGATTGGATAGACTCTACTTCAATGTATAAAGTACAAAGAACACAACCCCGACCATATTTAAAAGGTATGATTGCAGTAGATTTTCAAAGGGGGAGTTATTTTTTTAAATATAAACCAAATTTCAACAGTGATTTCATTTCCCTTAATTTTTTGGCAGCCAAGGCTTCTAAAGGGAATATGGAAAGACCAAAGTCTAGAGTAAATTGTAGAGGTGTGTCTGAAGATCGAAAGGCTGGTCTTGTGACCAGACCAAACTTAAACCAATACTGCCAGCAAGTAGGTTACAGTTCTGGGTAAATTTACCTACAAATTCTAACATACCTGAAGTTGACGAGGACTTGTGAACATGTGTTAGTTAGTTTCCATAATGAGTTTATTTGTTTATTAAACATTTTGAATAATAAAATATAAATCAAGGTTTAATTATTTAACTATGTAAATATCCCTATTATTATCTACTACTTGTATAATAAATAATATACATAGGTATTTATAATATTATATTCTTTATGAAATCTATGTAATTTACTAAGCAAAAAAGTCCTATCAAATTCATGAGATTTTAAGAACTTCTATTCATATAAGTAAGTGTAGTAATATCATACAATATACTATGTGAAATTTCAAATCATTTAGACTAAAAACCAGGATGCCAGAATAAAAAATCCCTAAAGTTAAATATCTCGAAATGAGAATTTTGCAGATAGGACGTTCTTCGTTAGGAGGACAGTAAGTGTATTATCATTTTCAATTTTTGAAAATCAGTTATTTTCATAATTATTGGTGTTCCGTGAAGATTTATTAAAGTCTTCAAGGAATGGGAGCTCAAAAACTTTCTATTGTGGAATATATCATGGAATGTTACATTAAGGAAGAGCAGAATGACAGACGATGGCCAGAAGGGCATCAACAGACTAACCATTATCGTATAGATCAAAAAGAAGAAATGACACAAAACTTTTTTTTTAATGAAACACTATACATTTTTACAATAATCGATAGTAGAGAAGTTCTCATATACAATCACATAATTAATGCACTAATTGTTGTTGTCCTTAGCTAACCAAACAGATTTATACTAAATACAGATATAGAGACTTTTTCTCTGGATTCAGGAGTGTTTGTTCCTTATCTGTAACCGGTTTCGCTTTTAAGGTTACATAGAAGTAGAAAACACTTGTGGAGTCAGAGAAGAAGTGTCTACATCTGTATTTCATATAATTTATGTAGTCTCGATTGAAAATAACTAAAATGTTATCAAATATACGCCAAAAAAAGTTACACAATTTAGTAAGCCATTGAAACTTAACTTTTTTCTACTGGTTATTTTTTTGTGAACATATAGTTTCTGGCATCCTTCTCGTACAACTGATTTGTAATTTATGTCCTTTAGCCATCTAGCCTACAGGTAGGATTGCCTAAAATTGATTGCTTAAAAGTGAACTTGTTGGAATCTCATTTAATTATATATCTGGTCTACACTATTTACAGATGTAGGATAGGAGATACCATCAAAAGAAAAACTGGGCCAAATGCATAGTCCAAATAAAAGACAACTAGATAGAGCACCTCTTAAAGTGATAATCTATGCCAACATAGTTAGAAACAGAGGAGCCAAAAAAATAGGGTAAAATGGATAACATTAGAAGAGGGTATTTGGAGCAACAGATTGCGTATTAATCAAATATATAATAAATTTAGATAAAGTATACTTACTGACAGCAGCTATAAACCCATTATGATACCTGAAGGTCATGAGAGGTTCTGGTAAATTCCGGAGATAATTCTTTAAAGCGCTAGTGATCGTTTTGGTCTCCCATTCTAGAGGATCTTCAATCAATGACAGTTTGTCAGCTTTTCTTCTATCCAGCCCCATAATTAATAACTTATTTACTTTACTCGTTACTCCTACTACCCTATATATACCCTGTTCTTCCAGACCTCTACTCTCTAAAACCTCTAGACATTTGTTTACAAACTGTATACCAGTTTCGTCTAACACTCGCTCTTCTGAATTTTGTGGCTTACTGACCCCTGTTATAGTGTAAGTCTGAAAAAAAATTATTAAAATTGTTAACATTTAACTAAAACATAGAATATATTTTTTGAAGTCGTCAAGGGCTTTGATAGAATTTGAAGACCAAAATATGATGGTGGATTTAAAGGTCCATAGCTTGACTAAGAAGCAGGTAAGTGCTATTTTTAAATATATTCATTATCAACCCATCTCCTTTGGTACACATTGTAAAAAATATCATTTCTTTATCGTTACAGGTTAAGATTTTATTAGTCCTTATCTTATTCAAGTTATTGGAAATTTGTAAGATGGAGAAAATCGAACACACTGCTGTCATTAAGTACTTGCATAAAAAGGTATTAACACCACAGCCAATCAAGCAAGACTTGGTAGATACACCAAAAGACGTTCCTCTTCTATTCTATGGTTAAGAAATGGGCGGCTGTATTTAAGCATGAAAGAGGCTGTATCGAAGATGATTCACACAGTAGCAGGCCTTTAACGGCAACCACACCAGATAATGTGAACAGAATTTGTGATCTGAGTTTCAGTGTTCGCAGACTAAAAGTCCGGGATATTGCTGAAACTGTGAGAATTTTCTATGAGCAAGCGCAAAACTTCACTGTCTCCGAATTATGATTTCACAGGGTGTCGTCGAGATGATTACCCAAGTTACTTTCCATTGAACAGAAACACATTTAACTAACATTTTCTCGTGTTTGTTTGCAAATGTCTAAAGCTGGTCCGGAGGAGTTCGTTGGCAGATTTGTTACTAGGGATGAACGAGATGTTGCCTGAATTCAAACAGTGAAAAAGACCCGGATCTCCTTTCTCAAAGAAAGCAACATGGTCAGCAAAACATGGTTATGGCATAGATTTGTTTTTTATTCTGAGTGGCAGAAAACCCTTCTGGACTCTTGCTAAATCTATTGGGAATAATTTCTGCAAGAGCACGTTCCCACCTCTTGTCTCAGGGGATGAAATTGTTTCTACCGCCCTGGGCAAGGCTGAACTTTTTGCCTCGTTGTTCGCCGGCAATTCTACTCTCAACCCACATCCAAATGTTCAACCACCAACAGTCCCCAATGTCGCGCATAAAATGACAGATATCATTTTCAAAAATAGAAAGGTACGAAAGATGCTCTCTTCTCTTAATACCAGGAAAGCCTCTGGCCTTGACGAAATCCCAGCAATTGTTCTCAAAAAATGCGCACCAGAACTTGCTCCTGTCCTGACTCGTCTGTTTCAGACATCTTACAATAGAGGCATATTCCCTAGTAACTGGAAAACTGCTCGAGTACAACCCGTCCCCAAGAAAGGATCGAAAGCGCTTCCTAGCAACTACAGGCCTATTTCTCTCCTTTCAGTCATCTCTTAAGTGATGGAAAAGTCTATAAACAACGAGTTACTAAAATTTCTTGAAAAACACAGTCTAATCCACGACAGGCAGTATGGATTCCATCAGCGCAGATCAACTGCTGACCTCCTTTCCTTTGTCACCCATTCTTGGAACATCTCTATGGAACTACACAGTGAATCCCAGATTGTTGCTCTAGACATATCCAAAGCATTCGACCAGGTCTGGCACACAGCGCTGCTTAATAAACTACCGGCCTATGGCCTACCACCAAAACTCTGTACGTGGACAGCAAATTTCCTCTCCAACCGGAGCATTTCTGTTGTCGTGGATGGCCATTCCTCTAAACTGTATCCAATTAATGCAGGAGTTCCTCAAGGTTCAGCTTTAGCCCCTACTTTGTTTCTTCTCCACATCAATGACCTTCTCTCTAGCACATCCAACCCAGTTCAGTTACGCGGACGACAACACCCTCCACTCCTATATACAATATTCTAAGCCTGTCTCTTTAGCCCAACTAGATGAGGATCGCAGACTCATGGAGGGTTCTATCTCTGTGGATATCCAAAAAATGTTAGACTGGGGAAGTAGAAATCTTGTACAATTCAATCCCACCAAATCACAGTCTTGCTTTCTTTCTCATAAGAGATACACCAGCGCTAGACCCATCACAATAAACAACCAAGTTATTCAAAGTAATGAGTCCTTTTCACTTGTTGGCATTTCTGTGGATCGAAATCTCAATTGGCACCAACATGTCACATCAATTACAGAAGCGGCTGCTAAGAAATTAGGTTTCCTCTTCCGGGCTCGCAAATACTTTTCACCAGCTAATCTCTATACTTTATATACTTCACAAATAAGGCGAAACCATGAATACTGCTCCCACATCTGGGGTGCTGCTGCCGCTTCTACACTCGCAATCCTGGACTCCATTCAGAAGAGAGCTATACGTCTCATCGGTGACCCTATCCTCACCCAAAGGCTGCCATCCCTTGCCCACCGACGTGCCGTTGGTGACCTCTCTCTCTTTTATAGATATCTGCACGGGCACTGCTCAGAGGAGCCCTCTTTCATAGTTCCTCCACCTGCTGTCCCCAACAGATCTACCAGGGGAACAGAGCGAATGCACCCTTTTACTGTCCAGGTCACCAGACATAGAACATCTTGTTATGCCCGCTCTTTTGTCCCGAGGACTTCCAAGTTGTGGAATTCCTTGCAAATATTTTGTTCAGGTGAGAAGGTTAAAACTGCTGTAACAGGGTATTATTTTGAAGGACCAAATGAATATTTTTTCAAAACTGGTATAGTAACATTACAAGAGGGGTGGAGACAACATATAGAGCTTGGTGGGACTATGTAGAAAAATAAAAAAATATTGAATGAAATGATGTTTCATGCTCTAGGTTAGCCTACAAACTTTAAATCCACTTATTACAGAAAACTATCAATAATGATAGTGTAAAAAGTAAGTCATATAATATAAACATATAGAGCGCTTCTGAAATATCAGAGCAATGATATACCACAGTAGAAGTTTATCACAGATTGCTAGATTCGGTAATTTTTGAATAACTAAAGCTATAAAAAAGCAAACAGTTGTTTTCAGGTTGCGTATTCAGCGTATAAAACAATAAAAAAAAACTTACTGGTTCCTTTCCATCCATTATATCCATCCAATTTTTCCTATCATGTTCTGATAGTGCCTGGAATGTAAAAACAACACCTGGCTTTTCATCTAATTGTATGTCAAAACAAAACCTCTTTTCTATCGAATCTGACATTCTTCTCACACAAGAGGCTAAAACCATTGTTTCTGGTTCTGGAAGCTAAAAACCATTTTGCTGTTTTAAAATTATTATAAACAGAACAAGGCGAATTAAACTAGATATTAATTTTGTAAATACAGACAAAAGTACAACTGCTAGTTTAATGATTTAAGTATCATTTTTTTTTAAACTATGATACACAAAATTACAAATATGTACTTCAAATTGTTAATATATACTGAATTTCTAAAAAATCTGAACACCCAGTAAGAGTTCATCAATTTTAACAAAATGTATATATAATGTGTTTTTAATTAAAGTTAAAAAATGATTACATTTTCAAACTAAAATGCTAAAAAATAACAAAGTTATTTATTAATAAGTGGGTCCACTGAGATTTCTTATGCTTTTGATAACTCTTATATATTTATATAAACTGGTTAATTCTGTGTTCGACTGCCCTAGTCTGCTTCAGCAACTTAATTTCAATGTGCCTCATATTGCAGCACGTTTTCCAGGCACATTCTATCTCCCGACTGCTCGTACAAGATTGCTGCGATCGTCTCCAATTTACCAGATATGCAATGATTACTCTGTACTGCAAGACCGCCTAGATATCTTCTCATGTAACATATCAGAGATAAAAATGTTTTTCAAAGCGATCTAATTTGTGACTCTTTTTTTGTATTGTTAGCTTGATTACTGTTAGTTATTATGTTTTGTGTATTGGCCCATCCTTAATTTGGCCTTTAAGCTGTTGGATGGTGTATGAATAAATAAATAAATAAATAAACTCTTTGAGACATGCTTGAAATTAAATGATTGATGACATCTCAGGCTTCATGATTACGGTGACGAAGGTCAACTAGGTTATTTGGTGGTTCGGGTAAATTACCCTGTCGATTACCAATCATATACCACACATGTTCGATTGGTGACACATCTGGGGACCGGGAAGGCCATGGAAGCAGGGTAACGTTATTTTCTTACAAGATCCTTGTAGTAACCCTTGTTGTATGAGGACGTGCGTTATCTTGTTGGAATAGGGGTTGAAACCCTCGTATGTATGCCAGTGTAACAGACTGCAGCACGTTTGGTATGTAATCATTTGAATCTTGCATTCAAATTTTTGCCAACAAAAACGAGAGGTTATCTGCTACTGTATGTTCTGCCACCATCGTGGACCCAAATGCAGTAGTGGAACTCGTCAGAGAACACAATACATTCCATTCACCATCCGTATTTGATCTGTGTTTACACCACTCAGGCTGAGCATCACGATGCCGAGGTGTCAGTGGGAGGCATAAAAATGGTCTATACAAACGAAGCCCGAAAGCGCGGATTCTGCAATATATGTTACCATAGACTCTTTGTTATAAAACTCCCCACCAAGCATTTCCAGGGTTCCCACTAAAAACATAACAACTTCCCTGACATGCCAATATATATTTCCCTGACGCTGATCTTCTACAATTTACCCCCAACATGTGTCACACTACTACAGAATACAGTAGATCTTCGCCTCATGGTAAAAAACACACTTCCCCAATTCAAATACAAAATGACCAATGAATGCAAACTAAAAAAAAAACCGTTATTGTGGTTTTGTGGAAAAATAAATCATTAAATGAATTAAATGGTTCAGAATTGCACAAAAAGCAAACACATTGTTTCAATTATTTATCATTAAAAGGAAACAAATTATTTTCCCCTGGCAGGTACAAAAAGTCAATTTTCACAATTTTGTCCAATTTTTCCCTGGTTACCGTGACAAAATTTTTTCTTCTACACATCCCCTGACTTTTTCCGGTTTTCCAGACGAGTGGGAAATTTTCCGATCGAGCATGTTGTGGAAACTTTGTTTTCTAAAGCTGCAATCCTCACATAATGATTTTCCCGTGCCGAAGTTGCTCGAGGTCATCCGGATCCATGACGACGGTTATGGATTCCTTCTTCAGACCATCTGGACCAATAATGTAACACTGTTGACACACTGCACCCTATGCTGCGGTCGAAAATTTGGCTAACTCAAAAACCGGTCTCCCCATGCCAACAATATGCCCCTTTCGAACTCACTTTAATGATTGTAATTGTTCCGTAAACGGCGCCTAGGCATAATGATTAAATAAACTGAGCACAAATCGCTGTGAAACATTGCTTTAAACTGAAGGAAACGCAAATGTAAAGAGATAATTTTTTGATTTTTTTATTCTTTTTTTTTGTTTTTTTTTTATTCAGTTCAATAATACATCATAAAAACCCTTTAAGGATTATGTCTAACATAATGAAAAAAGAAAAACATAAATTTAACATGTGTAATTTGGAACTAGTTTTCAATACTACATTAATGTCTCTATTATCATAGTGTTCCCTTGTTCGGCAAGTACTTCTTTATCTCACTTTTCCATTTGTTTGTTTTTAATCTTTTCATTTCTTCAGGTATTTCACTGTATAGTTTTACACCATTAAATAGTATCATTTTTTGTCCTGTGTTTGTTCTTGCAGCCTCTGTTCTTATGTCTAAACGTCTCCTTGTACCATAACTATGTACTTCGTTGCTGTGTCTCATTTGCACTTCTGGTTCATTTATTTCTCCCTGTCTTAGTTTGTGGATGATTTTCATTGTTTCATAATTTGTTAGTTGTGCAATGTCTAATTGTTAAGTTTTTCTGAAAACTTCATTTGTTGGGATCCAATAATTCAGATCATATATTAATTTTAGGATTCTATTTTGTATCCTTTGTATACTAGATATATCTGTTTTATTGCCAGTTCCCCAGAAAGGAATCATGTACATCAATTTACCCTTTATATATGCTTCATACAACGTTATCTTCTATGATTTTGGGAGACAGTTTTTGATTTTATAAGCCATTGCTATATATGATATCTCCAATTTTAGTTCATTTATGTGTTTAGTCCATTTTAAGTTTTTATCAACGTTTAGGCCTAGATATTTTACACTGTCTACTTCTTTTATGTTTCTTCCTTTAATTTTAATATTCATTTGGAGTCGTTTGGTGGTTTTCTGTATGTGGATTAAGTAGCATTTCTTTTCATTTATAGTTAGACGATTTGTGTTTGTCCATCTCATTAGTAGTTCTAGATAAAACAACATTTAAAAAGTGTAAGTACAGCTCTAAATTTTTTGTGTGTTCATATTATCATATCATTTCTTATCAGAGACAATTTTGCTGGCAGACTCATAGTTAATGTCAATTTGACATTTATCGCAATATTTTACAAGGTGCTAATTTGTTTCCATGGCAATCTACCTGTTAAAATCTGATGGAAAATTTGAGCTCTACAAATTTACAAAAATGTAAAACTTCGAATTTTGACTTGAAACTCGGTATCGGCAGTTAAAATTGATTTCTGAATAACTTTTTAAAGTAACTTTTTTGATACTCTGATGCATCGCGAAATATAGAGAACCGGCCCTATTGCTGAAATCGTAGTAGGCTGGGTTGACATCTGACATTTGAAGCGAGTAGGCTATTCAAACAGCCGAATGACAGTTTTACATCTGTACAAAAAATGAAATCGCTATCTCTACAAATAAAGAAAATACAACCGTGTCTTCATCTTAAGTGTGTCGCACTGTATATATTTTTTTAAACTTGTTTTGGCCTCGAGCAAAGCTCTTTTAGCCACGGTCACTCCAGGTCAACAACTAGTGCTTCAGCTCCCTACTATATTACGATGTTTTACATCAAAAAAAGAACAAATAAAAGGGATTCTCTATGCTATCGTCTACCAAGCTCAGCAAACAAACCCTCAAATTTTCTTTACTTCATATAAACCAATAATAATTTAAGAAGAGAGACAATGTCTATCATACTTTACATTTGTTTCGGTGGGTTAGGTGAGAGTATATATATACTTACCGACTTTGTAGTTAACTGATTATATGGTACCATACTAAATTCTTTAGTCTCTCTATCGTACCTACAATAATGTTTGGTCCAGGTATTTCCAAATGCCTCTGTAAATATAAAGTGTTTAATTAATAGGCTAACATATATTTTGGATCTAAAGCAGCAAGGAATATACAGCGTGATTCAAGCAACTCCCTTTTTAAAGTGTATGTACTTATATATGATTGATGATATTTTTGAAAATGGTGGCACCTATTGTTCTACGGCAAACCACAATCAACTGATTTTAAATAGAGGTGCCTGTATATTATTTCATATTTGAATTCTGCTGAAACTTTAAGGTAGTAGTAGTAGTAGTAGCAGTGGTGGGGAGGCTAACACCAAGCAAGTAGGCTACAATAGGTCCTTTTGGCCAACCCCAGCAACCCAGCTCTAACTTCCTCGGTTCCGTCGCCAAACTACCCGACCTCGAAATGAAGGCCGTGAGGGTCTTCCATTGGACTGTACTTACCTGATTCCTCTGCAGAGTCCTCGAACCGAACAATTCTGCTCGAAGACTCCCAAAATCCTCGCATTCATACAAGTAGTGGTAAGACGTTTCTTCATCGTCGCCGCATTCCTGGCAAATGGGATCCCTCTCTACGCCTATCAATGTGTGGTATCTTCTAAGGGCGCAGTGGCCTGTCAGCCCCCCAAGGACGGGGCGAAGCGTAGGTCGACTCCTACCGAGTAGCCAGATAGTTATATCTCTGTCCGGCGCCTCCACGAAGTCCCTCGCCTGCCTACAGCCACCAGCCGATCCCCAGTGCCTCTTCATGGCCTCCTCAGTCCACTGGTCTTAGGCGACAGAGACCGTCTTCCTACTTGTGCGTATTGCAGGCTCCGGGCCACAGAACGGCCGCCGGGAACCAAGCCTTGCGAGATCATTCGCCACCTCATTCCCCGCTACGCCACAGTGTCCCGGAACCCACACCAGTTGCACCTCCTTTGTCCTGGCTAGTCCTTCAAGGGCGTCAGCGCACTCCTGAACCAGTGTTGACCTAATTCTGGCCGCGCAGACTGCCCGGAGGACCGCCTGGCTATCCGAGCAAATGTATACACATTTCTCGGGGCTCATCCTCACATCCTGTCTATTGGCTACAGACAGAATAGCGTAAACCTTCGTTTCGAATGCCGTGGTATATGCGCCCAGAGCATAACTCTGGCGCACCCACAGGCTCTCGATGTATATTCCCGCCCTGGAGGATTGTTGATCCTCCAGCCGCGATCCGTCGGTAAAACACACCAGGCTTGCTTTAAGGTAAGTTTGCATTTATCACTATTTACTATTTATACAAACCAATATATTTCTCAATTCAAAATAATTAAGAATATGGAATATCGCAACTGTTGAGAAGAAGTCACAGTATTTATTGCAACTGAGATGCCTTGAGAAACACATACATGCTGTTCAGGAATTTAGTTCAAAGTTCATATTGAAAAATTTCGAAATTCTCAAAAAGAACCCTCATGTATTTTATTACATGATTGGATGAGAAATTTAATTATCCATCGAAGTTCATTAGGTTCCCTATATTCAATACAGTTCTTCAGTTAATGCTGTTTAAAATATGCAATTGCTAACGTTTTCATCCCCCAGCGCTGTGAAATTACAGTTACCGTATCACCGAATTTGCCTGCGACAGCCGCAGCAAACTTATTATTGCACATTTAATAAAAAAACGTAATCAGAAAAACTATAAGAGTTAGTTACATAGTTAGATTTTTTTGAACTCAAATTATTACATGTTCCTACATGTAACGAACAATCAATCATTTTGGCACATGTTCGCATATATTATCTTATCCAAATAATTGGAATATTTAAGTGAATTTCAATTAATTATAACTAATAACACAAAACATTTTTTTCAAATTGCGAACATTCATCACCATTTGTGGTTTGTCTAGATTATGCAGCTTTTTAAATTGTTCTCGTAGACCTACTATTTCTTGAGATAATTACAATTTAAGAAGGCTGCGTTTTCCTATGTTAAAGTGATACGAACGAACGCACGCACGTCGCACGCACGTCGCACGCACATACACCCACGCACGACGCATAGATAAACCTCTACACATATGTGTCTACCGGTTACAAATGAAATTGATTTAAAAACAGATCATGCGTCTTTTAATAAAATAATAATACTTGAGTGTGTTATTTAAAAATGAATAACTTAATTTAAAAACTAATTGTAATCCCAAAATTACATCTATGCAAAGAAAAATGATTATTGTTTCGTGGAAAGTTCCGTTTTCTAATTAATAAAGTACATTAGCACATATGCATAGTTGTTTCCTTTTCTTCTTAGTTATTCAGTGTTAGAAATTGCGTTATATATTAATAAAAACATTTATTATAATTGTGAAGAAACCAGCAAAGCTTGACGCAGCAAGTGCGTTTTGGTAGCGAATTTTAATAGCCAACACCCCTCGTAACTCATAACACTGCTTATGCCGGAGGTAGACAGTCATTGGATCCAATGCAAACGCCCTCCGTTATACAATTGCCGAACTTGTCATCTCTCACTCAGTGACAATACAGTTGCACTTGTATTGAATTTGCCTCGGGCAGCCGGACAAATCGTATTGTGTGGACATTTACTAAAAACGTAATTAAAAAAAACTGGAAGGGCTACATAGTTATATTTTATTGCAATCGAATCTTTACATGTTCCTGCAGGTAATGAATAGTCAAAGTCATCTCTTTTGGAACATGTTCGTATATATAATCTTATCTAAATCATTGGAATATTTAAGTGAATTTCAATTAATTATAATAACACAAAACATTTTTTGAAATTTGCGAACATTCATCACCACTTGTGGTTTGTCCAGATTATGCAGCTTTTTAAATGGTTCCCGTACACCTACTATTTCTTGAGATAATTACAATTTAAGGAGGCCTTGTTTTCCTATACTAAATGCTACCCTTAACTATTAATAATAAAAACTTACTTTTTTCTAAAAGATACAGGTAACCTTCTTTGCAGCCTTTGGGCCTTCTAACTGGTTCTTCTAAATACTGTTTGTGTACGTCAGCCATTCGCTTTTTCAATTTGCTACTATAGTCATCGAAGTTCGTCCTAGTTTTCTGTATCTTTTGCTGAAGATCTTCCATATAAGGACGAAAATCTTTTGCGACCTCGTAACCCTAAAAGAAACAATGAACATTATACACTTTTGTCAGTATACAGAAAACTTAAAGGTAACAATGAAGAAACAATGCCTACCTGATGATAAAAAGTTAGCCATCCAAAAAGAAAAGTCAGGAGAATCTCTACAAATTCAAACTTTTTCCTTTCATGTACTTCCTGAATAAGGTAGACGTAATCCATGCTGGCCTTGTAGAAGGCACGCTCGGCCATTTCTACCGACGCGTCCGCCTAAAATAAAAATAAAAAACAAAATGAAAACTATACAATTAAATAGAGTATAGCCCGTGTCCAAAATAATCATAATAATGTTCGTACAATATCAATATGTAGCTAATAAACCTATATCAAGCCGTTTGTATGTAAGGTAACGAATTTTACTATTGCTGCTGCTGAAATAAGGGATCGTATTCGGTCATAAATAAACATTAACAAGACAGCATGTAGCTATGTTATGAGAAGATTGTTTAGTGATAAAAATATTAATATTATTAGTAATAAAAATATTATCAATAATCTATTGCAAACTGAATGGGAAGAACTATATAACTATGAAGATAGTATTCAAAATGTTTCTAAAAAATGGGACACCCTCATGAAAAATGAAGACGACACCCTCAGCCGCGCTAGAGGTCTTGCTGATACTGTCGCCGCTTCCCTACCGTATCAGAAGGTAGGCTATGGCGTCACATCTCAGAATGCGAGACCCTGTAAACTGGTGTGGTGAGGGAGTAATCACAGGGCGTGCAAAAGTTGTCAAGGAGGTAAAAAAGAAAATTACAATTTCCACCATCAAGGTACAAAATGCAGAGGATTATGTTAGGCTGACCAGGAGAATCCGCAACAAGAACCACGGGAGAGATGATGTGTTGCTTTCCATTCCGCTAGCCTGGTCTGCTCTACTGATGGACCACACTTGAAGGAGCAGCCCTCCTCCGGGACGAGAATACACATCGATAGCCCGGAGATGAGCGAGAGTTCCGCTTTGGGCACATACACCACGGCATTCGAAACGGAGGTAAACGCTACCGTGTATGTAGCTATTCGACAGGATGTGAGGACGAGTCCCGAGGAATTTGTATGCATGTGGTCGGATAGTCAGGCGGCACTCCGGGTGGTCTGCGCGTCCAGAGTTAGATCAATGCTGGTTCAGGAGTACCCTGACGCTCTTGCGGCGCTGGCCAGGACTAAAAAGGTGCAGTTTATGCGGGTTCCGGGAGACTGCAGGGTAGCGGGTGGTGACGACTGATCTCGCAACGCAAGGCTTTGTTCCCGGCGGCCGTTCTGTGACCCGGAGCCTGCTATAGGCGTAAATAGAAAGGCGGTCTCCGATGCCCTAGATAGAGAGACTAAGGAGGCCGTGGAAAAGCACTTGAGGTCGGGTCAGTGGCTCTAGACACTCAAAGGACTTTGTGGAGACGCCAGATAGAAACTTCTTGGTAGGACTCATTCTGCGCTTCACCGTATCATCGGGGTGCTAACAGGTCACTGTAGTCTCAGAAGACACCTAACATTGGTAACTGTCGAGGGGGATCCCATTTGACAGGAATGCGGTGAAACTGAAGAAACGCCTAACCACTACCTGTATGAATGTGAGGGTTTGGGGAGTCTCCGAAAAAGAAATGTTTGGATCAAGCACTCTACAGAGGAGTCAAGTAAGTTCCGTTCAACGGAAGACCGTGATGACCTTTACTTTGAGGTCGAGGAGGTTTTGTGACGAAACCCAGGAGTAAGGCGTGATCGCCGGGGTTGGAAAAAAGGGGATCCCCACCATTGCTACTATTCCACGGTCGGACTAGCAATTTTATTTCTGCAACATGCATTGATAACGTCTTTAGGGATGCTGACTACATATCAGTAGATGTTATAATTAATCATCACATGTCTGATCATAAGGCTCAAGTAGTCAACATTGCCACTACCAAGACAGCATGTAGCTATGTTATAAAGAGATTGTTTAGTGAAGAAAATATTAATAGTATTAATAATAAAAATATTATCAATAATCTATTGCAAACTGAATGGGAATAACTATATATAACTATGAAGATGGTATATAAACTGCTGACAAAAAAGGGACACCTTCATGAAAAAATTTCTGCCAATTACCAAATTACTCTGAAAATAAGAAAAATTAAAGCATCAAAACGACATTTAGATGTTAATTTAGTATCATGAGAATTTTCTCAGGAAGGCGAGATCTGACTTGTATTCAACAGCTATAAAAATGCCTTAAATAAATCAAACGTTATATGGAAGGTTGTTAGGGATATTATAGGAAGCCAAAGATCAAGCAAACATCAGTTACCAAAGTGCGATCCAGAATGATTAGTTGAAGACTTTAACAACTACATGATAGACGCAGATAAAACTCTAACACATCATCTGAATAGGCGTATCAGTTACAGTCTTATCGAGTATAACACGAAATCAATGTTAATCAGTCCTGTGAGTAAATGGAAAATAATATCCATAGTAAAAAATTTAAAAGACAAGAATAGTTCGGGTTATGGTGAACAGCGATTGAAGGTTTTAAGAAGTTGAATCGAGGTGATACCTGGACCGTTATGGTATTTAATTAAAATTTCCTTCAAACCCGGTTCCACTTAACCAAGGCATTTAAAAGAGTTGATGACCACTTAGTGTGTTACCTGTGTTTTCCAGGGTTTTTGAAACGGCAATGTCAAACGGGGTTATTGAATTTTTGATAAGTATTCTTTCTTCAACCCAACACAACATGGTTATAAGTACACTTGGAGAACCCAAATCACCACAATACATTTTAAAAGACCTGACGGTCTTTTCACTAACCAAGTTAGCGTCATCAGAGGATGAAAAATTCTAACTACTTTAAAAACTCACATCACCTTATATACCGGGTCCTAGATAAAGAGACCCAACTGAGAGGGGAATTAGTCGTAGGCAAATTCTGCAGTGTATTGTATTTTTATCGCCGGGCGAGGTCTTTGAACTGTCTTTATTCTTCTTCTTCGAGTGCCTTCTCCTATCGAAGATCGGCAACAATTTTGGCGAATTCTTCTCTGTCTTGGGCCCTTTTCAGCAAAGTGTTTGAACCCAAGCCTCTCTGTCCAATCTCCGATGTTCTTAAGCCAGGAGCACTACCTGCGTCCCGGTCCTCGTCTACCTTCGATCTTACCCTCTATCATGAGTTGTAGAAATTCATATCTATTGTGTCTCATTACATGACCGAGATATGCAGTTTTTCGCATTTTTATGATTTCGATGAGTTCACGTTCTCTGCCCATACCTGCCCAAAACCTCCAAATTTGTGGTGTGAGCAGGCCAAGGAACTCGCAACATTCGTCGATACACCCATATTTCGAATGCCTCGAGTCTGTTTATACCGCCAGCCTCTGGCGTCCACGCCTCAACTCCATACAGAAGCGTGGAATATATGTAGCACCTCACAAAATTGTATCTAATTTGTATATCAAGTGGCCTATCGCTTAACAGGCTTCGCATTTTTAAGAAATTTGCCCTAGCCATTTCAATCCGAGCTCTGATTTCCAAATCAGGATTCAGATCTTCGCCAATCCAACTGCCCAAGTATTTAAACCTAGAGACCTTGGTTATCTGTGTCCCGTATACGTTTATATGTAGTGGTTGATTTGGATTTCGGTTTACTGTCTTTATTAACTTATCTAAAAGGTGTCCATCTCTAATGTGTGTGTGTGTGTGCGTGTTTGGGATGACCTCGGAAGCTTAAGTCCATTGGTCACAGACTTTTAAAGATTTTTGTTTGTTTGATTTCGCGGATACAATCATATGGATTTATTTTTGTGGCTTTTAATGCCTTTCAGTGAGCCTCCTATTTGATCATAGCTTTACAAATTGATAGTACTTAAATATAATGTAAATAAAAATAACATCTTTTGTAATTAAGTATTTTCCATCTCTAATAATTTCGGGGAGGTTCAACGACAACTAAATTAACATAGTTTCCTTTGGCGGAAATATTTGTATTTTTATGTTATCTCTAGGACGTGTTGAACGTGGGAATTTATTTTACAAAGCAATCGATCAGGTGACTTGTAATCGGCGGTCGTGAAACGTTCATACATTTTTTGTTGTAACTATATTTCGCAATATATATATATATATATATATATATATATATATATATATATATATATATATATATATATATATATATATATATGTATATATATATATATATATATATATATATATATATATATATATATATATATATATATATATATATATATATATATATACTCTCGAACGCGTTTAGCTGTCCTGGTTGTCTAACATTTTTTTATTAATTTTAGATTATCTTCATTGTGATGATTATTATCCCAAATATGTCGGGCCACGGAAGATCTTTCTATAGTACCGTAACGTAATTGGGCTAAGTGTTCTTTGGCTCTAATTCCAATCGATCTTTTTGTTTGTCCGACGTACTTAAACTCATTTCATAAATTCCCGACATTTAGGCCGTGCTTTTGGGTTACCTAGCAAGTTTTTTAAGGTATTTTTTGTGGATAATTTTAGCTGCAAGTTGACTTTTTAAAAAATGCTATGATTCGAGATTCAAATGGTAAGCAAACAAAGTTTTGTCGGATTTCTCTCTTCTAAACGTCGTTGATTCCTTTTACATTTTCTTTGTTTTCTGTTTGTTGATTAATTTCTCCACTAAGCAAGCAGTGTATCCGTTATGTTCGGCCACGTTCTTAATATAATTTAATTGTCTGGTATATCTACTTTTGTTTAAAGGACTGGCCATTTTTTGTGCGTACGTATGATGTAAGTCGTTCGGAATGTAGCTTAGAGTAGTAGTTTCCTTTCTATAGACATCGAATTCTAAAGTGTCTTTATTCCTGATACCTAGTGCATCTAGAAATTATTATTAATTGTTAATTCGTGGGTAAATTTTATAGAATCAAATTTATTGTTTAATTTGGCAATAAACTTCTATTCTGCAATGTTTGTGTTAAACACTGCGAAAATATCATCCACGTAACGAAACCACACTCTAGGAAAATAACCACTTTCACTTTCAAGATCTGTTTCAAATCTGCTCATGAAAAGGTCTGCAATAAATCGCGATAGCGGATTGCCCATTGCCGTGCCTTGGGTTTCTTGAAAAATATTTTGTTTGATACAAAGGTTTGTTAAAGTTAAATATTCTTTGCGCACATTTTCATTTATGTTATTCATTTTTAACAACTGCTCTAAATACGTTAAAGTTTGCTCCGTGCGAGCGCTAGGAAACAATGAGGTTACATCGAATGATTAAAGGAAAAAAATAATACATCGAATGAAATTAAAACCTCGCCTTCAGTCAATTTAACCTCTTTAATACTATTAATAAATTTAAGTGAATTTGTTACTGAAAATTTTTTCTGTTTGACTGGCAAGCCTTTAAACTCATTTGTCAACCACTTTGCCAAATTATATGTCGGGGAATCTATAGCCGAAACAATAGGTCTAATTGATTTTCCAGGTTTATGAATTTTTGGGAGACCGTACTTCTGGGCGACTTTCGGATTAGAAACTTGTAACTTTCTTCCTAAGTCTTTTGATAGAGGGTATGACATCTTTTTAGACTATTTTTAACCTCTGAAATAATTTTTGGTAGCGGGTTTTTACTTAGTTTTTTTATACGGTCCTGTCGCTATGGCGTTATAAACTCTATCTTTATACTAGTTTTTGTCCAAAATCGCTACCTTATTGCCTTTATCTGCTTTAACATAGAAACTCTCTTTCTCTCGCAATAGTTTAATTATTTTCATTTGATTACAATTTAGTTGACTAGTTCCCCTCTCAGTTCGGTCTCTTTACCTAGGATCCGGTATACAAGGTGATGTTAGTTTTTAAAGTAGTTAGAATTTTTCATCCTCTGATGACGCTAACTCGGTTAGTGAAACGATCGTCAGGTCTTTTAAAATATATTGTGGTGATTTGGGTTCTCCAAGTATACTTATAACCATGTTGTGTTGGGCTGAAGAAAGAATACTTATCAAAAATGCAATAGCCCCGTTTGACATTTCCGTTTCAAAAATCCTGGAAACATAGGTAACAATTCAATAACCCCGTTTGACATTTCCGTTTCAAAAACCCTGGAAAACACAGGTAACACACTAAGTGGTCATCAACTCTTTTAAATGGGTTTAATTTGGGTTCACCAAGTGTACTTATCAGTGCTCATCACAGGTTCCAATCTTCACTTAATGATTATACGCAACGAAAATCAGTGGAAACAGCACTTTATGGTTTTTGCAGGGTATATATATATATATATATATATATATATATATATATATATATATATATATATATATATATATATATATATATATATATATATATATATATATATATGTAAAGTTACGGATAATGGCGATTAACACTGGTGTTTTTTTTTGACTTATTAAAAGCCTACGATTGTATAGATCACATCTTATTCAATAAATCAGAGAAGTATGGAATTAGAGACATTCCATTGCAATGGTTAAAATTATTTTTAAAGTGGGCGATATCAAAGTAAATAGAAAGAGTAAATAATAGCAATTGTAATCGTGAATGAAAATAAATAACATTAGGAATTTCACAGGGTAGTCAGACAACTGTTATTTATATTATATATCAACGATTTGGACCAGGTTAAACCACAAGATACTCGCTCTCCTTCATGTCTACGGTTGAACATACTGAGACCTTGGAAACGATTTCCAGTGAGACCTGGGAAGTGTGCAGGTTGAGGCGCTAAAGAATATCGTTTCCTATATTGCCTCACATCTCCTGAAAATAACTTCAAATACGAGCCGAAACGTTACGGCTTAAACAATTTTATTTAACCCGACAACCTAATATTTCTCACATTTATAACTGCGAAAATCTTTTCGATTTTGATTAAACTTGCAGGTGTCTTCCTTTTGTAAATAGCCTGGATAAATTCGTTAACTACAATGGATAACTGGATAACTGTTCAGGAAAAAAATTTTTTTTAGGAATATCTTTGTATCTCCGAAACAACGAAATTAATTTGATCAAACAGGGTTAACAAGTTGCCTCTATAGAAACTATACCACGTTATACCAAATTTGGTGTTTTAGGTGGATGAAAAATTTTGTTATCAATAGCTGAAAAACTTTTTTACGAAAACGTGCTATCATAACTTACTTGCTGCGCCAAGATGTTTTTATTTATCTTCACTACTTTACAACACTAAATTTTAGAGTGTCTCGGAGTACTTAATTAGACATAGAAAACGAACCGGGTGACATCCCATAATTCCTTCGGCTTCCAGTAGATGTTGGAAGCGATCCAAATACCATTACAGGAGGCAAGGCAGGTGCAAACAATTTATTTCGCGGAATAAACATAAAAACTTAAGAGTCACCCGAAAGAATATAAATCGGAGGCATCAGGTGCTTAAAGAGGTAGAAAATTAGAATGGTGTGATGAACTGGAAAGGTTCTATTACAACGGTCTAGGATGTCGTTGAGGCAGAAGACACATATTCCTCTATAAATTGAACCCAACTTCTGTAAGAACCTATGTCTTTACAGCCACTGAACAACAGATTAAATCTTGATTCAGTGTTTATAAATAAAATAGATATAAAGCTGGAGTCGTTCGTCTTTTCTGCACTTCACCGACCAATAAAAGTAATGTTCTACCATAGTTGTTATTTAACCCACGTTGAAAAATGATGGCAGATATATTCTTTTCAGATTTTCTTTTGGCGTTTGATAACGCTTCTTGTTAAAATTATATAACAAAAGCACTGGGCGGGCTTGCACAAATGTATATTGTTGTCTGAGTCTGTAATAGTTTTAAGCGTGACGTAGTTGAAGGGGGGGGGGGGGGCGTATTTGGCTAAGGCGTAAGCCATTGGCACAGTTTGACACTAATGACATTATGTCGTTTCCTCCTGGCGTGAATTAGTTAATAATAACATTTATTTCCACAAAAAAATTCATAACCTTGTCCTTCACTTATATAATAAAGAAATAAAAATAGAAACAAATACAAAGTATATAACTATAGGCATATCAAATTTTAAAATAAAAATTATAATAAGTATAATAAATAAATAAATAAATATATATATATATATATATATATATATATATATATATATATATATATATATATATATATATATATATATATATATATATATATATATATATATATATATATATATATATATATTGAAGGATTTCCGCGGTCTTTAATGTGAGACATACTTGGTTCTCGGGTTGAACCGCGTCCAGAATTTATTAAAACTCGACTTTTCGGCTCCTGTTTTGGAGCCATTTTCAAGAAGTAAAGGAAATATGTAAGAACACTCGTAAGGCCTCAATCTGCTTACTCCTTAGAGCGGTGGACAGAGTTGTTGTAGCTCGATTACGGGGCCTCAATCTGTCTACTCCCCAAATCTCGCTGGAGATCGTCTCTAAGGTCTCAGTTTGTTCAACTCTAGGCCTCAGAGAGATCTGGCAGTTCGTTGCAAGTCTTGTATTGTATGTATCGTTCCGTCTATCTGCTTCGTTATCGGTGAAAGTAGTCGGGTCACGATCAATTAAGTCAGGGGCTTTGATCACGGTACTTAAAGGATTAAGAGGATTACCGGAATTTGTTGAGACAGATAATGGGGCAATGAAATTATCTATTGAATTTATTTTCTTTTTGTGTGTTTGTAATGAAGATATAATATGTTTCCAAATAATCGGAAGGCGAAGACCATCATCTCTTCTTTAAACTATCGGGACGTTTTTCGATCTCGATTGCTTCGCGGATAATTCTCGTTTTGTAGTTGTAAACCGGTGCTATTGTTTTGGCATTATCGAAGTCTATTTTGTGTCGTGTATGAATATGATGGCCAGCGCCGATGAGGGGTCAGATTTTCTAACTGCGAGGGTGTGTTCATATATTCTGTTGTGGATGTGTCTATTTGTTTGTCCTACATAAGTTTGGGAACAGTCGGAACAAGGAATTTCGTAAACTCAGTGGGATTCGTTTGGAATCGCATCCTTGGGAGTTTTTATCATATTTGACAGTTTTTGTTCTATTGTGAATACCGTATTGATATTATGGGTTCTAAAAATTCGGCTGATTTTGTCGGTGACACCTTTAGTGTATGGTAAAAACGCTGTGTGTTGTTGTGTGGACTCTGGCTGTTCTTGTTGTGCGTTTCTAATGTTTAGTAGTATGTGGTTGTTGTCGTATCCGTTTTCCTTCAATGTCTGTCTTAAAAAGTTTAATTCTGCCAGTTTATTGTTGTTGTTGGTTAGTCTAAGCGATCGTGTTATTAGTGTTCGAACCACGGAATTTAGTTGCGATGGGTGATGGTGAGATTGGGCTTGGGCATTAAGATAACGATTAGTGTGGGTTGGTTTTCGGCAAACAGTGTAAGACTTCTTAATTTTCTTCAAATGAGCGCGAATTTGGGCCCCTGTAACCCGATACCAAGGTCCGTTTGAATATATATATATATATATATATATATATATATATATATATATATATATATATATATATATATATATATATATATATATATATATATAGGTTGAATCACCGGGAACTGCATCGATTGATTATGGGAAGACATCAATCAGGAAAAATCTCAAAATTTGGTACTGTACCAATGAGATTGGGGGACACTTGGCTAAAATATTTTTTGACTAGTAATGTCTCCGGTTATACCGGAAGTAGATGTCAGCTTCCTTATTTCAAATTGGATACCCAGCATATTATGACATTTTGAGATTCTGAGTAAAATTCCGAATACTTGTGTATAATGTTATATACCCAGTCTCCTTCTTCTTGAGATATTCGAAGTTTTATGTCAAAATTGACGTTTCAGACCGAAACATCTTGATATTTTTCTCTCATATACAAGACATAATTATTTACTTTGGATTGCTTTCCTTGTAGATGACAACGTAGTCTAACAGTCTTTGAATGAAGTTATTGAATTTATTGATACAGTGTTCGAAAAAAAGTACCAAAATTAAGATGAAAAAACTACTGGAACATGAGTTATTTTAATGGAAAGCCCCTATTTTGATTACTTAAGCTTATTCCGCATTAAAAACCAAGACAATTTTGTATGAGGTTGTTTGTTAAAAAAATGTTACTTTCCGAAATATTAGCAATTTTCTAATTTTCTATTACAATAGTGGCCATTTGATATCGCTTTAGTTGGCCACGATGACGTTTACAATACAACTGTCAGGCAGGTGCTAAACTAATGTCAGTTGCTTCAATTAATCATGCCAGCACGTTTAAATTATTATACAAATGACGATTATTTAAATTTATTTATCATTTTTGGGCAGTGTAATAAAGTTATTTCAGGAACACAAAAACCGATAACACAACAAATACAGTTAAACGAATTAAGAAATTTTGGATGTCAGAAAAAAAGTGCAGAGAAGTACATCAGTTCTAAACAATGAAAATCCTGAAATGGTGAATTTGGGATATTTTACCGCAGCTTAGACAAAAGTACAAAGGAACAAACTAGTAAAAAAATTTAAGAAGCATTAAACAAGCTATTTTGGTAAATGTTCAAATTAACGTTCTTAAACTTGCAGACATCTTTCGCATCTACGCAGCAATTCTTCATGGGAGGCCTTTTTGATTGACAGAGAATTGAGATTTTAAAACCAAATACTATACAATGACAATACAGGACACTCCGGATGATTTCGTGTTTCAAGAATATCAGCGCCCCTAGCGGATAGTACTGATGCTACGTCGTTCGAGAACGTGTAACACTAGCAATTGCTGGTGTTTAACTGTGTATAATTAGGTTTGAGCTGTGTTTTTTATAATGAATGTTAGTGGTTGGGTGTGTGTAATCTATAATTGTTCGAATTATAACGTGCTAAATCTATCGAAGACATTTCATATGTTTCCAAAGGATGGCGAAACATGAATATGATTTGAAGCAGAAGACAAATTCAGAATCACTTTTATGCCAATATGTACAGTTCGCAGAAGATAATTTATTGTGTAATATTTACCATCATGTACCTATTTATAGATAAACTTCGTAAACTGGTGGTTGAAAGGCTTCAATCATAACTTGTCTTCCAGTGCATGAAAAAAAGAAGACTAAAAAAGTTTTGCATGAATAATAAATGATATAAGAAAACTGTTTTTCTATATTCTTCTGTGTCCTTTTAGTGAATTTTCTTTAAAAAAATTCACTAATGAGGAGATCTCGACTTTCGAATTTTGAAAAATTTCTTCAAATGAGCGCTATTTAGGACCCCCGGAACCCAAATCCGAGGTCAGTTTCAGACTTTATATGTTTATATATATATATATATATATATATATATATATATATATATATATATATATATATATATATATTTATGTCACACCTATAACTTAAAAAATAATGGACCGATTTTGAGATTTTGATAAAATTTGGCACATACCTTCCTTTCGCAAGTCACTTGGATAAGTTCGTTAGCCAGGAAAATCCGCCGAGGTTTTCCCGGAAAATTTTGTGTTTTCTTTCGAAAAAAAATCGAAAAAAATTTATATCTCCAAAATTAACAAAGTAAGGGCAACCAAATTTCATACGCGGGTTTATATCGT
Organism: Tillus elongatus; assembly: GCA_964006375.1. Lineage (NCBI taxonomy): Eukaryota > Metazoa > Arthropoda > Insecta > Coleoptera > Cleridae > Tillus > Tillus elongatus. Next base: position 43,889,743 of record OZ023267.1, on the reverse strand, counting down.
TAGAGGAAAGTTACCTACCAAAATTTAGCTTCGTAGGTTAAATGACAAAAAAGTTACAGGCATTCAAAGAAAAATAAATTTGGGTTCTCCTCAAAACGTCAAAATCGCGATTTTAAACGTCAAAATTGGTGAGTACCTTCCTTTTGCAGGTGGATTGGATATGTTCGTTATCCAGGAAAATCCGACGGGGTTTTCCCGGAAAATTTTGTGTTTTCTTTGAAAAAAATTTATATCTCCAAAATTAACAAAGTAAGGGCAACCAAATTTCATACGCCGGTTTATATCATTAGAGGCAAGTTACCTACCAAAATTTAGCTCCGTAGGTTAAATGACAAAAAAGTTACAGGCATTCAAATAAAAATAAATTGGGGTTTTTCACAAAACGTCAAAGTTGCGATTTAAACGTCAAAATTGGCAACATTTAGGAAAAGAACTTGAATCTAATACGGGCTATGGAAATAAAATGTCTTAAGAAGAATGTTTTACAAACCCTGAAGTCTTAGTTTCAACCGTCATTGTCCTTCATTTTAATAAAATGTTTCCAGAAAATTCATTTCAAATAGACCCTTTCTCTGACGCTTGGCAGTAGTCTGAGCTATAGAGTTTATCGTTAATAGTATATAATTTTTGTAGAATTTTCGTTAAAAAAATCAATAAAGCTTAATATATCTGTTATTATACCAGATATGGAAAAAAATTGTATATATTAATTATAGGGTGTCTTAAACTACATGTTAAAAAATTATTTCTACAATCACAGGGTGGCCCATAAGTCGTTGGTGATACAAATTTTCTTTTTTTTTTTAATCAAACATGCCTTATGTTATTGCATTTTTGCATTTTCCATCGAAATATAATGCATGTTTGTAAGAACAAAAATTCTGGACGCAGTAAGTGCGTTATGGTAGCGAATTTTGATCAAATGCTTAATATTTGAATAGCTCAATTTGCTATTAACCTATAAGGTTGACCAAAAAACGAGTTTTTTCGGGAACACTTTAAGTTTACTTTCGGAAATTTTTTTACATTTTCAAACAATAAAGTTATTTTGATGAAACATGGCACATTGTTTTTACTATATAGATTATACTGGTAACCAAATTTGATGCCTGCTTTCTTAAAAAAACACACATTATTGCTATTAAAAAATAGTTTTATAAAAATTCACTACCATAACGCACTTGCTGCGTCCCGAGTTTTAATTTTTTATTTCATTATGGCATAAATTCTCACATTTTTTCACATTTAAAATTATTTCACTTGGTAAAGGCTTTTAATTATCTTCCCAAGACAAGTTTTTAAAGAGATAAGTAAAAATAGCAGATTTAGCCCTATAATAAATTTATTCACGGCAGTAAGAGTTAGTCTTACCTTTCATCTGCCCAATTTCTTAATTATGTACTAAGTATATCAGTTACATATTTTAAAATATTTGATTAATAAGACAGTTTTGATGTAGAGATATAGCAAATTGAGTACTGTGCTACCATTTATACCTAGAACAATTATTTATAGGTAAGTACAGATTGTAACTTAATATCCTCAGAAACAGCTTTCAGAGTATTCGTATACATACCCTTGAAATAGTAGTTTAACGGCGGTTTCAAGGTAGTACTTTAAATTATGATGAAATAAAATTATGGGTAAGAGAAATTTGCAGAATTATTCATGCTGAATTCATTTAGGTTTCAAGCTTATTGTTGATACAAATTCTATTTATAACTATATAATTAGAAAATTTTCACTGTTTTGTCATGTACAAGTTTTTATATTCATCTATAATAAACCAATTGTCTAAATTAAGAATATGCAGGTAAATATACAATTCAAATTACCCGCTGAGTTGTCAGTACTTCACGCGAGGTGGCGCTAGTGTACTTGTCACAAATATCACCAATGCTTTAGCATAGGAGTGTCACGTATTGTCATTATATAGTATTTGTTAAAATGATGTTCTGACTCGCAGCATGCAGTGTTCCAAGGTGGTGAATGCGGTGTTGTAACTTGATTTTTTATTGTACCCCATATGAAATAACCATTACGTGGAGGTGCTCCGTCGTGTTGATATAATAGGTTTATGCAATCACCTAGCCGCAAGGTATCCAAACAGTTAACTTAAAAATATGCAAGATTTTTAGATAGCGCTCACCCATATATGTTTTTTTTCTGTTTCAAGAGGAAGACATTGTTGTCAAGAATTCAGTATCCGTTCAAACACAAAGAAGAAACACAAAAAATATGTATTAAAATGCATGTAACCTTTTTCCACCGACGGATTTCAAAAAATAAAGACGCCATCGTATATAGGTTTAAAATGTATTAACTTAAAAAAATACAATATGCCTCACAAAAAAAAAGTTGACTGTCGTATCTTAGAAATCAATAGAGCTGTGTAAATTTTGACATCATATTTTAAATTTTCCTTCTCAAAAATTTCCTTATACGAAGTTGCAAATAAATATTTAAAAGAATTTGTCAGATGATGAAATAAAAAAAGTCTGGACGCAGCAAGTGCGTTACGGTAGCGAATTTTCGTAAAAGTGTTTTTAATGGCCATTAGGTCTTGTTTTTAAAAGAAGGACATTTGGTTAGCAGTATAACCTATATAGTAGTAACAATGTATCATATTTCACTAAAATAGCTTTGTTGTTTCAAAAAGTGCAAACATTTCCCAAAAATAGACTTAAAAATTCCCGAAAAAGGTGGTCAGATTTTCCTGGCCAACGAATCTCTTCAAGCTATTTACACACCTGACAAGATATAATTATTCACAGACAGCTTTAAGACCAAAATTGAAAAAAAAATTGATTATTTGTTGCGCGTATTCAGAGACATAATAGCTTTCTGACAACATTATGGACACTTACTTGAAAATCAAGAAAAGGTAGACCGAGATCAAAACTTGTGGAATACCTAGCCCAATTGATGAAGTGTGGAAGCTGACGCTGCAATGAAATCAAACGGTTTGCTGAAATCGTGGTTGCGAACATGGCGACATCACCTTTATACTGTGATGATAATGAGTACATCACCTATGCCATTCTCCCTGAAAGGCATCCCGCATAAAGTAGTGGTTCTGCACGTGCATGAAGTATAATGATTTGCAGGTAATTTTGTAAGGAAGCCATTATTCAAACAACCAGGCATTGCGTGGATGAAACAAATTAAAGTTTCCCCATAGCTACTGTTTTTCTTCGATCAGAACTTCCTAATACTTCACGATAACACATCTACTGCGACAGTTCATCTACGTGAATGCATTGTTTTGCCCTATACCTCACCCCACATATAACAAACATTATATATAATGACATATACACATACACACATAATATACCCACAGTCTACAGCCTTGGTACCTATACATGACTTGGAAGAATATAGAACTGTACGTAGTAGTCCTCGGATAATCAAAAAAATGTGTTTTGAAATACAAAAAGTCCTGACGCAGCAAGTGCGTTGTGGCAGCAAATCTTCTCAATTTAACAAGTGGTTACTTAAAAGGATAAATAAAAAATGTGTGACCAAAACGATACCGTAAAAGGCGAAACTGGTTACAGAGATGAAGCCAGAGAAGAGGTTCTACATCTATATCTGGTATGAAACGATTCTACAAAGTAAAGGTAACAACAACTAATGAAATATTATATTTATTTTTCATATTTTAGCACTTTTCGGTACTTTAGTCCAGAATAATTTTTTGTTTGTTTATAATGTTTAGTAAATTTTCTTACATCATGCAAAAAACATTTAGTCTTGTGCCTTCCGTTGACCTCCTGGTGGAGACAATTTTTTTTTTAAACGACCAAAACTCAATTCTCTATTAACCTAGAAACTTGAAATTTGATACATTGTATAATATAAAATAAAATTCGTCTAAATTTTTTACTATTTTCTGAGATACAAAAATTATCAGAAAGAAGATTTGTATTTTCCCAGGAAAAACTGGTCTGATTAAGCTGATGAAGGAACTTATCTAAGCTACATGTTTACAAAACAGGGATATCTACTACATTTAACCAAAACAATCAGTGATTTTTAGTGAATTTTCTTAAAAAAAAATTCACTAATGAGGAGATCCCGACTTTTTAATTTTGAAAAAAAAATATTCAAATGAGCGCTAATTAGGCCCCCCAGAATACATATTATGGGGGTCAGTTTCAATTTTTATATGTTTATATATATATATATATATATATATATATATATATATATATATATATATATATATATATATATATATATGTATCACACCGATAACTCAAAAAATAATAGGCCCAGGTTTTCCCGGAAAATTTTGTGTTTTCTTTCGAAAAAAATTTATATCTCCGAATTTAACAAAGTAAGGGCAACCAAATTTGATACGCGGGTTAACGTCCTTATAGGTAAGTTACCTACAAAAATTTAGCTATGTAGGTCAAAAGACAAAAAGTTATAGGCATTTAAAGAAAAATAAATTGGGATTTTCCTCAAAACGTCAAAGTTGCGATTTAAAACGTCAAAATCGGCAACATTTAGGCAAATAACTTGAATCTAATACGGGCTATGGAAAGCAAGTGTCTCAAGAAGGATGTTTTACAAACCCTGAAGACTTAATTTCAACCGTCATTGTCCTTCATTTTACTGAAATGTTTCCAGAAAATTCATTTCAAATAGACCCTTTCTCTGATGCTTGGCAGTAGTCTTAGCTTAGAGTTTATCATTTAATGGTATATAATTGTTGTAGAATTTTCGTAAAAAATCAATAAAGCTCAATATATCCGTTATTACATAAGATATGAAAAAAAAATTATACATTAATTATAGGGTGTCTTGAGCTACATCTTATAAAATATTTCTACAATCACAGGGTGGCCCATAAGTCGTTGGTGATACAAATTATCTTTTTTTTAATCAAACACGCCTTATGTTATTGCATTTTTGCATTTTCCATCGAAATATAATGCGTGTTTGTAAAAAAAGAAATTCTGGATGCAGCAAGTGCGTTATGGTAGCGAATTTTTATCAAATGCTTCATATTTGAATAGCCCAATTTGCTATTAACCTATAAGGTTGACCAAGAAACGAGTTTTTTTCGGGAACACTTTAAGTTTACTTTCGGACATTTTTCTACATTTTCAAACAATAAAGTTATTTTGATGAAACATGACACATTGTTTCTACTATATATATTATACTGGTAACCAAATTTAATGCCTGCTTTCTTAAAAAAAACACACAGTATTGCTATTAAAAAATATTTTTATGAAAATTCACTAGCATAACGCACTTGCTGCGTCCAGAGTTTTTGAGTTTTATTATAATCAATGAATCAAGAATTTTTTATTTTCTGTGAAAAAGGTGTTCTACGGAAAGCAAAATCCATATGTGAACAAAGATCGACACACAAGCGAGATTCATGTACAGATATATAATGTTATACAGGCATACAAAGATCCACGCAAAAGCAAGATCCACGGACAGATAAAGTTCTACACGCATACACAAGATCCATACGCAAACGAAAACCACACGCATACAATTATCCACACGTATGTAAGCGGAAGCTATATGTATACAATGATCTACATGCAAGCGACACCACACGCATGCAAATATTCACACGTATGTGAAGATGCGAGATCCATATGTGGACAAAGATCTACAGGTAAGCTAGAGCCACACTCTTGCAAAGATCCACACACAAGCGAAATCCATATGCAAACAACGATCTACACGTAATCTTGTGTAAAGATTTACACATAAGCGATATCCATATGCACACATAGAGCTCCACACAAGTGAGAACCACATGCATACAACATCCATACACTAATGAGAACAACACGTATATAAATATCCACACCTGCGTGAAGATCTAAACACATGCGAGGTCCATATTCGTACAAATATCTACAAGACAGTGGCGGCTCGTCAGATGACGCAGGTGAAGCGCTGCTTCACCTATATTTTTTGGTTAAGCTAAACTTTTTAATTCAAAATCCACCATAATTTTAATTTTTTTCATTCTCTCAAACTCATTTGGTATAACCACATAAAAATGACTTGTTACGTCGCGCCGCATTTGATAATGTATTTTTATAGTAATTTATGGTACGATATAATTTGCAGGCCCGCCCCTGTTCACCGAATTTAATGCATACACGCCGCAACGCGCAGCGTTTACATATTAATGACCACAAACTACTGTAGAGCGTCAAGCAACTGTGGACTGACTGAGTCAGATTTGTTCGTATACAAATGCTGCGTCTGCTCCGGGACGCTTGCATGAGACGGTTGCCATGGCAACCGCACGCGCACTGGTAGGTTGGTGTTTACTAGTGACACAAAAGTGATGCAGAGTTCTGATCCTGCTTCAAAGCTTATAGTTTCCATCGTTTGTTTAGATCGAGTCGGATCGTCAGAGGCGTGTTTTTATTTTAACTATGTTGCTGTTAAATAATCCGGTATGTGTCACATTTACAGACTTTGAAAAGGTGGATTTTTCATGTTTCTTTTTGGTAAGTGAAATTGATTTATTTATTATCGCCTTTAAAAGAATAATTTCAGAATAATAAACTATTAGATATAAAATTTCAAGTTACAGAAAAAGGGAAGGACCTTGAATTTGAAAAAAAAATATGCTCGTAGCCCGTCCCCCTATAAACAGATTTTCATAGGTAATACGCGCCGTATTATATTACCGTGTGCGTGCGTGTACAGTGTCCTCTCATCGAATATTCCTGGTCATTATTCCGAAAATTATTCCTTGTGAAAGTCTATATTTTTGTACAAATGGATTTTTCATTTAAATACTGAAGTGGCAGCAGAACACGTGACGTTGAAAATTATAAAAAAATTCGCCTGATGGCGGAGGGGGGGTCTTCATCTCCCTGGACTCCTCTTTGGGGCCACACGGATTCTGCTTCACCCACTCACAAAGTCACGAGCCGCCACTGCTACAAGATCCACACGTAAACGAGATCCATATGTGGACACGAATCCACACGAAAGCTATAACCATACGCATATAAACATCCACACGTATGTAAACATCTATATACATGCAAGGTCCATATGCATACAAAGATCCACACGCATACAAAGATCCACACGCATACAAAGATCCATACTCATATAAAGATCCACACGCATATAAAAAAGCACACGTATGTAAAGATCTACAAACAACCTAAATTTATATGCAAGCATATATACACTAAAGCGAGGACAACACGCATACATGCAGACAAAGGTCTACACGTGTTCAAAGATCTATTCGAAAGTGAGAACCACACGCATACAAAAATAACCACAGGCAAACAAAGATCCATACACAAAAGAGATCAATATGCAGATAAAAATCTACAAGCAAACGAGTACCACAGGCACACAAAATTCCACAGGTATTTAATATCAATACATAAGTGAGCTGCTTATACAGATAAAGGACTATACGCGTACAAAGATCTATACGCAAGCGAGAATTACACGCATACAAGAAAAATTACACGCAAGTGCGAACCACACGCATTTAAAGATCCACACGCGAGCGATATTCATAGGCACACAAAGAGCTATACGCAGCGACAACCACGCATAAAAAGATCTACAAACAAGCGAAAAACCATATATATAAACATCCAAACGTACGTAAAGATCTTCACACAAGAGATATCTACAGTGTGTAAAAGCCAAATGGAATAAATTCATTATTCCGTTTACTGTACATTCTTATAAAAAATCCCGAAACACGTCAAATGTAAATTATAAATTGACATTTTTAACGTGAAAATGCGATCCCTACCTTCATCCCCCTTCGAATGACAGGTACAACCCCCAATTGTTTAAAGGGCAAGTATAGGCTTGTGATATGTCGTTTGAAAGGTCTCTATTCAAAAATGTTATCGTTTTATTGCAACAATTAGGATAGAATAAAATAAAATCATGTGGTTACCGAAATTCGCTATAAAATACTCAAAACTTATTACAATATTGTAATTAGTATACTCAAAGTTATTTCCCGTTTAGGTCTTGAAGATAATAAAGTAAGAAAAAACCACAGTAATGTGCTTTTTACATTGTATCTATTAAAAAATACATCATAGAGTTTCCGAGGCAATGTTAGTTTGTTTAAAACGCCTAAGCAAATTGTTTTGTAATTATAAGTTGTGATTTAAATTGTGAGTATTCAAATTTTAGTTTGAATTTCGTTAACCTCAATTCTGAAAAATGGTTAGATTAACGGAAATGCATAAAATAACAGTTATACAAATGATTGGTTACGGAGATAAAACCGGAACACAACATGAAGTAACTCGCCTATTTCATGAGAAATTTCCTGATTTACCGGCTATATCCCAAGGAACAATTAGTAAAATAGAGAAGCAGTTTCGCGAGTTTGGTCATGTAAGGCAGATAAAAAGAGCAGACAATGCACTAAGTGATGAAATCAAATTAGATGTGATGCTTGAATTTGTGGAAAACCCACATACATCGGCTAGACAGGCATCCACTACATTTAATGTTAGCCATGCATCGATAGTTAGCATATTAAAATAAAATAAAATGCATCCCCATAAAATGATACTTACTCAGGAGCTCATGGAAGACGATTTTGGTAGGAGAACTTTTTTTTGTGAGCGAATGATGGATATGTTGCATAACAATATTATCCAAAGACGTTATGTTTTCTGATGAGTGCACTTTTTCACTTAACGGTCATGCTAATCGGCAAAATTGTCGCTACTGGGCAACGACAAATCGTCACCGGATGAGAGAAGAACACACGCAATACCCCCAGAAGGTTAATGTTTGGGCAGGGATTGTGGGAAACCATATCATTGGTCCCTTTTTCATTGAGGGTAATTTGAATGGCGATAATTATTTGGCACTACTTCAAAATGATATCATTCCAACTTTGGCAAATTTAGATCCTGATCCAGGAAACCCTCAAGTTCCAGTGAATACGATATAGTTTCAGCAGGATGGAGTACCACTACCACTCAATGTCCGGCAGTACCTCGATGCAATATTTACCAATCGGTGGATAGGGAGGCGAGGATCGATAGAATGTTCAGCGCGATGTGAAGAGCATTGTGTACAAAACTAAACCTTTTGATATAAAAGACTTAAAGGAGCAAATAACGCTTGCGATTAGGTCGATCACGCCTGATATGTTAAATAATGTTACAAGACAGTTTTATTTAAGATTAGGGTGTTGCCAAGAAGTTCGCGGTAAACATTTTGAACATCTACTTCATTTCATAGTTCTTTTTAGTGTTTTACATTTTATTACATTTTGCATTACATTTTAGTTTTTTATTGTATTTTAGCGAATTTCGGTAACCACATGATTTTATTTTATTCTATCTTAATTGTTGCAATAAACTTGAAAACGATAACATTTTTGAATAGAGAATGAACAGACCTTTCAAACGACATATCACAAGCCTATACTTCCCCTTTTAAAAAATTTGTGGTTTGTCATTCGAGGGGGGTTGAAGATAGGGATCGCATTTTCACGTTGAAGAATGTCAATTTATAATTTAATTTGACGTGTTTCGGGATTTTTGATAAGAATGTACAGTAACCGAAATAATGAATTTATTCCATTTGGCTTTTACACACTGTATATGCAGGCAAAACAAATATCTCGACGTATGTAAAGATCTATATGCAGATCTACCTGTAAACGAGAACCACGGGCATGGTAAGATCCACGCATGGGTAAAGATCTACTCGTATGTATAGATCCACACAAAAGCAAGATCAATATGCAGGCACATAAGATCTACAAGTAGGTGAGGGTAACACCATGCGCATACAACCATCGGCACGCCAACTAGTTATATTATTACTTCTTTGAAAAATATAAGAACTAATTTTAAATTGACGGAGTAAATGGCATTAACTCTGATGTCAGTATTTTCTAACTGGACAGACTGTCCAGGACTCAGACATGGGAAGTCAATAATTGACGGACCCAGTTCAAAGAGAGCTGTGTGGCTGCTAAATATTAGCAGAGAACAGCTCAGAAACATAACAGGTCTCTTGACGGGACACATTGCCGTCAAGAAACACCTGCTTAAAATGGGGCGGTTCGAGGGGGACCTCGCATGCAGACTCTGCAGCGAGGGGGAGGAATCAGCCCAGCACATCTTGTGTAAGTGTAAAGCTCTGGACCGCAAAAGACAACTGATCTACGGTCAGTCTAGACCGGAGACAGAGCAATATAAAACTTTACCCTACCAATCGCTGTGCAGACTAGTTCAAGGCACAGTGATTTTGGAATGGGTGGAGTAAAAAGACTAAGGGCATGCACAATAAGCCAAAGGTTGCAGTGCTATCGGGGTGGCAAAGCCGCGGACGAGCCCTGAGGGAGATAAAAAAGTATTTTCTATCTTAAATTTATACGTTTTCTGGCTAAAACAATTCTGGTCACAGGTAATGAAAGAAAATGATTTCTCACTGGGTCGCTCATATAGTTTTTTATTCATTTTCAAAATTTATTAATCGTTTAACTAACCATAGAAGTTTTTTAAAGAAAAATATTTTTTAAATAACAATCTAGCTGAAAAATACATAGACCTGACTGAAAGTTCTAAGAAAAATCAAGGCATAGTTTTTCAGCATAATTTAAATTAAATGGTTTTATTATAAAACTAAAACTTTCTTTGTTTTCGGATAATAATTATGTTTCAGTAAATAACTGCAAACGTTTAAACTTTGATCTATGCTCTTTTAGAGATGTCACAGATCAAATAGAACTGGCGCAAAGGGGAGGAAAATAGGTCAGCACTAGGGCAAACAGGTAGCTGATTTTTTAATTCAATTGACTATCGATTGATTGTGTACACATCTTTTAACATTAGCTTGCAGCAAGCCTGCAAAAGCCTCTCGCACACACTGGAGCTAAAGCGATTCTTATGCATCCTGACGCCATCATAACCAGAATATACATAACAAGCGTACTTCAAAGACCATTCTCAGTTCAAAATAAAGGGGAAGAAACATATATCATGGATGATATATTCTTGGTTTTACAAACAATAGGTTTACCATAAGTCCAGAATGACCAACAATTTTAAAGACCGTGGTTTGATAGTGTCGCCCCGAATATTACACGCAAGGTATCATGGTTGTACATTTTACGAAGTATTTTGGTAACAACTCAACCAAATTAAAAAACTCTTATGACGTAGGCTGCTAACATATTAGCTTAAAAAGCGAGAGGGCATAGGTTTGATTCCGGACGGGATAAAGCGAACTTGTTCTGGTCCAGACAAAATTTTTGGTGTAAAAATTACTTTTTAACAACCACAGTAGCTGGTGGTGGTGTCAGTCAAAAACGCATAAAATGAAAAAATTTAGATTTTATGCATTAAATATTGAAATTTTTAACTGTTTCCAAGACTCAAGATAAACTGAAAAAAGTTCTACAAGTATTAATTAAAAAAAAAATGCCCTGGAGGTCCCGGGATTGAACTCTTTAACAACTCAACCTTCCCTTTGTATTTTGTTAATTATCATTTTCTTTTAGAATAAACTATTATTTTACTATTGGCTGTAAACAAACCAATCAACATTTACATCGTTGAACTGGTATTGAAATAATCTTTCAGGCTAACTAAACAAAATTTCGGGACGCAGCAAGTGCGTTATAGTAGCGAATTTTCATAAGAATTGTACACTATATTATTATACGGCATCTTAGTGAAGTTAATACTTTAAACTTACCCACACCTTGAAGATCGATTTTAGAGTTCTTAGTACGCGCACATTTGAAGAATTGTTTCGAAAGTGTTACCATCTATATCTCTCTATTATCACAAAAAGCTTGCGTTCTAACTCCTTTTGAGAAAAATGCCCAAAAACTCAATTTTTTATGAAGCTAAAGAACTAAATTTTGCTATATCTGTAGATAAGTGTAAGTCGCTTTAAAAGAAACTTGTACTTCAAATTTCATTAAAGTTATACAGAAGATTTCCAGAAGGCAACTTAATTCATATTTAAAAAAGTAAAGTATCTGCCAAATTATAAACGTAGCAGTTATTTTTTCTTATTAATCGCCAGTATGATTTCGTTTTAGTCAACATAATCAAACCGGTTTTTTCCAATATCAACAATAACAAAATTATAATTTCAGACTCATAGGTGACAAACTTTTTTAGGCGTTTTAAACAAAAATGATATCTTGTTCAAAACGTATGAAATCTGTGCACTACTGTTTCTCGAAATGTCAAAATAAAACATAAAAAAATATACATTCATCGAGCTGGATTCGATCGCGTAACCTTCTGCTTAGGAGGCAAGCGCGATGCCCCCTGCGCCATCTAGGCACACCTCAACTAACGTTTTATTTGCGTGATACTTTAGATCGGCTTTATGCCCGGTATATTATATTGAAAGTAAACGTAACAATTAATTACAGAATTAGTAGAATTACCATTGAAACACGACTGTTTCAATCTTATATGACGTCTTATGTTTAAGTTTAAAGATAAAAGACTATTTTAGAATCATTTTTATAGACTTGGCTTGATTTGATTTACATTTCTGATATATTATGCGACAGCGGATTTTTCTTAATGAAATTTCGCCAATAGAGTGTGCCATTTAAGTTAGCTTTACTCCGAAAACTGGGAGCCTGATAATAACGGTGATGTAGAAATGAAATTTGTCACATTTTAAAGCACGATGAATAGACGATTTCGCGAGGCCGGTAACTTGAAGAATTCGTTGTATGCCGTCACGGCTTCGAGTCCTGTATTAAGAAGGTACGATTTTCTCACTCGAATGTGGTGGCTTCTGATGAGGTATGGGTGGGGTACTTTGTCTCTATGTTTGCGTAAACTCGCCCTGCGCAAGCCTAATATTTCTGGATGTGGAGTTTGTCTACTGTTAATATTGTTATAATTATTTCGTTGTGCAACAAATTTCCCTACGTGGCAGATGTTCGGTTACCCTGAGGAATGGTTATGAAAGCACGTGTGAAATCCACCGGTTCAAAACAAGATGATCTGCTTAGTTGAGAGTATAGACATTGTCGTATCTCTCGGCGCTGCGACCCTGATGAGTCTTTTGTGCATGAATCTATTTTCTAATAGTTGCCCAAAATATTTAGACTTTTTATATAGTCTGCTATCTTTTTGGGGGCTCTTTTACCTATTTCCTGAGGTGTTAGAGTCACCCCTCCAAGGTATTTGATCCTCTGGCAGAACTGAGCCATGCAGTCGCATAGTAATTGTTCTGCTGTTTCTGTTTCACTGTCCGCCTTACCCATCTTAATGGTGATACCTTACTGAGTGTCCTGTGAAAAGTTCTGTGCTTATTATCCTGTTCGTTTCAAGTAACAGTCCAGACTTCTCTATTGATATGGTGATAAATCGTTTGCCTGTCTTAAGCCTGGCGTTTTCCTCCACTATGACAGCATTTGGTTCTTCTCTCAAATATCAGTTCATTTCTCACATGTCCACAACAGGGCTCTGAACCATGAATGGTGTTGCTGCTGCCCTTTTTGCCAGGCTATCTGCTTCCTCATTTCCTTCAGTGCCTTGATGCGCTGGTACCCACATCAAAGTTACTTTGTTTTCCGTTTTTTGAGGTTCCAGGTAAGTTGAGACTTGGTTTTGAGAGATCTCAGAATGTTTAGTACTGCCTGTCTGCCTGAGAGGATGTATGCACTCTTGTGCACGGGGATAGCAAGCATTTCTGCTTGAAAGATGGTCGAAGATTTTCCGAGCGACTTAGCGAGTTCAAAGTTAGCTCCTTTTATTCCCAGTCCCGCTCCCTCCATTTGTTTAGACCCATCTGTATACTAACAGATCAAATGTCAGCTAAGCTGGACTTTATAATCCCATCTGACGTGGTCATAAATGACTAGCTGATTATAAAGTCCAGCTTAGCTGGCATTTGATCTGTTGGTTTGGCGAGTGATTCCAATGGACCAATTTACAGGATCTTCAAGTGGCCAACCAAGTCGCCTGGTTTAAATTTGTCTGCTTGAAATAGTCTTGAGGCAATTAGTGCTGCTTCCCTCGTCACGCATACCTGCAGCATTGCCTGTATTGCAGCTAAAGGGCATGACGCCATAGCTACCGTTATTCCAAGACAGTTCAACCTCTGCAATCTGCTTTGTGTTGAGGCTTCTTCCGTTTTTATCCACCATACTATGTGACCTTGGGTTTAACCACAGTTTGGTATATCGAATATACCATCCTGGGATTCAGCCTCCATGTCTGTCATACGAGTCTACGTCATGTCCTGATTGTCATTGTGGCACTCGAAAGAGTTTTCCCCAGGAAGTGTCTTATGAGGGTTGACATTTAGCCTGTCTCACACCAGTTCCTTACTATATTTAGGGCCATTTGCATTAAGCTGGGTATTACAGCATCATGCTTGCCGTTTACTGTTATGACAATATCATCTGCGTATGCTTAGATAAATCATGTTCCGCTCAATATAGTCATACTTTTATCTACGAGCGACCACAGCAGAGGTGGTAGCACTTCCCCTTGAGGACAATCTTTTGCCGTCGTTACTGTTGCGTTGGTGTCATTTGTGCTAGCCGTGATTACTAGGCTTTTTAGTAATGACTCAATCCCATCTTACAACGCGGAATTCCACTCCTTTCTTGTAGAGCCCGTTTAATGGACTAATATGAGGTGGTGCCAAAGGAACCCTCTATGTCAATGAATGCCCTAAGGCCTACTTCTTTGATCACCAAAGTTTTTTTCTATACCCTTCACTAAACAATGTAGGGCAACTAATGTGGATTTGCCCGCCTGATAGGCGAATTGTTGTACACGGAGAGGTTTTCTGGTTTCCTCACTTCTAACGCCTTCTCCATGGTCTCTGGGAGAAAGGATGTGAGGCTAATGGGGTGGTAGGGCTTTGCTTCGCCCGTAGCGGCGACGTCCTGTCTTTGGTATAACACCACATTTGCCTTTCTTCCATGCCTGGGATTAAACTAGCTTTGAATATTCGTTGCAGGTGGGGTTTTTTAATACACCCCCCCCCCCCGTAGCAAGGTCGGAAATATGCCGTTTCTGCCAGGGGATTCATAGGGTTTAAAACCCGCCTTCGCCCATCTAATTCTGCCGATATTGAAGATTTTTTTGCCAGTCTTTTCCCAACTCTCACTGCGTTTCTCAACCCTCGAAATCTTTCATTACAAACACAACAATTTTAGGAATGATAAAATTGAAAAAGAGAGTAGCGATATAATTGAAGAGCTAGAAGTTGTGCAGTAGGTAAACACAAACAAGCATTGACAAATGTCAGTGCAATTTCCTGCAGGTCAGACCATTTCCTACATATATCCGATATTTTAATATTATAAAAGTACACCTACCAACCCCTACCCCCGTAATTCACGTAATTGGCTTCAGGTTATTTTGGTACAGCTTAAAAACTTTGCAGGCAGTTAAATTTCCTACAGGCCAGACTATTTCCTACCTACACACGATTTATTGATATTATATAAGTACACCAACCCCCACCTCCGTAATTCACGTAATTGGCTGCAGGTTATATGGTACAGCTTAAAAACTTTACAGGTCAATGCAATTTCCTGCAAGTCAGACCATTTTCTACCTTTACAAGATATGTTGATATTATAAAAGTACACCAACCAACCCCCACCCCCGTAATGCACGTAACTGGCTGCAGGTTGATATTATACAGCTTAAAAACTTTGCACGTCAGTGCAATTATTTGCAGGTCAGACCATTTCCTACCTATACACGATATGTTGATATTATACAAAGTACACCAAGCAACACTCACCACCGGTAATTAACGTAATTGGCTGCAGGTTGATATGGCACAGCTTAAAAACGTTGCAGGTCAGTGGAATTTCCTGCAGCTCAGACCATTTCCTACCTATGCAGCCAATTATGTTAAGTATTGGGGTGGCGGCTGGTTGGTATAGTTTTCAAATATCAGTATATCATTATGTTTAGGTAAAAAATGGTCTGACCTGCAGGAAATTGCACCGAACTTTTTAAAGTAAAACACATCAACCCTGCAGCCAATCATGTGAAGTATAAAGGTGGGGGTTGGTTGGTATAGTTTTATAATATCAGCATATCTTGTGTGGGTAGAAAATTGTTTGACCTGCAAGAAATTGCACTGACCTGCAGAGTTTTTTTAAGTAAAACATATCAACGTGCAGCCATTTATGTCAAGTACAAGGGTGGGGGGGGGGTGGTTTGGCTGGTGTAGTTGTATAATATCAGCATATCCTGTATAGGTAGAAAGTGGTCTGATTTGCAGGAAATTGCAATGATCTGCACAGTTTTTAAAATAAAACTGATCAACCTGCAGTCAATTACTTATGTGAAGTATGGGGGTAGGGGTTGGTTGGTGTCGTTTTAAAATATTAGTATGTCGTGTATAGATAGAAAATAGTCTGCCCTGCAAGAAATTGCACTAACCTGCAGAGTTTTTAAAGTAAAACATATCAACCTAGTGCCTATTATATGAAGTATGGGGGTGGGGCGGGTTGCGGTGCTATCGGGGCGGCAAGGCCGCGGACGAGCCCTGAGGGAACAAAAAAAAATGGGGGTGGGGCTTGGCTGGTATAGTTTTATAATATCATCATACCATGTGTAGGTAGAAAATGGACTGACTTTCAGGATATTGGACTGACCTGCAGACTTTTTCAAGTAAAACATATCAACTTGCAGCCACTAATGTCAAATATGAGGGTGGCCGTTGATTGGTGTACTTTTATAACATCAGCATATCGCGTATAGGTAGAACATAGTCTACCTTGCAAGAAATTGCATTGACCTGCAAAGTTTTTACATTATAACATGCTGACCTGCAGTCAACCTGCTGACCTGCAAATTAGAAACACCCGAGAATTTGTTATTAAGAGAAAAGTCTTATCTATACAAAAACTACAGTTAGCCATACGAAAGCCTCATGTAGTTTTTAAGGCAATCGAATATCTCTTTAGAGTAACCTCCTATAAAATACAGGCTGATCCATTTGAACCAAATGAACACAGTAATCAACTTGGCATGTGTAAACAGTAATAAAAGTGTGAATAGCGTCAGAACCGCTGCACTTGGTATAGGGAACCCTAGCATCATATGAAAGGGAATTATTTTCTCTATGGAATTCAACCAAAAAAATATAGGGTGTTTCATTTGAAATAAATGAAATAATCTGCTTTGTATGTGCCAATAATAAAGCTTGAATTTTTGAACGCCCTGTAGAGTATTGCTAAATATTGACTACAGCAGTTGATGAAGTACCAAATCCACCATCAAAAGCTAGTGAGTTTTTTTTTACGATCATCTGACAATGGAGATAAGATTTTTTCGAAAACCTCACATTCATCGAAAAATCAAGATATCTGGGAAACCATAATAGCTAGGTGTAGAGATCCTTGGAGTAAGTGAAACTTATTTTTCCCATAGAATTCAAAAACGTTGTCAAATACCGGGTGTTCCGTAAAAAGGAACATAACTTTCAGGTTTCACAGTTTTTTAGATTACCTGTATGTTTGAAAATAATTGTAGGTTGTGGTCCCTTTCAACCTACACAATCACCGTTTGAAATAAATTCAAAATAATGAAAAATATAGACGTGAGAGCCCGTGGCGTATGTGGTGGGCCACTCTGTATAAAGTCTGAAACTGGTCTCAGTTCTCGGTCATTTGGTAAAAACTTTAAAATTTTAAAACTCGCGATCGCCTTATGTATAAAGTCTGAAACTGGTCTCAGTTCTCGGTCATTTGGTAAAAATTTTCAAATTTTAAAACTTCGGATCGCCTTATTGATGTTTTTACGAAAATGCGCTATAACAAATTTAAATCAAAATAGCACGGCTAAATTTGGCGACTAGGTCAAAATTCAAATTGATTAAAAAATCCACTTTTAGTGTTTTTTAATCCATGTAAGCATCGAAATTCTCAATACATGATCGTTAATCAGTGTAGTTTTAGTTTTGACCTTACTAAAATGCCTCAACAAATACATTGAGCATTTGCAAAGCTCAACATTTCAACAAACACAATTAACACGAAAGACAACATTAAAAAAAAACAAAGCTTATCAGATCTTTGTATTAAATAAACTATCCCCCTTTTACTACGTGAATTAAATATAGAAAACAGTGTTATCCTACACAACAATCTCAGATCAATCTTCGGCATAACTTGGTGATCAGATTTTTCAACCTATTTTCTTATTATCTACCATAAAAATTAATTCGCAAATTAAAAACAAATACAAGATCCAAAAATAACATGTCATTCTTTTATTCTTTTTCACTTACTCATTGTTGTGAGTGTAGTAAGCATCTGAGCCTAATCCATTCATGAAACAGCCAAATGGAAATACCACATCTCACTAAACACACCACCAGTTACCCTTTATATAGGTAATTAAATTAAATTGTGACAGTAACAAATCAACCACCACCTACGGACGTCCCGACGACACAACGTATCCTCATGTACAATTCAAAAGACATTATTTTACCCCACATCAAAATGTCAATTTATAACCATCGAAGATGGCATTGCGCATACGCACCTTAAAAATGACATCACCAATCGATACGCACTTCTAGTATGTGACGTTATGCTTCAGTGATGACGTCATACGTCCATTTATATATTGCCAAAATGCCATTGACAATTTTCGGCATCCACGTCACGTGAATCCATTCGGTGTAAACATTTTCCTAGGTTTTTGATTTGCTGCTAATTGACAGCACTTTGGTGTAGTTTACATTGAAGTATATATAGGTCTCTCTGTTACACCACTCATTTGATAAATGTGGTTTGTTTTCTTTCAAAACCAGGTTCTAGACCATGTGAAATTTTATGAATGGAATTGCCACAGTTCTCACAACATATACCGACGTCCCTCATATTGCACCTTTATTCGTTGGCATATATAGAGCCTGATAAAATAAGCAAATAAAATGTATGGCGACGTGACAAACTGAGATTTTAAATCGCAACATTTTGAATGACACCAAATATTTACCTCTATTACCAAAACAGCAAATAATGCTATAAGAAATATTAAATTTTCAGTAAATAAGATGGTTTTTGGGTTAAAATAATTATGTTTCAATTTTAACCACAAGGCTCGAAAAAATAGTTTTATGGCTTCCGATATTTAGATGCGTGGCAATAAAAAAGTAATGAGTGAAGATTGGAACCTGTGATGAGCACTGATAAGTACAATTTGGAGAACTTAATTCATCACAATACAGGTTTTAAACCAGAAGATCGTTTCCCTAACAAAGTTGGCATCATCAGAGGGATGAATGAACTAAGCGAATATATATATATATATATATATATATATATATATATATATATATATATATATATATATATATATAGCCGCAAGGAGACAACCGCATACACGTGTTTCAAGCTTATTAGCCATCATCAGTACGGTATAGCCAGGTGAAGATGAGAACACTCTGGATGAAGATGCAAAAATACACGGAGTCACAACAGGCAACCAGTGCACATTTGCAGCAACATTTGGAAGACCCCCAATCCGAGGGAAACAACCAAAATAGCCACGGAGGCAAAGAAATCACCTACGTGGGCATCCGGTGCCCAGAAAGTTATATTAACTATAACAGGATTTATAACACGGCATTTCTGTACTATACAAGGAGAAGGGTTAAGGGCAAAGCATTTTTGCATCTTCATCCAGAGTGTTCCCATCTTCACCTGGCTATACCGTACTGATGATGGCTAATAAGCTTAAAACACGTGTATGCGGTTGTCTCCTTGCGGCTTTGCCCGTAACACCTCTCTTTGTATAGTACAGAAATGCCGTTTTATAAATCCTGTTATAGTTAACATAACTTCCTGGGCTCCGGATGCTCACGCAGGTGATTTCTTTGCCTCCGTGGCTAGTTTGGTTGTTTCACTCGGATTGAGGGTCTTCCAAATGTTGCTGCAAATGTGCACTGGTTGCCTGTTGTGACTCCGTGTATTTTTGCATCTTCATCCAGAGTGTTCCCATCTTCACCTGGCTATACCGTACTGATGATGGCTAATAAGCTTGAAACACGTGTATACGGTTGTCTCCTTGCGGCTTTGCCCTTAACCATTCTCCTTGTATAGTACAGAAATGCCGTGTTATAAATCCTGTTATAGTTTATATAACTTCCTGGGTTCCGGAAGCTCATCCAGGTGATTTCTTTGCCTCCGTGGCTATTTGGGTTGTTTCCCTCGGATTGAGGGTCTTCCAAATGTTGCTGCAAATGTGCACTGATTGCCTGTTGTGACTCCGTGTATTTTTGCATCTTCATCCAGAGTGTTCCCATATTCACCTGGCTATACAGTACTGATGATGGCTAATAAGCTTGAAACACGTGTATGCGGTTGTTTCCTTACGGCTTTGCTCTTAACTGCCCTTAATTCCCCTTAACTTAATTTTTTTCTCCGAAAATTACAAAGTTATTTTAATGACATTTGGCGGATATGTTGCCGTGGGAAAGGTTTTACTACATACCAAAATTCAACAACCTAAGTTTATTGAAAATTGAGTTATCAAAGTTTGAAGCATTAAATAAAAATTCACTACCATAACGCACTTGCTGCGCCCCGAACTTATTTGTCTATCGGTATGTATGTCTGTATGTTTGTAGCCACGATAACTTTAGAACGAATTGAGAATGCGTCTTCAAGTTTAGTACATAGTTACCACCCGACAAACGAACGGTTCGGAATTTTTTTAGGTAAAATCGCTCTCCATGGGGTAGGGGATGAAGATGTCTCATTTATTTATTCATTTTTATTTATATATTTATTAGTTGGTAATAACTGTACAACGTCCTATACAAGACAGCTAAGCTTGTGCTTGTATAAAATAGTATTTAGAAATCGTCTTCAAATTTAGTACACAGTTACCACCCGACAAACGAACGGTTCGGATTTTTTTTTTTGGTTAAAATCTCTCCCCAGGGGGTAGGGGATGAAGATGCCTCATTTATTTATTCTTTTTTATTTATATATTTATTAGTTGGTAATAACTGTACAACGTTCTATACAAGACAGCTAAGCTTGTGCTTGTATAAAATAGTATTTAGATCACGTACTAATGTAAAACCCAAATATTTCTAAATATCAAAAGGTTATATTTCTAATAATTTAATAAATGGCCATTTTCTTACACAATTTGCTTGATTGTCTCTTTTCATTGTAACGCAGCGGCCATTAACAAACAAATAAAACATATTGTCACATTTGTCTATGATAATTGAGTTTATGGACTTTGTTGCTTCTATGGGCAGATGTCGTATATAAAGTGTGTTGGTAAGAGCGAACACTCTGGAATGATATTTCTAGAAGGGACCAGAAGTAACAGGTGTAGAATAGTGTAGAAGGTCTAGAATCTCTATGGACGAGCGGTGCGCAGAGTAAGTTAGTTCAGTATTGATAGTGCGGTGTAAATAAGTGATCATTGAGTATTAAGCGAGTCAGCAAGTGTTGGTGTATAGGAAGCGATCATAGAAGGCGAATGTTGGAATATAATTCTATGGACATTTAGTAAGAGGCAAAATAATTTAGTTGATACTGGTGTTGGAAAATAGTTGGTTATAATAAAATAGTAGTTTGAAAAGCTGTGTTTGTTCGTCAACAAGTCCAGAACCCCGTAGAACGTAACAACTGGTGTCAGAAGTGGGATTTTCAAGCTGCTAGCAGAAATATTTTCCGGAATATTCGTTGAACAACGTGGAAATTTCTAGAATTTCTGGAAGATCAGTGTCAGCAGTAATTCATAATTGGGTGTGTTCTTGAAACAGAATAACCTGTGTACCAGCTTTAAGTACGTCTATGCCTAAGACACGTAGCGCTAGAGCCAATATGGACGCACAGCTATTGGAATTGATTAAAGAAATGAAAGAAGAAGCCAGAAAAACAGAAAAAAAGCCCGAAAAAGAGATGAATAAGCCAGAAAAAGAGAAAGAGGTTAAAGAAGAGCGGAGAAAAAGAGACGAAGAAGCGAAAGAAGAAATGAGAAAAATAGACGAAAAGGCCAAAGAAGAAATGAGAAAAAGAGATAAAGAGTCCAGAAAAGAGACGAAGAAGCCAAAGAAGAAATGAGAAAAAGAGATGAAGAGGTCAGAAGAAGAGACGAAGAAGCCAGAAAAAGAGACGAAGAGATAAGAGAAGAACTGAGAAAAGTGGACGAAGAAGTCAAAGAATAAATGAGAAAAAGAGATGAAGAAGCCAGAAGAAGAAACAAAGAAAATTCTGCAAGAACACGCCAGCAGAATTAAGAATATTACTTCGTGTGTGGACGAACGTATGAAGCAGGTAAAAGACGACATCTTCCAACAAGTAGAAAGTCGAGTATGGGGTATCAGCGACGATGTACATGACAAGCTGACGAGTGTGCAGGAAGTACAAGCGGAGGTACAGGAAAAAATGCAATCACTAGAAAAGAAGTATGATACCCTAGTCAGGGGAAACATCAGACACAAAGATAGCCACGTAAGAATTAAGGTTCCCACATTTGATGGCTCAGTCCCAGGGGGTATTTATCTACGCCAGTTCGAAGCCGCTGCTACAGCAAATGGTTGCGGCGAGAGAGAAAAAGCGACCTCGTTAATAGTAGCTCTCATAGGAGATGCCCTCGACGTGCTTCAAGGTATTCCCAGGGAAGAACCGCTGAGTTTTGACAGCATCAGACATCAATTAGAAATAAGGTTTGGCGACCAGCATTTACAACAGTTGTATCGATTGTAGTTGAAAAATCGTTGTCAGATACCGGGCGAAAGTATCCAACATCTCCACGCCGACGTTGTCAAACTGACGCGATTAGCCTACCCCATAGCTCCGATGGAGTTTTTAAACCAGCTGTCGGTGCAAACCCTCATTGACGCCATCAGAGATACCGAGACGCAGCAGGCGCTGAGGATGGCGAGACACAAAAACTTGAAGGATGCTTTGGCACATTCCTTGGAGTTTGAAGCGGTAAAGCAAGCGTCGGAAAGTCATGTGAAAGTTCGCAGTCTCCAACTCCAAGAAGAACATAAAACAAATTCATCCAAAATCATGCAGCTACTAGAGAAAATAGCAGAACAAATAAGGCCGACGTCTCATGAACATCCAATAAGAGCTCACCGTGCAAATGCCTTGCGCTGCTGGAACTGCGGCAAGGTGGGACATATAAGGGGCGAATGTTGTGCTCTAAGATCACACCTGAGGGAACACCTTTGTTGGAACAGAGCCGATGTCGACAGGATGAATAGGGCCCGCCAAAATATTTGTGCAAGTAGAAGCACCAGAACAACAGCAACTACACGGAAGAACCAGCACCACCTAAGAACTACGCTTAAAGAAAGCTCCGACATATTGACGAGAAGTAAAACCATCCACTCTGCTGTCGGAATGCAAATACGAATAGAAAGCGACTGCATGAAGACCAGTTATGACGTGCGAGCCAGTTCACCTGGTTTTAAAGAAGAAGATCGGGTGTTGTTCTACAATCCAGTACGACGCAAGGGACGGTCACCGAAACTACAGAAATTATGGGAAGGTCCTTATAAGGTGATCAGAAGAATCAATGCCGTTGTCTACCGAATTCAGAGGAGCCCGAAGAGCGAGATGAAGGTGGTCCATATGCACACACTTACGCCATTTCAAGAAATGTCAGAATTCGACCGGGACGATCGAATGTAAGAGGGCGGGGGGGATGGGGAGGTTGGTGGTGTCACATTTGTCTATGATAATTAAGTTTATGGACTTTGTTACTTCTATGGTCAGATGTCGTGTATAAAGTGTGTTGGTAAGAGCGAACACTCTGGACTGATATTACTAGAAGGGGCCAGAAGTGGCAGGTGTAGAATAGTGTAGAAGGTCTAGAATCTCTATGGACAGTATAAATAGACGAGCAGTGCGCAAAGTAAGTTAGTTCAGTATTAATTAGTGCGGTGTAAATAAGTGATCATAGAGTATTAAGCGAGTCAGCAAGTGTTGGTGTATAGGAAGCGATCACAGAAGGCGGATAGTGGAAAATAATTCTATGGACATTTAGTAAGAGGAGAAATTATTTAGTTGATACTGGTGTTGGAAAATAGTTGGTTATAATAAAATAGTAGTTTGAAAAGCTGTGTTTTGTCGGTCAACAAATCCAGAACCCCGTAGAACGTAACAATATTATTATTGTGACTCAATTTGTTTTAAATAATAAGTATATTAAATACAAGCGCATACTGAATGAGAGCTTGTGAAAAAATAGAACATAAAGCACACCTTGCAAAACAAAACCATCAATGCACTTGTGAATAATCCTAGAGTTTAAAATAGTGTGTATATATTTTCATACCTCTTGAAGTGAGTTTTGCTTCTTTGTGGTAAGATTTAAATATCTTTCCTGACCCTGGCAGAACTTTGCGGTCTGTTTTTCAAATTTCTTTTTCTCATTTTTCACGCTCCCGATGTGTTTCTTTCTGAAGTCTTCCAGTGGCTTGACAACATGTGAATATACGTTCTCCAACTGAAAAGGAAAAGTAATTTGTTAGATGTTCGCAACAGGAAATTCTTAATGAATGGGTACAAACATTTTAATAAAACAAACGAATACAAAAAAGGTACCAAAGACAGACGTGAAAAAAAATGTCTGTTTGAACGTACTTCCATTTATTAAGCAGAAGCCCGTATTTTGTACATAAACGTAAAAATTGAAAAACTGGCTTGTAATAGAGCTGCTACGAGCAACGTGTTTCGCTTTTACCATCTTCAGGGTTAACCAAACAAAGTTTTGTATACAGGCAGGCCTATTAAGCAGGCTTCTTCACTTCCTTTTTAGTTAAATAGTATTTATCGAGAAATTTAAAGAATTTAGTTCCTCATTTGTAATGGGAAATTTTTACAAGGTGTATTGAAAAAAAAATCACAAAGATCTATTTCATACAGTTCTAAACCAAAATAAGTAAAAACTTGTGGACGCAGCAAGTGCGTTATGGTAGTGAATTTTCATAAAAATGTTTTCAATAGCAAACATGTTTTTTTAAGAAAGCAGGCATCAATCTATATAGTAGAAACAATGTGCCATGTTTCATCAAAATAACTTTACAAAAATTTCCGAAAGTAAACTTAAATTGTTCCCGAAAAAACTGGTTTCCTGGTCAACCTTATAGGTTAATGGCAAATTGAGCTATTATAATTTGAAGCATTTAATGAAAATTCGCTACCATAACGCACTTGCTGCGTCCCGAACTTCTTTTGTTACAAAGATGTATTATATTTCGATGGAAAATGCAAAAATGCAATAACGTAGGGCGTGTTCGATTAAAAAAAAGTGAATCACCAACGACTTATGGGCCACCTGTAATTGTGGAAATATTTTTTAAGATGTAGCTCAAGACACCTATAAATAATGTATACCAATTTTTTTTCGTAACTTGCATAATAACGGATATATTGAGCTTTAATGATTTTTTACGAAAATTTTACAAAAATGATATACCATTAAACGATAAACTCTATAGCCAACACTACTGCCATCAGAGTAAGGGTCTATTTTAAATTAATTTTCTTGAAATATTTTAGTAAAATGAAGGACAATGACGATTGAAACTAAGAGTTCAGGCTTTGTAAAGCATTCTTCTTGAGATATTTTCTTCTCATAGCTCATATTAATTTCAAGTTCATTGCCTAAATATTACCAATTTTGACGTTTTAAATCGCGAGTTTGACTTTTTGAGGAAAACCCAAATTTATTTTTCTTTAAATGCCTGTAACTTTTTTGTCCTTAACCTACAGAGCTAAATTTTGGTATGTAGCTTACCTATGATGTTATAAACCCGCGTACCAAATTTGGTTGCCCTTACTTTACATTTTTTCAAATGAAACCTCAAAATTTTCCCGGAAACCCTCGTCCGATTTTCCTGACTAACGAACTTATCCAAGCCATTTACAAAAGGAAGGTATGTGCCAAATTTTATCAAAATCGGCCCATTATTTTTTGAGTTATCGGTGTGATACATACATACATACATACATACATACATACATACATACATATACATATATACACACATATATATATATATATATATATATATATATATATATATATATATATATATAAATATATATATATATATATATATATATATATATATATATATATATATATATATATATATATATATATATATATATATATATATATATATACAAACATATAAAAATTGAAACTGACCCCGGATATGGGTTCTAGGGGTCCTAGTTCGCGCTCATTTGCAAAAATTTTTTCAAAATTCAAAAGTCGGGATCTCCCCATTGGTGATTTTTTTCTACGAAAATTCACTAAAAATCCAGACGCAGCAAGTGCGTTATGGTAGTGACTTTTCATAGAAATTATCTGGCACCAAATATTTTTATAACTTTTTGTTTTCTTGTAACATAGAAATTTTTTATATCATAAACCTACCTACAAATTTGGTTACCATAACTTTTTTATTTTTTTAGATGAATTTTTCTGGATAAGGAAGGTATTTGCCAAATTTAATCAAAATAGGCCCATTATTTTTTGAGTTATCGGTGTGATACATATCTATACATACATACATACATACATACATATATATATATATATATATATATATATATATATATATATATATATATATATATATATATATATATATATATATATATATATATATATATATATATATATATATATATATACACAAAAATTGAGATGACTCCGGGTATGTGTCCTAAGGGGCCTTTGACTCCTTTGACGAAATTTTTTCAAAATTCAAAAGTCGGGATTTCCTCATTAGTGAATTTTTTTAAAGAAAATTCACTAAAAGGACAACGTTAGAAGTTACGTCTCAAAATATTTTCATGGCATAGATAAGCTAACTTTGTAACATGTCGCATGTATTTAACATAAACGTGACATGTCACACGCGTTAACGCCTTTTGTTTTTCTACAATAAGCTTCTGAATCAGTCCCTTAAGTGACGTCAGAGTCTGAGTCCCTCTAATGACGTCAAACTCGGCGGTCGGTTACTCTACCGCATCACAACTCGATGAAATACGCCTGCAGACGCGACAGCTCCATTACGTGTCTAGATGAGAAAATCTTTATAAACGCTTGCAATGCGTGACACGCTCTCTTCTGTTTAAAATTAACCGGAAATGTT
This sequence comes from Tillus elongatus, assembly GCA_964006375.1. Taxonomy (NCBI): domain Eukaryota; kingdom Metazoa; phylum Arthropoda; class Insecta; order Coleoptera; family Cleridae; genus Tillus; species Tillus elongatus. Next base: position 43,862,599 of record OZ023267.1, on the reverse strand, counting down.
GTCGTACAGCTAAATTTTCAATCAGGAAAACAGCATGCCTAAATGGCACACCGCTAGGGAGGAGCCCCCTCAATAACACCTTGCTGAACGGAACCGCTAGGGAGGACCCCCGTCAATAACACCTTGCTGAATGGAACCGCTGGGGAGCAGACTATCCATAACATCTTTCTGAACGGAACCGTTAAGGAGCAGCACTATGAGTAGCAGTCCTATAAATGGAGCCGCTAAGGAACAGCCTTATGAGTAGCAGCCCTATCAATAATATCTTGCTAAATGACACCTTGCTGTACGGAGCCGTTTCCCAACGAAGTCTCTGAGGCACCTCCAGCATCCAAGGCTAGACGAATGTGATCACCACTCCGGAGACAGCAGTCTGGACCTCGAGTTAAGTACATCATTTATCTGTAATTTTCTTTTTTAAAGTAGTGTATGCTCCACAACTCATTTTGACAGTGCTATATGCCACTTTAAAGTAATCAATTTATATTTTTCCTTTAATTAAATTTGCTTAATTAAATCGAGCTGCATTATATAACTTCAATAATCTTTTAATAAACTGATTTTACTTATAACTCCTGACTTTTATTTGTGCCTCTTAAAACCCGCTGACTGCAAGTGCTGAAGCCCCGGTCTGCGTTGATTTATATTATATTTGTGCCCCGACTGAGTAGCCAAACTAATCATTAATTCTTTAACAAATACCTAGGGCATCAGTGGTTTCCCAAGGTGCTACATTCCTCCCTACCTAAGGCATAATAAAATTCAGTTTTACTGTCTCCCCAACGTGGAGTTCAGTTATTTTTTGTTATAACTTTCTATAACATGCCCATATATATTATGTTACATAATGTTACTTCTAGGCAAGCATAAAGTATTAAAAGAAGCTGAGAATTCAGAACTAGAAGAAGCTATGTATACCGTGTTTCTTCAACAACATAAAAACATATGTCCCCATTTCTGGTGACATTTTACGCACAACAGCGAAATATTTTTTAACTTACATAAACAATTGATTTACACTGTTTTCTTAAACGTATAACTTCAGCGAAACTGCAGTTATACGTTCAATAAAATAGTGCAAATCAATTGATTTATTTATCTAACCTGACAATGGATTTACATTAAGCATGGGCCTCCAGAATATTATATTCGAAATATTTTTCTATATATCGTCAAACCATGATTTGGTAAGTTCCATATTATAAAAATCTGAGAAGATATGAAATAATAAACTAAATACTGTAAACAAAATAAGCTTAAAACAGTTTGTTAATTCTGTAATTAGTTGTTTATTTAATTTACTCCTAGGATATAATATAAAATTTCCTGGGGCAGCAAGTTGTCGCGATAATAAGTACCGCGTAAACACACAATTTTGTTTTGTTTCACTAACTTTAATATTTAGTTAGAAACAATGGTATCCACATCTCATACGCTTGGAACAAGATCTCATTTTTCTTAAAAACGCCTGGATAATTTTGTCATCTTTGAGTCTGAAATTATAATTAATTTGTTTGAAAAAAACTTTTTTGTTATTGTAAAAACCGGTTCGATTAGATTGACTAACACGAAATCATCCAGGCGATTAATTAGGACAAATACCTGCCACCTTCAAATTTGGCAGATACTTTCTTTTTCTCATATGAATAAAGTTTTCTTTTCGGCAGAATTTTAGTTTTCTAGCTTCATAGAAAATTGGGTTTTGTGCTGTTGTCTCAAAATGAGCTAGAACACAAGATTAAAATATGTTTTAGTGAATTTTTATTTTAAAAAATTCACTAGTAGAGAGGTGGTGAGACTTTGCAAACATTTTTTCAAATGAGCGCGAACTAGGACCCCCAGAACCCATATCCGCGGTCAGTTTCAATTTATTTATTATATATATATATATATATATATATATATATATATATATATATATATATATATATATATATATATATATATATATATATATATATATATATATATATATATATATATTGTTACGACCCAGATGTCGAAACTTGTTTTGTTGATAAGATGTCTATCATTTTAAAAGTTTTTTTCTCTATTTAACCTGATCTTACGCGAGTGAGTTAACTAAGTCAACTCAGACCGTGTCTGTGTTTGTCCGGAATCCTTGAGCAGGTGATACCTTCAGTATTCCTGCTCATATAAATTTATTAGGTCTATAGTAAATATACCATATTGCTGTTTTTTTTTATCTGGCTAACATTCTATGGTTGTTAACTGAGATACGTTGGATGTCGGTAGGGTGGTATAACCTAATTAATTAGACCTAATTGTGTTATGTAGGTCAGTGTTGTTATATAGCGCATTGTTTTATTTGCTATTGCTGTATTGGTTATGTGAATATATGGGTCAATAATATAACTGGCATTATTATTTGTTAACGTTACATTGACTTATTATATTACAAAGCCGCTATAAAGTAATGACTATAGAAGCAGGTTAGCACTGATAACCCTTCTGGTTATACAGTTTTGTGAATTTTACGTTGTTTAGTGAACTGGCACCTCGTGCGTTTGTTGTGACAGTAATCTTAAGTCACCGAGTCGCTGGCGAGTTGCTGGCGCCTATTAGAATAAGTCTCAGAGACTTATATAAACTCAGAGTGTTACCGAACACCCGAAACCCCTCTGAGATGTCTCTATGCTCTGCTGCTTATGGAGGGAATTGTGGTGCTTTACACGTTCTAGTTAGTTAATAGCAGGGGACCGTACCAATATATATATATATATATATATATATATATATATATATATATATATATATATATATATATATATATATATATATATATATCCACACGATAACTCAAAAAGTTATTGTTCGATTTTGATGAAACTCGTCAAGAGTATTTCTTTTATTAATATCTTGGATAAGTTTGTTAGCGAGGAAAGTCGTAAAAGGTTTTCCGGGAAAATTTTGTGTTTTCTTTCGAAAAAAATTTTATTTCCGAAAATTATAAAGCGATTTTGACGAAATTTGGGGATATGTTGCCTTGAGAATGACCTTAGTACATACCAAAATTCAACTTTCTAGGTTTGTAGAAAATTGATATTCAAAGGGGTATGGTCATTTTGGGATCACCACTTTTTTTAGCGGCCACGAATAAAACTAGCATTCTTTGATAGTACCTCATACAACATATGTAACAGTGGTAAAAAAATATTTCAAAACTGCATCGGTGCCGAGATATACAGGATGATTCATTAGGTGAGCGACATTCATATCTCGGTAACTATGGCAACTAGAGCTTCAGGGAAAAACTTTTCGAAAGGTTTTATCAAGTACAATTTAGATGATATTTTTATTTATTTTCTTATTCTTGCCACCAGATGGCGCTTTTCCGGATGAAGCTTTTTGAAGGCTGTTATCTCAAAATAGTCCTATTACAATGTTATCTTATTTTTTACTTTTCCTAAAACCTTCAGTCTTGTTCTATATTAGTTACGAACCTCTTATACAGGGTGTTCACAGGAATCGTTTAGAATAGCTATCTCCGTCATTAATGGAGCTACAATGTGATTAAAATGTGGAAAATTGTCCAGCTTTTCACGAGCATCCCGATTATGACGCCAAAAAAAACAACAATTGCGCATCGAATTGCCGAGTTTGACATATTGATTAATTTTTGTGGAACGCTAGGTATTTTCCCGGCTAGTTCAACTGCAAATTGGATTGTCCATTTTATGAGGCTAACACGTTCTAGTCGATTCTGCATACTTTCAGAGATATCTAGATTTGGAGATGCTTGTTCACGGGAATCGTTTACAATAGTCATCTCCGTTACTATTGAAGCTACAATGTGGTTCAAGAGAGAAAAGTTGTTTAACTTTTCACGTGTGTCTCGATTCTGACGTCAAAAAATCATTTTCGCAGAGAAATCTCGAAGGGGTATGGTCATTTTACATTTGGTTTTGGGATGATCACTTTTTTAGTGGCCACAAATAAAACTAGCATGCCTTGATAGTACATCACACAACATATGTAATAGCAGTAAAACTATTTGAAAAGTGCATCGAAGCCGTGATATACAGAGTGATTCATTAGGTGAGCGACATTCATATGTCGGTAACTATGGCAACAAGAGCTTCGGGAAAAACATTCGAAAGGTTTTTTCCAGTGCAACTCAGGTAATATTTTTTATTTTCTTATTCTTGCCACCAGATTTTTTCGGATGAAACTTTTTGAAAGTTGTTATCTCAAAATATTTCTATTACAATGTTATCTTTTTTTAACTTTATCTTTTGAAATAACAGCCTTCAAAGTCATCCGAAAAAGCGCCATCTGGTGGCAACAATAAGAAAATAAAAATATATCATCTAAATTGTACTTGAAAAAACCTTTCGAATAGTTTTTCCTCGAAGTTCTAGTTGCCATAGTTACCGAGATATTAATGTCGCTCACCTAATGATCACCCTGTATATCTCGGCGCCGATGCACTTTTGAAATCGTTTTTTACCACTGTTACATATGTTGTATGAGGTACTATCAAAGTATGCTAATTTTATTCGTGGGCGCTAAAAAAGTGGTGATCCCAAAACCCAATGTAAAATGACCATTTTAATAAAAATTCGCTACCGTAACGCACTTGCTGCGTACTGAACTTTTATGATAATAGAAAGATTCCCTTATAAGCAAAAATTATGATGGCTCCTCCTTGTACAAAAGATTCCGGAGGTAAAATACCCCTCCATTCGGATCTCCGGGAGAGGGGTGTACAGGGGGCGCCAGCATCAAGATTTAACATATCCTTCTCGAATATATGTGGCCTAAATTCTAACCTGAACTCCGTCCACCATTTACTCCAGGCTAATAGGCCCAAACTCCATTTCCTTACCGAAACTTAAATCAGTGCCAAAACAGCCACTAATCACCTTAATTTCCCGGGGTATGAGCTCCTTACTTCCTTTAGATTGCATGGAGGCGTGTGCGCTTACGTCCATAGCAATCTACCCTGCACCAGACTCCCCAAATTAGAAGCTGAAAGAAAAGACATACTATGGATAAAACTCTCTCTCAGGGCTGCAACTAAATGCATCTGTTGCATTTACCGGCCACCTTCTGACAACTTTGTCCAGCTCTTTGACTACCTTTCTAAAAAAACCGACCATCTGATTTCTGAATATCCTTTCTCCAAGGTCACTATTCTTGGTGACTTCAATGTCCATAATAAGGAATTACCAGGATCTTAAAAAACCGATCCACAAGGGAGAGCAGCGGAGGCCTTTGCAGTCAGCAATTATTTAGCCACTATGGTTCAGCAACCTACTTAACTTTCCTCGCATCCCAACACACAGTTCAAATCCCATGGATCTCCTTCTTACTACAAATCCTGACTACTATAAGATATCAGTCACCAAGGCATTGTCACTGCTTCCTGCGCAATGCAACCCGAGGCCACACAGTCATCACACCCACGTATCGTTTGGCACTACAACTCCGCAAACTGGGACGAAATGCGAGATTACTTTTCCTCATTTCCATGGGCGTCTGTCTACTTCTCTCATCCTGACCCCTCTGATATCTCACAAAACGTCACCGAAATTATCCAAGCTGGCATGGAATTATTTATTCCACGTACACAGAAAACCTCTGCAGCTACTCAAAAGCCCTGGTTATCTAAATCCTGTGACAAGGCCAGACTTGAAAAGGTCAAAGCTCACAAAACGCTTCTACACAATCCCAGTCAAGAAAACCGTCAAGCATTTAACGACGCAAGAAACCGCTATGTCCGGATTCTTTCTGAGGCAAAAAACTCGTTAATAACCACATCATAAACAAAGTCCTCTTAAGCTCCAGCGGCAGCAAACCCTTCTGGAGTCTTGCTAAATATATTGGGAATAATTTCTGCAAGAGCACGTTTCCACCTCTTATCTCAGGGGATGAAATTGTTTCTACCGCCCTGGGCAAGGCAAAACTTTTTGCCTCGTTGTTCGCCAGCAATTCTACTCTCAACCCACCTCCAAATGTTCAACCACCAACGGTCCCCGATGTCGCGCATAAAATGACTGATATCATTTTCAAAACTAAAAAGGTACGAAAGATGCTCTCTTCTCTTAATACTAGGAAAGCCTCTGCCCTTGACGAGATCGCAGCAATTGTTCTCAAAAAATGCGCACCAGAACTTGCTCCTGTCCTAACTCGTCTGTTTCAGCCATCTTACAATAGAGGCATATTCCCTAGTAACTGAAAAACTGCTCGAGTACAACCCGTCCCCAAGAAAGGATCCAAAGCGCTTCCTAGCAACTACAGGCCTATTTCTCTCCTTTCAGTCGTCCCATGGAGAGTTCTGTCTCGGTGGATCTCCAAAAAATATTAAGACTGGGGAAGTAGAAAGTAACGAGTCCTTTTCACTTGTTGGTATTTCTGTGGATCGAAATCTCAATTGGCACCAACATGTCACATCAATTGCAGAAGCGGCTGCTAAGAAATTAGGTTTCCTCTTCCGGGCTCGCAAATACTTTTAACCAGCTAATCTCTATACCTTATATACTTCATAAATAAGACCAAACCTCGAATACTGCTCCCACATCTGGGGTGCTGCTGCCGCTTCTACACTCGCAGCCTGGAATCCATTCAGTAGAGAGCTATACGTCTCATCGGTGACCCTACCTTCACCCAAAGGCTGCCATCCCTTGCTCACCGACGTGCCGTTGGTGACCTCTCTCTCTCTCTCTCTCTCTCTCTCTTTTATAGATATCTGCACGGGTACTGCTCAGAGGAGCTTTCTTCCATAATTCCTCCACCTGCTGCCCCCAACAGATCTACCAGGGGAACAGAGCGAATGCACCCTTTTAGTGTCCAGGTCACCAGACATAGAACATCTTGTTATGGCCGCTCTTTTGTCCCGAGGACTTCCAAGTTGTGGAATTCCTTGCCGGCACATGTTTTTCCTTCTCCCCCGAACCTCCGAGACTTTAAGTCCAGAATTAACAAGTTGCCTCTTTCCTCCTTGTCAACACCCACGGTACGATAGTATTTAGGCTGTAAGCCCTCGTGGTGTGTTGTTGAAATAAAATAAAAAAAGATATTGATGGTAAGACTTTCGAAAAAATTCTTTAAATGAGCTTGTATTAGGACCTTTAAAACCGATCACCAAGCTCTGTTTAAATTTAAAGTGTTAGTTTCGGTAATATGCCGTACTAATAGGTTAGAATTCTTAGGAAAATTCACTACCATAACGCTGCGTCCTGAAATTTTTAAATGATCTCATGGTACATGGTATAATAGTGTTTCAGTCAATTAATAAATATATAACTTACAACTTAAAGACTGTTTTAATGTTTGAAAAACTTTGACAACTGATCAAAATACAAATCGGAGGTATGTTTTTATTTCGATACCATAACGCACTTGTAGCTACATAACAATTTTGAATCAAAACCAGTAATTATGGTTTATCAGCTAATTATATCTATTCGTTACATTTCACAAAACCTATTTGACGGAATGTAAAAAGAAATCAACATTTGACGTCAGACTTGCTTTTAGTGCACACCGGAGCAGTTTTGTCGATAAAAACTGTTGATGAATAACACAATTGCGACATTTAATGTTGAAATGATTAAAAAATCATTGGTTGAGTGGTCAAATCAGAAACTATAACAGACAAACATTTATGAAACTAGTGCAGTTTTACAATAATTATTCTTATCGATACATATTCGATATTTACCAATACATTTTCCTGTTACTTTCTACGTTTCTTAATAAATACAGGATGTTCCGTAAATGGAGAACCGAAATGAAACGTCATATGTGAATCGAATTCTAAAGATAAAACAAACAAAAATATTGCTGCAAATTGAATCATAACTTCCACATAGCTGTGATAATCTACTCTCCTCAGAAAGACATTCTCATGAAATGAATTTAGGGTCCATGACTTGACCACAAAGATATTATTGGTATTACTCTACCCATAAACTTATATTACTCGAATCTTGACTAAAAAATGCCAATTTACAGCAAATCATCCCCTACTTCCTAAAGCGATCTGACCTAAAAACAATACGAAGTGTTCCTTTGTCGGGTGCTAACTGGATACCAAATTTGAAGACGATATCTCAATTTGTTCGAAAGTTATTGCGCCTACTAACAGACAGACCCACAGACAAAAAAAAATGTTTCAGAATCAGGTTTTCTATATGTTTTGAGACTTTTACACCGTTTAAGCAAAAAAAAAATTGTTGAAATTTCTGTCACCAGCACATTCAACCTCTAATTTAATTTCAGCGCAAAATACCAGATGTTTGATGATAATGAAAGTTTTATAATAAACCAACCCTAAAACGTTATATTACTCGAGTCTTAATGAAAACATCAATTTTCACCAAATCACCCCCCATTCATCTCTTACCCCATGGAGCGATTTTAGCCAAAAACAATCTGAACCGTTCATTTGTCGGTTGCTAACTGTATACCAGAAGACGATATCTCAATTCGTTCAAGTTAACGTGGTTACAAACAGACATACAAAATAAAATTGTTCCCAAATCATGTTGCTATATGTTTTGACACTTTTTACGACGTTAAAGGCAAAAAAAAAAATTGCAATATTTGTCGCCGATGCCATATTTCCACAAGTATTGACGATGTGGAAGTAAAAACCTTTTCCCAGAATGGACTTTGTTAACGAGATATTTAAATTAAAAAAATGATCATTAAACGAAACTTTCGGGACGCAGCAAGTGCGTTATGGTAGTGAATTTTCATAAAAATGTTTTTAATAGCAAATATGTGTGTTTTTTTTTCAGAAAACAGGCATCAAATTTGATAACCAGTATAACATATAAAGTAAAAACAATATGCCATGTTTCATCAAATTAACTTTGTTTAAAAACGTACAAAAATTTCCGAAAGTAAACTTAAAGTGTAACCGAAAAAATCCGTTTCTTGGTCAACCTTAATGGCAAATTGAGCTTTTCAAATATGATGCATTTAATCAAAATTCGCTACCATAACGCACTTGCTGCGTTCAGAATTTCTTTACTTACAAACATGAATTATATTTCGCTAAAAATTGCAAAAACATAAGGCGTTTTCGACTAAAAAAAATTTATTTATATCACCAACGACATATGGGCCACTCTGTGATTGTAGAAATATTTTTTTAAGATGTAGCTCGACACCCTATAATTAATGTAAACATTTTTTCATATCTTGTAGAACAACGCATATATTGAACTTTATTGATTTTTTACAAAAATTCGCCAAAAATTATATACCATTAAACGATAAACTCTATAGCTAAGATTACTGCCAAGCATCAGAGAAAGGGTCTATTTGAAATGAATTTTCTGGGAACATTTTAGTAAAATGAAGGACAATGACGGTTGAAACAGAGACTTCAGGGTTTCTAAAACATTTTTCTTGAGACCTTTTCTTTCCATAGCCCGTATTAGATTCAAGTTCTTTGCCCAAATGTTGCGAATTCTGACGTTTTGAGAAAAAAACCAATTTGTTTTTCTTTAAATCCCCATAACTTTATGTCTTTTGACCTACAGCGCTAAATTTTGGTAGGTAAGTTACCTATAGCGATATAAAACGATGTACCAAATTTTGTTGCCCTTACTTTGTTATTTCCGGATATGAATTTTTTTCTAAAGAAAACACAAAATTTTCCGGGAAAACCTCAGCCGATTTTCTTGGTTAACGAACTTATCCAAGCTACTTACAAAAGGAAGGTATTCACCAAATTTTGTCAAAATCGGCCCATTATTTTTTAAGTTATTGGTGTGATATGTATATATATATATATATATATATATATATATATATATATATATATATATATATATTTAACAAAAAATTGTGGGGAAGCCGTCAGTTGTAGAATAAAACTCTTTATTATAGGCCGAGCTTTCGGAAAAATGTATTCCTTTCTCAAGGCTACAACATGGAAAGAAAAAAGTTCACAATTTACTTGGGAAAAATATAAAAGTTTAAAATACTTACATATAACGACTAATTATGCAATAACAAACATGAATAGAAACATTACTAAAATTTAACACAGCACAAAAGTGACATACGTTTACAAAAAAGAACTTGCGCTCTGACAGAACATAATGTCGACACTGGCCATAATGTAAATTTTAGTTATGTTTCTATTTTACACTGTGAAACCTTAAGTAATAAAAGAATGTGTTTAGAAGAATTTGAAATTACTTTTAACGACAATTTAATAAACTTAAAGAAAGATAATAATTTTAGAAATCACTACCCCTATTTATATTTCCTAGACAAAAACAAAAAACATTTTCAATTAGACAATAGTTAGCTTTATATGTCAGTTTGGCACTTTTCGACTTCACTCAAATTCATAAAAAGGTTTTCTTTTCATGTTTGTTATTGCATAATTAGTTTAGTAGAACTCACGTTATATGTAAGTATTTTAAACTTTTATATTTTTCCCAAGTAAATTGTAAACTTTTTTTCTTTTCATGTTGTAGCCTTGAGAAAGGAATAAATTTTTCCGAAATCTCGGCCTATAATAAAGAGTTTTATTCTACAACTGACGGCTCTCCCACAATTTTTTGATAAATAACACTATTACCGTCACAAAAATTTTATACCATATATATATATATATATATATATATATATATATATATATATATATATATATATATATATATATATATATATATATATATATACATACATATATATATATATATATATATATATATATATATATATATATATATATATATATATATATATATATATATATATATATATATATATATATATATATATATAAACATATAAAAATCGAAACTGACCCCGGATATGTGTTCTAGGGGGCCTAATTAACGCTCATTGAAAGAAATTTATTTTTTCAAAATTCAAAAGTCCGGATCTCCTCATTAGTGAATTTTTTTTAAAGAAAATTCACTAAAAAGCACTAACTAATTGCCTATTTCACTCAAAACTTTGTCACTGTAAATACATTTAATGCAAAATAAATTATAATATATGTTTAAAAATGTCACCATGTACGTTGATGCACGCCTAGCAACGCAAAACAAATGAATTGTAAATTTGTACAAAATTTACTTCGTCCAGAATTGTTATATATAGTTGTACAGAACTGAAAATTATTTCTTCCACAATGGTATACATTTCCTTTGCACAAAATATTTATTTTACGTGACATCACAAATAAAAGTTAAGCAGATTTAGGTCAGGAAACCTAGCAGGCTACTGAACTGAAATGGGTCTTTCAAATACCAATGCGCGTTGTTTATAACACAAAAAGTAATTAGAGATTTTAATAAAATTTGACAAGTAATTTAATTTTGTGAATGGCCTTTTTAGCTACTTCAAACGGACTAATTTTTCAGCTACATTTTTTTATTTCCTTTTAAAATTTTTGTATCTTCGGAAAAAACATTTTTTAAATGAAATTTGATACACACGTTACTTTTGTAGAGGCTATAATACCTACCAAATTTCAAGTTTCTAGCTTTAGGGAAAGTCTAGTTATATGCATTTTAATTTACTTTCGGGCAATGTTCGTATTTTCGAATAGTAGTAGGAGTAGCAATGGTGGGAAGGCTAGCGCCAGGCAAGTAGGCCACATCGGGCCCTTTTTCCCAACCACGGCATCCAGCAACGTACTCCTCGGTTTCGTTACTAAACCCCCTCGACTCAAAATACAGGTCATGGCGGTCTTCCATTGCACGGAACTTACTTGACTTCTCTGTAGTCGTTGATCCAAACAATTCTGTTCGAAGACTCCCAAGTCCCACATCCACACAGGTAAGACCATTCATCGGTCTCACCGCATTCCTGGCAAATGGCATCTCTTTCGACACCTACCAAGGTAAGGTGTCTTTTGAAACCACAGTGGCCTGTTAGCACCCCGATGCTACGGCGAAGCGCAGAACGGCTCTTACCAAGAAGCCAGACAGTCTTGCTTCTATCTGGTATCTCCACGAAATCTCTCGTTTATCTGCAGACACTGACTGAGATTGCTTCTCCATGACCTCCTCAGTCCATCTATTTAGAGCGTCGGAGTTCACCTTCCTACTCATCTCTATAGCAGGGCCACGGGAACAAAGCCTTGCGAGGTCATTCGCCACCTCATTCCTCGCCTAGCCACAGTGTGCTGCAATCCACATAAGATGTACTTTCTTTGTCCTGGCCAGCTCCGCAAGAGAGCCAGCGCACTCCTGAACCAGCATTAATCTGGCTCTGGGGGCGCAGGTCGCCTGACTATCCGAGAAAATGTATAAACATTCCTCGGGGCTCGCCCTCACATCCTGTCGAATAGCTACAGAGAGGATAGCGTATACCTATAGAGCCTCGGTGGTTCAGTGGTAAGAACGTGTGACGCTGAACCGTAGGGTACTGGGTTCGATCCCAGGGTTCTATCTATCTTATGTGGAAACTGTTACATTAACATCAACCGAGGTTGTGGCATTGTATATGACCAAGTTGAATGTCTGCATGTTCCGCCCTTCGGAGGGGGCGTAAACCCGCCGGCCTTGTGCCCATGCGATGTTGGGCATGTTAAAGATACCCTCCTCTCTCACTGTGTGTGTGTGTGTGTGTGTGTGTGTGTGTGTGTGTGTGTGTGTGTGTGTGTGTGTGTGTGTGTGTGTGTGTGTGTGTGTGTGTGTGTGTGTGTGTGTGTGTGTGTGTGTGTGTGTGTGTGTGTGTGTGTGTGTGTGTGTGTGTGTGTGTGTGTGTGTGTGTGTGTGTGTGTGTGTGTGTGTGTGTGTGTGTGTGTGTGTGTGTGTGTGTGTGTGTGTGTGTGTGTGTGTGTGTGTGTGTGTGTGTGTGTGTGTGTGTGTGTGTGTGTGTGTGTGTGTGTGTGTGTGTGTGTGTGTGTGTGTGTGTGTGTGTGTGTGTGTGTGTGTGTGTGTGTGTGTGTGTGTGTGTGTGTGTGTGTGTGTGTGTGTGTGTGTGTGTGTGTGTATCACACCGATAACTCAAAAAATAATGGGCCGATTTTGATAAAATTTGGTGAGTACCTTCCTTTTGTAAATGGCTTGGATAAGTTCGTTAGCCAGGGAAATCGGATAAGTTTTTCCGGGAACATTTTGGGTTTTCTTTCGAAAAAAATTCATATATCCGAAAATTAAAAAGCTATGGTAACTTTGGTACGCTGGTTTCTGTCATAAAGAGTATCCTTTGTTTCAAAATTCAGATCTTTAGGTTAAAGGACAAAGAAATTACAAGCTTCTGATTAAAAAAAAGTTGAAACGTCAAAATTGATAATTCTGGTAGTCGAACATTAGTACGCATTAGCGCTTTGTTAATTAAAAATACGGCCCGAAATAAGTAACAAGCTCCTAGATCTGTGTCTCAGCCGTCGTTTTCCATCATTTCGTTAAAATATGAGGAAAAAAATCAATTTTTAACAAAAAATTGTATGGTGTAAATAATCAAGACGTTAGAAAAGTAATGTACTAGAGTATATACCTGTTAGTAGATACATGTCATGTTGAGAATGGCCGAGAGGTAAAGGCAGCAGTGTTGAAATAATAGACTCCTATAACACGCGTTCTAATCTCTGTTAGTGACTCCACTTTTATTTTTTTAGTCTTATTTCATTTTACCGTTATCTGATCTGATTGTGTAATTCCGATGACTTTTTAGCAAGTTTTTGTATGACAAATTCAATTAGGACGAGATGAAAACTTTTAAGACTTAATTCAATTTGAATAGCACAGCTGGTTGTTTGTTATTGCCCTAACTTAGTGAAACCGTTCCATACTTAATACAACCGTAGACTTTTCCCGTGGCTTCACAAGTGCTTGTTCTTTTTGTCCGATTTCAAGTGTAACTGGACGCAGCAAGTGCGTTATGGTAGCGAATTTTCATTAAAGTTTCAAATTTCAATAGCTCAATTTGCTATTAACCCAGTGTTCGTTGGCCAGGAACCAGTTTTTTCGGGAACATTTTAAATTTATTTTCGGAATTGTTTTTTACATTTTCAAACAATAAAGCCATTTTGTTGAAATATGGTATATTGTTTCTACTATATATACTGGTTATCAAATTTCATGCCTGCTTTCTTAAAAAAAAAGACATATTTCTTATTAAAAACAGTTTTTTGAAAATTCACTACCATAACACACTTGCTGCGTCCAGACTTTTTATATTTTCTTTGAAAAAATCATTTCATCGAATAAAAATTTTAAAAAATCATACTGAAATATACTTTTGTCCATTTTTTGATCAATTTTCAGAGAATTTTTGTGTATATTTTTAAGCGAATTCTGGTTAAAAACAATTATTGCTAGTGAACTCCTCGCAAAGGAGATTGATTTAAGAATGTTTTATGTGAATATTTGTATCTTTACATGTGTATTCTTTGTGTCAATTGCTTGAATAAGTTCGTTGGCTAGGTAAATCGGGCAAGTTTTTTGGTGAAAATGTTTGTATATCAGCAGACAATAAAGTTATCCTCATCAAATTTGGTACATAGTTTTCTACTATAAATACTAAATTATACCATCTACCACTAAGTGAAGATTGGAACCTGTGATGAGCACTGATAAGTACACTTGGAGAACCCAAATCACCACAACACATTTTAAAAGACCTGACGATCGTTTCACTAACCAAGTTAGCGTCATCAGAGGATGAAAATTCTAAATACTTAAAAAACTAACATCAACTTATATACCGGATCTCAGGTAAAGAGATCGAACCGAGATGAGACACAACTCGTGGCAAATCCCTACTGCTTTATCTCAAAACTATTACAGGTGGACACTTTTTAGATAAAGCAGTAGGGATAGCGCAAAGACCTGGTCCGGCGATAAAAATACAATACACTTTGGAATTTGCCTACGAGTAGTGTCTCATCGCGGTTCGATCTCTTTACCTGAGATCCGGTATATAAGTTGATGTTAGTTTTTTAAGTATTTAGAATGTTTCATCCTCTGATGACGCTAACTTGGTTAGTGAAACGATCGTCAGGTCTTTTAAAATGTGTTGTGGTGATTTGGGTTCTCCAAGTGTACTTACCATCTACCACAAATTTTTTTAAATCGCTACCATAACAAACTTTCTGCCCACAGACTTTTTTGCTAGGTCAAAGAGTTTTTAATAAGTTATTAATTACTTCAGTGTTAATAATAATTATGTACTTATCATTTACTTTTTATTTTGTTTAAACGCCAAATATTCCAACGCATTGCAGTTTTGACAAATAAACTGAATAGGTACAGGTGTTCAAAATAACATACCCTATCACCTTTTTTTTGGAAAACTGCGAGATATAGATGAAAATATTAAATACAAAAGTTGTTTGTATTTACGCAGTCTTTTATTTTAGAATAGAGCCTCGGTCGTTCAGTGGTAAAACGTGTGTCTCTGAACCAAATGGTACTGGGTTCGATCTCAGGGTCCTTTCACTTTTTCAGTACATACTGTAACATTAACAACACTCGAGGTTGTGGCATTGTATTTGAGCAAGTTGAATGTCTGTAGGTTCCGCCCTTCGTTAGGGGTGTAAAGCAGTCGGTCCCGTGTCCATGTGATGTTCAGCACGTCAAAGATCCCTACCCTCCTAACTGTTCGGCAAAGTTTCCAGGATAATGAGGTGAAACTGTTCGCTGGTGTCTGTGATAGGCCATAGTCGCGGAAATAGACCGACGTTAAAGAAACAAAAACACACACATATTTTATAATAATTGCATGTATACAGAGTGGTTCATCTCTTCGATAGTCGATTAACTTTGCTATTTTGAATGGATCAGCCTGTATATTACATAATTAAGTTTTACATAAAGTTTTAGTACAAACCGACGCAAGTTACATATACCCTATCTTTCAGCGTTTTTGAGATAATTTACTTTATCTAAAAAAAAGTTTTCTGATGACCATTAAATGGGTAGTTCCAGGTAAGTCCTTGTTTATAATAACATTCTAATACTGCCATGACCATGTGGAAGGATAAGGCCTTTATGCTGTGCCTTGGTATTCTTATAATATTATACAGGTGATGTTCATGAAATGCTCTAAAGATAAAATTCTGAGATCAAAAGTGGCTTAATTTCAATTGTTTTAAATAGGAACCTGCTTTTTAGTGAATTTTCTTTAAAAAAAAATCATTAATGAGGAGATCGCGAATTTCGAATTTAAAAAAAAATTCTTCAAATGAGCGCAAACTAGCCCCCCTCGAACACATATCCGGAGTCAGTTTCAGTTTTTATATGTTTATAAAGATCTCTCTCTCTCTCTCTCTCTCTCTCTCTATATATATATATATATATATATATATATATATATATATATATATATATATATATATATATATATATATATATATATATATATATATATATATATATATATATATAGAGAGAGAGAGAGAGATATATATATATATATATATATATATATATATATATATATATATATATATGTATGTATGTATGTATGAGTCACACCGATAACTTAAAAAATAATGGACAGCTTTTGATAAAATTGGAGAAGTACCTTCCTTTTACAAATGGCTTTGATAAGTTACTTAGCTAAGAAAATCGGACCAGCTTTTCCCGGAAAATTTTGTGTTTTCTTTCGGAAAATATTTCTGTTACTGTGGAGACCAAATGAGGATACAAGACAAAATATTTTTGTATGATAAACACAATTGATGTAATTTTATAGACAAAAAAAACCATTACGGGTTAAGGGGTCGAAAAGTATTAAAACAGTAAAATAAGTTTTCGTACTCCAAAAAAATACAAGATTCTTATAAGGCGTAATACAATAGTGCATAATAGTCCATGGCAACAGTACATGTCATATTCAACTGACAAATTATTTTGATAAATGTCAGATCTACTTTCAAAGTGACATGTAACTAAATATTTTCTTTTCTGACATGTGTAATAGGAATATTGGCATGCTCTTCTTCTTACATTCATCTTTATTTTTGGCCATTACAATTTTACACATAGAGTTGGATATAATTTTAGTGACTTTTGAATTTTGAAAATATTTCTTCAAATGAGCGCGAACTAGGCCCCATAGAACCCATATCCGGGTTAGTTTCAGTTTTTATGAGTATTCATATATACAGGGTGGCGCATTTCTAGGGTGAAGCTCAAGATATCCGTTAGTATACAAGATACAAGAAAAAATTGTATGCCTTAATTATACGGTGTCTGGAGCTGCATTTAATAAAATTATATTTACAATCACAGGTGGCCCATAAGCCGCTGGTGATATATTTTTTTCTTAATCGAACACGCCTTATCTTATTGCGTTTTCCATCGAAATATAATGCATGTTTGTAAGAAAATAAATTCGGGATTCAGCAAGTGCGTTATGGTAGTGATTTTTCATAAAATGTTTCTTTCGATGGCTTAATTTTCTATTAACCTAAGCTTCGTTGGCCAGGAAACCCGTTTTTTCGGGATCATTTAAAATTTATTTTCGGAAGATTTTTGTACATGTTCAAACAATAAAGTTATTTTGATTAAATATGGTACATTGTTTCTTCTATATAGGTTATACGGGTAACCAAATTTGATGCCAGCTTTCCGAAAAAAAGATATATTTGCTATTAAAAACATTTTGACGATAATTCACTACATTAACGCCCTTCGTGCGTCCAGACTTTTTTATATTGTCATCTTATTCTACGTTAAATTTTAGGTCAACAGTATATGATATACTACTGAGTATTCATCATTTTTTTCCTAATTTTATGTTTGATTGCGTAAATACAAACAACTTATGTATCTAACATTTTCATCTACCTCTAGCAGTTTTCTAGAAAAGGTGATAGGGCATGTTACTTTGACCACCTGTACCTATATTTAGATATAAATCCCTACACACCACTGCCAGATCCGAGTAAAAAATAAATTAAATTTTCCCTTTCATATTTGCAAAGTGATAAACTGCGGAGCAACTACTTCCATCCGAAAACAAGAACAATGGATTTCAGATCTCCGACATGAATAACTTATTCATATGAATCCCAAATTTAGCATGTGAAAATAAAGTAGATGATGGATTATTAATGATTTCAAATGTCAGTGGACTGACCTTAAACAAGGTGAAACGTTCAACAGATAGACGCTGGAAAATTGCGAAATCGTGTTATTGTTTTCAACATGCTGACTCGTCACTCAACAATCAAATTACAAACACAAAAGATGCCATTTTTTTTTAATAAGAGTCATTTATATAAGGTACATTTTGATGGTTTTATATTTCGCAATAATAATTTTTATAATTAAAACCGCTACAACTATGAAGAGTAAGTCAAAAGAGGTATGTACGGATATATATGTAAGATTTAAACCTGGCCACTTCACCATAAAAAAAAATTATAAACATATAAGAGTCCTTCGATTACAAATCTAACACTTTCCATTTCATTGACATTTTTCCAGTGGCGATTTCTCCTAGTGAGCTAGGTGTGCGCCGCACACCCTAAAATATAATTAAAATGTGCACAGTTATGTTTTATTTCTTTTTCCCTTAGTCTTAATACACTACATATTTTATCACAATCGATTTAATTTACTTATTTGATTTCATAAATAGTCCGTTAATAGTGACTTGGAATGAAGCAGGTACCAAGTCTTCATTCGGAGAATATGAGTATGTCAATAGCAACTGGGAATGAATTCGGGTTAGGTGTGCGTTAATATTTCCGAACAACTTCAGTGAATTGGTATACAATACAGTCCCCCACCCATGTGTTTAAAAAAGTGAGGAAAATACCATTGATTTTTAACACTGCAGTGAGCCGTAAAAATACCGCTCAAGACAAATGAATGGAACGCCGGTCTAACCAACGTTGTGATAGCATTATTTACAAACATCACGACTGCGTTTGCACAGACCACAGTATTCTAGAATCAAAGACTATAATACATTTTAGTAAATTTTCGTAGAAAAAATTCACTAATGGGGAGATCTCGACTTTTGAATTTTGAAAAATTGTTTGCAAATGAGCGCGAACTTGGACCCCTAGAACCCATATCCGGGGTCAGTTTCAATTTTTATATGTTTATATATATATATATATATATATATATATATATATATATATATATATATATATATATATATATATATATAATGTTTCTGTTGAAAAAGATGTAGAATTTAATTTCAGTCAAGTTTTAAAATATAGAAATTTTTGATTAAAATGAAGAAACTGGTTTCAAGTACCATCCATATTTCTAGAAATTATAATGGTACATAATGAGGTGAGGTAATTTTGGAGATTAGCAATCAGATGACAGAACTTTAGAACAATTGACATTTAGATTAAAATTTAGTCAAAATTGCATCATTTGCAGCCACAAGTTTAGACTTATTTGTAAGATGCTTCGTACTATTTATATAACAAGAAACTATAAACTATATATATATATATATATATATATATATATATATATATATATATATATATATATATATATATATATATATATATATATATATATATATATATATATATATATATATAAACACACATAGGTATCACACCGATAACTCAAAATATAATCGGCCGATTTTGATAAAATTTTGCATGTACGTTTCTTCTGTAAATGGCTTGGATAAGTTCGTTAGTCAGGAAAATCGGACGAGGTTTTCCGGGAAAATAAAAAGCCTGGACGCAGCAAGTGCGTTATGGTAGTGAATTTTCATAAAAATGATCTGGCACAAAATATTTTATTATAACTTTTTTTTCTTGTAACATAGAAATCTAAATTTTGGTGTATAGTTTACTTTTTATATCGTAAACCTACCTACCAAATTTGGTTATCATAGATTTTTTTATTTTTTAAGATAAAAATTTTTTTCAAATGAAAACTCAAAGTTTTCCCGGAAAACCTCGTCAGATTTTTTTGATTAACGAACTTGTCAAAGCCATTTACAAAAGGAAGGTACATGCTAAATTCTATCAAAATCGGCCCATTATTCTTTGAGATAAAAAAAATTTCGGATAAAAACTCAAAGTTTTCCCGGAAAACCTCGTCAGATTTTTTTGATTAACGAACTTGTCAAAGCCATTTACAAAAGGAAGGTACATGCTAAATTCTATCAAAATCGGCCCATTATTTTTTGAGTTATCGGTGTGATACATATATACATATATACACACACATATATATATATATATATATATATATATATATATATATATATATATATATATATATATATATATATATATATATATATATATATATATATATATATATATATATATAAACATATAAAAATTGAAACCGACCCCGCATATGGGTTCTAGGGGCCCTAGTTCGCGCTCATTTGCAAAAAATTTTTTCAAAATTCAAAAGTCGGGATCTCCCCATTAGTGATTTTTTTCTACGAAAATTCACTAAAAAGATAAGATAACCAAATTTGATAGGTAGGTTTACGATATAAAAAGTAAACTATACACCAAAATTTAGATTTCTATGTTACAAGAAAAAAAGTTATAATAAAATATTTTGTGCCAGATCATTTTTATGAAAATTCACTACCATAAGGCACTTGCTGCATCCAGGCTTTTTACACATTTTATTATTTAGTACCATATTAACATTGAACTACTTTTAATGTTTTCAGTTTTCACCCCGTTCCGGACAGTGCTAACGCTAACACAAATTTGTGTGAAGAGAAGAGCTTGATAATAATTTCATGTTCTTTTCGTGTTTTAAAGTTTTAAGTGACTTTTTAATTTGTTAGTGTTTCAGTGGGAAATTTATTTATTTATCTACGTATTATTCCCATATAGGTACAATATATATATATATATATATATATATATATATATATATATATATATATATATATATATATATATATATATATATATATATATATATATAGTGTTAATAATTTTTAAAACCACCACTAACAGCAACTCGTTACCGCACAGCCGAACATTTTGGTCAGGAGACGCCACTGGATTTTTCTATCAAGTAGTAGTTCTATCAAATTCAGTAGTCACTAAGAATGCAATCTGGAGAATACGGTGGATTGGTTGTCAAATATTCACAAACCCATCTAATAAACTGTAGCAATTGCAATACAAAAGATACATTTAAATGTCCGAAGAAAAACAAAACATCTTCCTTAAGTTTCTGTTTAGTGTGTGATATCCGCTCTTAGTGGAGCATACATGTATAATAGCTAGTTTCACCGAAAGGTAGTGGTTTAAAATGATTCCATAATTGTGCAATTTATTCATAGAGATGGCAATAAATAGATTAAAAAAGACAGCAGGAACCAAAATAAACGGCACGAAATAAATATAGATTGTGAAGGCATTATCATGATAGATTATTCAAAAAGTCTAGACGCAGCAAGTGCGTTATGGTAGCGATTTTTCGTAAAAATAGTTTTAATGTCAAATATGTATTGTTTTTAAATGGACATTTGGTTAGCAGTATAACCTATATAGTAGTAACAATATACCATATTTCATTAAAATAGCTTTGTTGTTTCAAAAAGTACAAGCATTTTCCGAAAATAAAAGTTAAAAGTTCCAGGAAAAAAACTGGCGATTTTCCTGTCCAACCAACCTCTTTAAGCTGTTTACACACCTGCCAGGATATAATTATTTACAAACAACTTTAGGACCAAAATTGAAAAAAGAATCTGTAAATTTGCAGAAATTTCTTTTACAGAAATTTCTTTCAGTAATGTTACACTAAATTTTATTTTTCACAAAAATTCGACTACTTTTTTTTTACAATAACGTACTAAACATTTATTATTATATACAAACATATCACAAAAATAAGTTCCACAGAAACACTAAAAACATTTCTGCGAAAACTTTAAAATTTCAGCCATTATTTGAACGGGCCCGTATACGGCAGCTCGATTTTTTCGACGAGTAATACAAACAGAAAGCTCTCTAAATGCGTCATTTCCATGGGGCTCCGCTATCTATTGATATAAACGCCGTTTCACAATTTGTGAAAAAAAATATGTACCAAAAACGTGAAAAGTTGCAAAACAATTGAAATGACTCAAAAACGATGAACGATATCAATTTTTTTCCCCACAAAGATGCATTATAATTCAATGGAAAACACAAAAATGCAATAAAATAACGAAGTGTTTTATTAAAAAAAGAAAGTGTGTATCACCAACGACTTATGGGCCACCCTGTGATTGTCAAAAAAAGTTTGTAAGATGCAGCTCGAGATACCCTATAATTAACGTATATACTTTTTTGTCATATTTTGTATAATAACGGATATATTGAGCTTTGCCGTAGAAAAGCGTCAGCCTGTATATGTGTAAACAGACAAAAGCTGAAACTGACCCCGTAGGTGGGTTTTTGGGGTTCTAGTTCGCGCTCATTTGAAGAAATCTTTTTAAAATTCATAAGTCGCGGTCTTCTCAATAACGAATTTTTTCTACGAAAATTTGCTAAAATATAAACTATTAATCCATAAACTCTATAGCTGAAACTACTGCCGAAGCATCAAAAGGAGGGTCTATTTGAAATACATTTTCTGAAAATATTTTAGTAAAATAAAGGACAATGATGGTTGAAGCTGAAACTCAAGGCTTTGTTAAACACATTTATTACGACATATTTTTGACATAATCCGTATTTGCTTCAAATTCGTTGTCTGAAAATTGCAAATTTTGACGTTTCATATCGCGACTTTGACGTTTCAAGAAGAAAAATTATCAAATTTTCAAAAAAAAATTTCTGCTACTTCTTGACGTTTTTGCGTCAAGAAAACTTAACCGTTGTATGTAATATTCAATTGGCTTTGTTAATCACACAAAATATTTTGTTCTTGTGCTTTCCTCTGATCACCAGTGGCACCCAGTTGTTTTTTAAATGCCAAAAACTTTTTTTCTTTTAACTTAGAGATCTGAATTTTGGCACGTAGGGTAAGTTAGATGGTTAGAAACGTATATGCCAAATTTGGTTGTCATAGCTCTGTTATTTTCAGATATACAAAAAGTGCCTAGTCATGGATGGCCTGCTGCAGAGGCTCTCGGGACGTGGTACGAAGAACATGGCCATGTGGACGAAATTGTCATCATAGTCAGAGGAAAGGTTACACCCTCCCCCTGGAAGCGTATGCAGACAGCACGGGAAAGCTACCGTCATACCATTTACGAGGAGGAGCAAGTGAGAATAACAAAACTTTGGCTATATCGTAGGAACATTCCCACGGCCAGGGAGGTAAACTATCTTGCAGTTGTAGTGGACTCCAAATTAACTGGAAACGGCCGCGCTGAAAAGATACTGCGAAAGGCAGTCATGACCCTAGCTGCCACCAGGCGGCTATATGAGCTAACGTGGGGACTGACATTTAGTATGACGCATTGGCTGTACACAAGAGTGATCAGACCATCGTTAACATACGCAGCACTGATATGGTGGCCCAAGGTGATGCAATCCAGCACCAAACAAAAACTGGGCAAGATTCAAAGGATAGCTTGCTTAGGCATCACATGAGACATGACATCAACCCAAACAGCTGCCATGGAGGTGTGGCTGAATCAACCCTCCTACATTTTGTCATCATCAGGGAACCAGGCTAGGATCATAAAGACTGGTCTGCAATGATAAACTGAACATCAACCCAGGCTGAACGGGACACTGCAGGTTTCGGGAGATCATAAAAATACCCATGCTTGAAATGAGGCCAGACTGCGCGAGCTTGCGAATCCACACGGATGGCAGATTTGCAGTGGCAATCCCAGACCGTGAGACATGGCGAGGGGAGACGCCGAGCCTAGCCTGTGGCGCACGTATCTGGTTCACGGATGGATCTGGCGGGAAGCGTCGGGTGGGGGCCGGTGTCTACTCGGAAGGACCGAGAGTAGGTCACAGTATTGCTTTCGGGGTTCACGAAACGGTCTTCTAGGCCGAAAGAAGCTAAGAAGAGAAGGGTCTACACCAACAAGCGGATGTTCATAGCCACAGACAGCCTTTAAGGCTCTAAGTAGGCCACGGGTAAACTCCAGACTGGTTAGTGAATGCCGAGACGAGATGAGTGACCTAGCCGGGCAAAATAAGGTTACCATCATCTGGGTGCCAGGTCACTCGGGGTCAAAGGCAACGAATAGGCTGACATGACAGGCTCGGAAAGCGAGGATCAGCAGAACCATTTATGGGACCAGAACCGATCCTCGGCATGCCGAAGAGCGTCGTCAGGGGAGCCATTGAGTCCTGGGTCAGAAACCAACATAAGGCATAATGGGAAGATTGCCCAGGGCTTAGACATGGGAAACCATTAATTGGGGAACCCATTCACAGAAAGCTGTGGTGCTGCTAAATCTCGGCAGAAAACAGCTCAGGAACATAACATGACTCTTGGCGGGACACATGGCTGTCAAGAAACACCTTCATAAAATAGAGCGGTTCGATGGGGACTTGGCATGTAGACTCTGCGTCGAGGGGGAAGAATCAGCCCGAGCATATCCTGTGCGAGTGTAAATCTCTGGGCCGTAATAAGCAACTGATCTACGGCCAGCCTAGATCGGAGGCAAGGCAATTTAAAACTTGGTCCTACCAGCTATACTCTGTAGACTCGTTCAAGGCACGGTGATCCTGGAATGGGTAGATTAAAAATGGTGTTGGGCGTGTACAATAAGCCAAAGGCAGCAGTGCCCCGCGGCGGTAATCGTGGACGACCCTACGAGAAAAACTCCTGATTCCTGATATACAGTTAATTGTTTCAGATCTGATACCCTGAAAAGTTACAAACCCTTTTACGTATTGGTAAGAAAATAATCATCATTTCCAGTGACCTTGATTTGATTTTTAATAAATTGCTTAGAGATTGCAAATGAAACTAATTTTCTTTCGGAAGATAAAATAAATAACAATAAGTAATGACCATAATAAACTTCAATAAAATCTACATTACATGAGAATATGTTATACTGAAATCCTATGCAAACATTAAGTACTTGTTTATCCTTGCCGTCTATAAAGGAATTGTGATGATTCACACCATATACTCGTACCTTCAAATTGCATTTTTTTCGAGGACGCAACCAGAAATTAACTCTTTAATTGGCTTATACATAAGACAAACGCATACATTTCTATGTTACACAGATAATACACTGCAATTAGTCACAGGTGTCTCATTAAACGCATTCCAAACTCTAGGTCATTTTTAATCAAAGAAACGCATTTGTGGTTATCATACTATTTGTGCCTCTGGAAGTTCTAAATGTTTATGTTTTTCTCCTGTTTCTTCGAAATCTTTATATTTGCCCTTGTTTCTATGCCTTCCAGAGCTTCTCGATCAGTAAAGACTAGTGATGACTATCGCAAATGACTATCTTCACCAATTCTTATTACGGTCAGCAAGCTAATTCAGTGTTTATATTTTTTCCACTTTATTTACAGCATTCCTTTAATGATTAGTCGACGACTTTTATATTTACTATACAGTATATGAGTAAGAAAATTAAGGTTTTCTTATATACAGGATGTCGTATTAGTATGACAAAGCCTGATATATCAATAGCCATGTAATACTAAATACAGACTTGGAGACTATTTCGCTGGCTTCACTATCGGTGAAGATAGTCATTTGTAATACAAAAAAAGTTGTATATACTAAAATTATAGATAGTCTCAAGTTCCATATTTTAAAATAATTATTTTCAACAGTACAGAGTTTCCAAGATAAACCATACATACGTTTTTTAAGAAGATGAGGGTGTGTTGGATTAACGGGAGCATTGGAATCATGCCCTACAGCTGCGATAGAGGCAATGCTGAATCTTACTCCACTGCGGATATGCGCAAATATTATTATTATTATTATTATTATTAATAATAATAATAATGTGCAGCAACTGTGCAGCAATTAAAACTTTGGGCAGTAAGATTCCTGATCGAAGGTCCAATTACAGAGACTCGCGTCAAAGAGTGCCCCCGTGGAAAAAAAAAAGGTTTATAAGTAGAGTGGAGACACTTCGAAAAGAAATTGGACAACTGACGCAATACATTGAGGGAGTGCAGACAAGAAAATTGCAGAAACGAGTAGAGGAAATAATAGGCAGAGTTCGACACTCTCAGAACAAGACCCAGTCAACCACACTGCACAAGAATGTCTGGACACTTTAAAACATAAGCTCTCTGCATATGCAGAACGGTTGAGCAGAAATAAAGCGAGCAGCAATAGGAAGTGCGACAATACAATGTTTGAACGATCTGAAAGGACTCTCTACCGTCAGCTTAATTCAGCTAGGAATGCAGCCACCGATACTTTTCCAAATAAGGAACAAATTGAAGCGTTCTGGCAAAGTCAACTAGCCACAAAAGCCTCCTGCAATATTGGCGCCAGCTGGGTTAAGGAAGAACACAAAGCTTGTCAGAGTTATGAACAGATGCATCATAAGCCGTTTACCACAGATGAAGTCTCCGAGGTTATTAAAGAGCTTCATAATTGGAAGGCACCCGGGCCTGACGGCGTCCATAACTTTTGGCTGAAGAAATTTGGGTGTACACATCATCTATTGGCGGCGTTAATAAATGATGGTATACTTGACCCAAAGACGATGCCAATGTTTTTCACACAAGGAGACACGTATCTTCTGCCAAACGACCAGTATTGTTCTCCAGACACCGGTAGATACCGAACAATAACTTGTCTTCCGACCACTGCGCACTGCGAACGAAACAACATAATTGCGAGCCAGCAAAAAGGGTGTGCCAAAGGCTCTATGGGATGCAAAGAACAGCTAATAATTGATTCGGTTGTGTGCAATCAAGCTTACAATGGACGAATAAATATCTTTGCTGCCTACGTGGATTACAAAAAGGCATTTGATTCAGTTCCACACGAATAGCTCATAAGTGTGCTGAAGATCTATCAGATCGATACTTTTTTTTGTTCCCTCAGGGCTAGTCCGCGGCCTTGCCGCCCCGATAACACCGCAACCCTTGGTTGATTGTGCATACCCTTAGCCTTACTCCACCCATTCCAAAATCACTGTGCCTTGAACTAGTCTGCACAGCGATTGGTAGGGTAAAGTTTTATATTGCTCTGTCTCCGGTCTAGACTGACCGTAGATCAGTTGTCTTTTGCGGTCCAGAGCTATACACTCACACAAGATGTGCTGGGCTGATTCCTCCCCCTCGCCGCAGAGTCTGCATGCGATGTCTCGAACCGCCCCATTTTATGCAGGTGTTTCTTGACGGCCATGTGTCCCGTCAAGAGACCTGTTGTGTTTCTGAACTGTCCTCTGCTAAGATTTAGCAGCTCCACAGCTCTCTTTGAACTGGGTCTGTCAATTATTGACTTCCCATGTCTGAGCCCTGGACAGTCCGCCCAGTACACCTTGTGTTGGTTTCTGACCCAGGACTTAATGGCTCCCCTGGCAGTGCTCTTTGACACGCTCAGAGCCGGTTCTGGTCCCATAAATGGTTCTGCTGACCCTCTCTTCGCGAGATTGTCAGCTTCTTCATTGCCTTGGACCCCCGAGTGACCCGGCACCCAGATAGATCGATACTTACATCCTGAGGTTGCTTGAACACACAATGTCTACCTGGAGAACAAAGATCCAGTTACGGGTACAAACGGGTGATAACATCGTAACCAGCACGATATCAATTAGAAGAGGCATATTTCAACACGACTCGCTAGGCCCATTGTGGTTCTGCCTCGTATTGAATCCACTATCAAACCGCCTGAACTCCACCAGATATCGCATCAGTATAAAAAGCAATGGCAAGGAGCAAATGCGGCTAAATCATCTGCTGTATATGGATGATATTAAGCTGATGGCTTCCACAAAGAACCACCTGGAAGGGAGATATTGACATGCAGTTTGGGCTTGGCACATGTCGCACCTTATGTGTAGTCAGAGGGAAAATACAACCAGGTGTATACGAAATGCAGAGCGGCCAGCGAATTGCCTTGATGGATGTAAAATAATGTTATAAATACATGGGAATACAGCAAGCGAGGAAAATAAACCACTCGGTAATGAAGAACGATCCGACAAATGAGTTTACGAAACGAGTAAAGCAGGTGGTGCGATCACATCTTAGCAGCAAGAACCTGACTAAAGCTCTGAATACATACGCATGTTCTGCACTTAGCTACTCATTTGCGATTGCGAACTGGAGTAAAGCGGACATCGGACATTATGTACAACGGAAGGTGACTTCACAGGCATATGTCGACAAATTGGCGTCGAACTACTGGTTGGTGTTCGCACAGATGTTTCCACACACACACACACACAGAGAGAGAGAGAGAGAGAGAGAGAGAGAGAGAGAGAGAGAGAGAGAGAGAGAGAGAGAGAGAGAGAGAGAGAGAGAGAGAGAGAGAGAGAGATGGCTTTTTGCTGGCCATACAAGACCAGGTCGTCCCAACAAGAAACTACCTGAAGTATATAGGTGGAGATAATTCGGTCCAAGATGACAAATGTAGATTTGGGTGTCAGTCATCAGAGACTATCCAGCACGTCACCGGAGGATGTCAAGCGTTTGCTGCAACAGAGTATAAAGAGAGGCACGACGCAGTTGCTAAAACACTTCATCAAGAACTGGCTCTGAAACTTGGACTTTTAAATATTACTAAGGTGCCCTACTATAGATACACTCCTGAGCCTGTTCTGGAAAACTCAGGATACAGCTTGTACTGGGATCGGACCGTACTCACAGACCAACGAGATGCCCACAACAGGCCAGATATAATAATAGTGGATAAGTCCTGCAACCATGTGAGATCTTTTTTGTCAATTTTATTTTTTAGCGTCCTCTGCCGACTTACTGTCTTGGAAGTCATACTGATTATGAGAAATTAAACTGAACCTTTTCAAGAAAGACACGTCCTTGTTTTCAGCACCTGTTCGAAAACTTTAGCAATGTTGGAGTTCAATGAAATGGGCCGATAATTTATTGCTTCCTGTTTGTCTCCACTCTTATAAAGGGGACAACCACGGCCTTTTAAAATGCTGGGGGATAGTATCCAGTAAGAAAAATATTATTTATAATTCGTGTCAATGGCAAGGCTATTGCCTCAGATGTGCACTTCAAGTCTGAGTCTATTCTGTCGCAACCAGAAGATTTTGTGGGGTTTATTGTTTAATGGCCCGCCTCACATCGCATTCGCTTGTTGGTGTCAAATAGAATGAATTTGCTAATATTTTGGGAGACTATAGCTTTTATCGGATATGATCTGACTTGCCACGTTTTTACAAATTTGTGAATATAGTGTATTAAAATAGTCACTTCCACCCCATCCTGTACTGTAATGTTGTTACGATCCTTCAAGGTAGTGGCCGTCCTATCATTTCGTACGTTTTCTGTCAACTAATTGACAACATTCCACAAGAGTTTAGGCTTTCCTGTATTGCTCTCAAACAACGACTGATAGTATTGTGACTTAGCCAATTTTATCAACGAGATCAATAGGTTTTTAGAGTCCTTATATTCCTGTTCTAGATCTATATTGTTTCGGTCTTTTGACCATTTAAGAAACAGCATATTCTGTGAGTGACTATCAATTCTATGAACAATTGTCTAAAGCCATTACATGAACAAATGAGGAAAATTACTGCATTAAAAGCTAAGCACTTAAAAGACCTCTGCCAGTCTGGAAGCATTCCTGAAGATAGTTTAAAAAATTCTTAAATTTACTGAGCGACCCTGCCATAAAAAATAATAACAAAACTACTGTTTTACAGGCTGTGAATGACACTGACGACGAAGATCATTTTTTCACAGCAATATTTTTGTTATAGACACTAATTAACCTATTAACCTTTTATATTCCAATGTGAATGCAATAAAAACTTCCTTTTCTGTAGATATCCTGTTTTAATATAAACCAGTTTTAGTATAGTATGTAGTTCCCAATGTGTTTACCTGATTTTTTTTCCAAAAATTTTTGCCTCATAGGCCTTATATGGAGCCATTGTGCATTGATATAGTCACAATACATTTTCCAGCACCTTTATAAAAGACTATCCAGAAAAAAATCTACATACGAAAGAATACGTTATGATAGAGTAGATAGAGCACGATGCATCGGGTTGTTTAAAAGTATGAGGAATTTCGCCATGTAAGGGATTTGTCAAGAAGTGGGCGTCCAAGCGGCGAAGACAGAAGGTTGAATCTTCTATTATCAGTCCAAGAAAAGCTTCACGTATCTACAACAGAATTGGGTGAAATTCATATCCCAAAAGTCTGCTCACACAACTCTGAAGTCTGAAAAAATAAAACCCTTTAAAATGCATGTGGTTCAAGAGTTGACCGTAGATGGCCCAGATCGCAGGCTAAATTTTTGTGAAATAATGACAGAACTAATTCAAGCTCGGCCTAACTTTGTGAATGAAATAGGTTTTTCGGATGAAGCAACATTTCATCTGAATGGTGCAGTTAACAGGAACAATTGTCGTTTCTGGTCAACATACAACCCTGATTGGATGGAGGAAGTCCGTACGCAGTATCTTGAAAACGTGAATGTGTGGGCTGGTTTGGTCGGAAACAAATTAATTAGACCTTTTTTTTTATTATCGGAAATTTAAATGGTGAAGGCTACTTGAATTTATCGAGAAACCAAAATGTACCAGCACTTAGAACACTCTTCCCAAATCAAATGAGACCTAATCATCCAAGCGATAATATTTGGTCCCAACAAGCTGGAGCGCCGCCACGCTTTACGAGTAATGTCCGTGATTATTTGGATCAAATATTTCCTGGACGCAGGATCAGACGCAGAGGAACAAACGAGTGGCCAGCTTGTTCTCAAGACCTGTCGCCACTGGGCTTCTTTTTGTGGGGTTGCTTGCAATGTCGGGTATATAAAATACGATCTAATGATCTGGAACAATTACAGGAGCGGATAACTGAAGAAATCAACCGTATTATGCCAGAGATGATACAAAATTCAGTGAGACATTTTGTTGATAGATTATATCACTGCCACGCGGGAGACGGAGCACAGTTTAAACAACTACTTTAGTTTAAATCATATTACGAACTTTATAACAGATATCTTGATTTTGCATTATGAATATTTTATTAATTTTTTTGTGGTGTTATCTTATCAATTACAAAAAACTTGTTGATGTTTCAGAACGTAGTTTTTTATTCTGCATCCGAAAATGGTAAATAAAAGGTGTCCTATTTAAAAAAAATTAGTTGGAGTCATTTCCTGTATAACCGGAAGTGAGAAAAAAGTGAATGTGTTACAAAAAAGGCTTATTTGTGACAATTCGTCATTACAAAAATAAATAAAAAATTGCGTCATTAATAACAGAGCTATTCGACCGTTCCGGGACGTTTACTAACCCTATATATATATATATATATATATATATATATATATATATATATATATATATATATATATATATATATATATATATATATATATATATATATATATATATGTATGTATGTATCACACCGATAACTCAAAAAATAATGGGCCGATTTTTTATAAAATTTGACAAGTACCTTCCTTTGTAAGTGGCTTGGATAAGTTCGTTAAGCAGGAAAATCAAACCAGGTTTTCAGGGAGAATTTTGGGTTTTCTTTCGGAAAAAAAATTATATCCAAAAATAAAAAACTCGGGACGCAGCAAGTGCGTTACGGTAGTGAATTTTCTTAAATATGTTTTTATTGCAAATATGTCTGTTTTATTTTTATTTAAGAAAGCAGGTTACAAGTATAACCTTATAGTAAAAACAATGTGCCATGTTTCATAAAAATAACTTTATTGTGTGAAAATGTACAAAAATTTCCAAAAGTAAACTTAAAGTGTTCCCGCAAAAACTCGTTTCTTGGTCAACCTTATAGGTTAATGGCAAATTTGGCTAGTCAAATATGAAGCATTTGATCCAAATTCGCTACCATAACGCACTTGCTGCATCCATAATTTCTTTTTTTACAAACATGCATTATATTTCGATGGAAAATGCAAAAATGCAATAACATAAGGCGTGTTTGATTAAAAAAAATAAGAAAATTTGTATCACCAACGACTTATGGGCCAGCCTATGATTGTAGATATATTTTTTTAAGATGTAGCTCAAGACACCCTATAAGTAATATATAAAAAAATTTCATATCTTGTATAATAACGGATAGATTGAACTTTATTGATTTTTTAAAGAAAATTCGACAAAAATTATATACCATTAAACGATAAACTCTATAGCTAAGACTACTGCCAAGCATCAGAGAAAGGGTCTATTTTAAATGAATTTTCTGGAAATATTTTAGTAAAATGAAGGACAATGACGGTTGAAACTAAGACTTCAGGGTTTTGTAAAACATTCTTCTTAAGACATTTTCTTTCCACAGCCCGTACTAGATTCAAGTTATTTGCCTAAATGTTGCCAATTTTTGACGTTTTAAATCGCAACTTTGACATTTTGAGGAAAATCCCAATACATTTTTATTTAAATGCCTATAACTTTTTTGTCTTTTGAGCTAAATTTTGGTAGGTAGCTTACTTTAAATGATATAAACGAGCGCACCAAATTTGGTTGCCCTTACTTTGTTAATTTTGGAGATATAAATTTTTTACAATTTTTTTCGAAAAAAAACTCAAAATTTTCCGGGAAAACCTGGGCCGATTTTTCTGGCTAACGAACTTATCCAAGCCATTTGTAAAAGGAAGGTACTCACCAAATTTAATCAAAATCGGCCCATAATTTTTTGAGTTATCGGTGTGATACATATACATATATATATATATATATATATATATATATATATATATATATATATATATATATATATATATATATATATATATATATATATATATATATATATATATATATATATATATATATATATATATATATAAACATATAAAAATTGAAACTGACCCCGGATATGTGTTCTGGGGGGCCTAATTAGCGCTCATTTGAAGAAATTTTTTCAAAATTCAAAAGTCGATATCTCCTCATTAGTGAATTTTTTTAAGAAAATTCACTAAAAGCCATGGTTATCAAATTTGGTATACAAGTTTATGACATTAAAGGGAAACTATATACCAAAATTTAGAATTCGATGTTACAGTAAAAACGTTATAAAAATATTTGGTGCCAGATCATTTCTATAAAAATTCACTGCCATAACGCACTTGCTGCGTCCAGACCTTTTGATTGTTGAATATCTATGTTTTTGTAGATATCCACATTTGGAGGCACACCATCGAGTTAATTAATAAAATTAATAATAAATAATCGGTTTAATGGTATTTTGTTTTATTGGTTGTTTAATCCAGTTACGTCCATCCAAATATTAAGATTCACATTGAATGTAAAATCAACATTTAACATAAAAACCGGGTATTATTGGATGTTAAAGCAGAAAAATGGTGAAAATGTTTGATTTGGCCGAATGATATGGGTCATAGATAATGAAACAAACATTTAACTTACAGGAAAACAAATTCATTATACCAATTCGTTGTGTGTCGAACGTTGTGCACATTATTTGCTGACTGTCAATGTTTATTCAAGTGATACCTGGGTTTGAAGTTCACGGAATTATGCAATAACATTTCCTGTCTTGTTACCGTAACAGGTTAATTGATCAATTTATTGAGGTCGGTAAAACCAGGCCACGTCCATAAAGTTCCAAAGTTAGTTTATAAAATTGCGTTTTTTTTTTTCTATTCCTGTATAAATTCGCCACAAATTGGCTTTAATTTGGCACGTTATGTAACCTGGAGGTCATTTTATGAAGAAAACAACATAATGAACGATTGTTTCAATTATCATTTTATTAACTTCTCTCTTTTAGCCAAGAAACAGTAGAGTTAGACTACTAGTATAAAAATCTCTGGACGCAGCAAGTGCGTTATTGTAGCGAATTTTCTTTAAAATATTTTTAATAGCAAATGTATTTCTTTGATGAAAGCAGGCATCAAACTTGGATGCCTATATAATAGAAACAATGTACCATATTTCATCGAAATAAATTTATTGTATGCACAGAGGGGGGGGGGGTTGCATACGACGAAGCAGCCCCCCCGTTCCACTTGTGGCAGGGTTTGGAGGGTGGCTGCTTCGTCGTGGGAATTTTCCTTCCCCCTTGCGTGCAAACAACCACCCTCGCTGCATAAACCACAAGAAAAATGTCTTGTTCCTAGCCACCAAGGAAGTTACGGCACCTGGGGGGATGGGGGTGCTGTGCGGTGTAGGAAGGGTTTAAGGGGATATGGCTTTAAGATGTGAAAAAGACAGCTTTCAAGCCCGTTTTATTCGAATTTTCTGCTCATATTTCCTTTTTACTACCTACGCCGCCCAGCACCCCCCTTTTTTTGTCCCACAGGGCTCGTCCGCAGCCTTGCCACCCCGATAGCACTGCAACCTTTGGTTGATTGTGCATACCCTAAGTCTTACTCCACCCATTCCAAAATCACTGTGCCTTGAACTAGTCTGCACAGCGATTGGTAGGGTGAAGTTTTATATTGCTCTGTCTCCGGTCTAGATTGACCGTAGATCAGTTGTCTTTTGCGGTCCAGAGCTTTACACTCGCACAAGATGTGCTGGGCTGATTCCTCCCCCTCGCCGCAGAGTCTGCATGCGAGGTCCCCTTCGAACCGCCCCATTTTATTCAGGTGTCCCAGCACCCCTACTCACTCCTGGTCCCGTAACTTCCTTGGGGGGATGTGAACAATAATTTTTTCTTGGGGTTTGTGGATCCAAGTGGGCCCTAGGCAGGTTTCTGAAAACAGTTTTTTGAAAAGCGTTCGGGAGCTAAACTGCAAATTTACCGAAAATTCGCTATCAAAACGAACTTACTGCGTCCAGATTTTTTTCTTACAAACGCATCATATTTCGATAAAAAAATGCAAAAATGCATTAACGAATTTATTCTACGAAAATTAGCTTAAAAAAACTATACACCCCTACTCACTCCTGGTCCCGTAACTTCCTTGGGGGGTGTGAACAAGAAATTTTTCTTGGGGTTTGTGGATCCGGGGGGGGGGGGAGGTGGGGGGCTTAGGCAGGTTTCTGAAAACAGTTTTTTGAAAAGAGTTTGGGAGCTAAACTGCAAATTTACCGAAAATTCGCTACCAAAACGCACTTACTGCGTTCAGATTTTTTTCTTACAAACACATCATATTTCGATAAAAAATGCAAAAATGCATTAACGAATTTGTTCTACGAAAATTAGCTTAAAAACAATTATAGACCGTTAAACCATAAACTTCACTAAACCTACAAATAAATATCCAAAAAAGCATCAACTTAACTAAACTGGCAGCCAAAGCATCAAAGAAAGGGTCTATTTGAAATGAATATTTTGTAAATTGAAGGGCAATGACGGTTGGATCTGAAACTTAAGGGTTTGCAGAACACTCTTCTTGCAACATTTTCTTTTCACAATCGGTATTTGTTTCACCTTCTTTGCCTAAACATTGCCAATTTTGACGTTTAAAATTGCGAGTTTGACGTTTTGAGGAAAACTCCAAAATTTGTTTCTTTAACTGCCTTCTTTGTCTTTAAAGCTAGAAAGCTAAATTTTGGTACAGAGTTGACTATTTATAATACAAACACGCGTATCAAATTTGGTTGCCCTTACTTTGTTATTTCCGGAGATATGATTTTTTTTTATAAGGAAAACAAAATTTTCCGGGAAAACCTGATCTCCTCATTAGCGATTTTTTTTAAAATTCGCTAAAAAAACATAACTGGTTAAGGTAGTCATATTTTGTACAGAAATTCAAAAGCATAGTTATTTCTAAAACTACTTTTATTTTCCAACAAGCATGGGCAGTGGAGACGGCGCGGCCCTTTGGTTTTAGGCGTATATGTATATAATTCGTAACTGAAATGTATAAATACTGACGTTTCAAAAAAAAAAAAACGAACACCCAGTAAGTCGACAAAATTCAAAGAAATTTTCTATACTGCGCTGTTTTGTCAAGAAATGATAACAATAAGGAACAATTTTAACAGGTGTACACTTTTTTTAAATGTTATTTTACCAAAAAATTATCTCTTGAAATTTGCGAGTCCTTCAGTTTGACGCAATATTTCGTAGCGACTTTAATTGTTGGCCCAATGGCCAATCATCGACGCCAGGGAGCAGTTTAACCCCACTATCCTGGAAATGTTGTCGCCTTTCTGTAAGGAGGATAGGGATCTGTAACGTGCCCTACATAGCATGGACACGGGACTGACGGCTTTACGCCCCCTCCGAAGGGCGGAACGTGCAGACATTCAACTTCCTCAAATACAATGCCAGAACCTCGGTTGATGTTAATTTATTACGGCTTGTACTGAGTGAAATGGAAACCCTGGGAATCGAACCCAGTACCCTTCCGTTCAGAGGCACACGTTCTTACCCCTGGACCAGCGAGGCTCCTAGCGATTTGTGTTCAATTTATGAAGTTATTATGCCTAGGCGTCGGTTACGGAGCAATTACTACCTTAAATTAATTGATATTTTATCTATGATCACTGGGGCCAGTTCTTTTCAATGTGATATGTAAGAGCCTTGGTTGTTCAGGGGCAAAAACGTGTGCCTCTGAACCGAAGGGTACTGGGTTCTCCTTTCACTTTTCCAGTAAAAACTGTAACATTAACATTAACATCAACCGAGGTTCTGGCATTGTATTTGAGCAAGTTGAATGTCTGCACGTTCCGCCCTTAGGACGGGGCGTAAAGCCGTCGGTCTCGTGGCCATGTCATGTTGGGCACGTTAAAGATCCCTACCCTCCTTACAGAAAGGCAGAGGTTCCGCAAAATTTCCAGGATAGTGAGGTGAAACTGCTCCCTGACGTCGGTGACTGGCCATAGTCGCGGAAATAGGCCGACGTTAAAGAAACAAAACACAGACACAGTGTGGTATGTAGTCAAATAGAGGGGTGTTACTAAATCAGATAATGCCAAATTACTAAATAAAAATATATTCACCTTTAATTAAAACCTGTCTTAATAAATCTATTTATTTTATGGTCAATCTTTCTGACTCAGGAAATTCTCTATTACACATGCTCTATTGCATCTAATATAATAATTTCTACAAACTGCCAAACACTAACCTAATACGTCATTTTTTAATCTCACGAGTTTAGAACTGACTCCTAGGTAGAATAACCTGTTACTTAATTTACTATTTCCAACGGGACTTTTAATATAGATATGAGATTATTACCAAAGATCCTCGGTGGTTCAGTGGTAAGGACGTGTACCTCTGAACCGAGGGGTACCGGGTTCGATTCCCAGTGTTTCCCTTTCACTTTTTCTGTACATACTGTACAATTAACATCAACTGAGGTTGTGGCATTGCATTTGAGCAAGTTGAATGTCTGCACGTTCCGCCCTTCAGAGGGGGCGTAAATCCGTCGATCCCATGTCCATGCAATGGTGGGCACGTTAAATATCCCTACTCCCCTTACAGAAAGGCAGGGGTTCGGCAAAATTTCTGGGACAGCGAGGCGAAACTGCTCCCTGACTTCGGTGATTGGCCATAGTCAACTGAGACGTTTGTGAACTCTAGTGTCACGTAGAGCAACTTCAGCACGGGAAGATCGTCATTTGAGGATCGCGGCTTTACAAGATAGAGTCTCCACAACACGCTCGATTTGAAATGGTTGATTGGGAGATTTGCAACAAAGAGTCTCTATGGCAACGATATATCTCAGAATACGCGCTTTTGGGCTTCGTTGGTATACACCATTTTTTATGTCTCCAACTGACACCTCGAGCTCGTGCTGTTCGGCTTAAGTGGTGTAACTGCGGATAAGAGTGGGATGGGGAATGGAATCGTGTTGAGCTCTCTGACGAGTCTCGATTCTGTCTTTGAGTTCACGATGGTCGCAGAAGAATAAGACGATTACGTGGAGAACGCAGTAATTTAGCATTTGCTGTGGAACGGCATACAGCCCTTGCACGGGGGGTGCGTTAACATACGGTAGCAGGTCACCTCTAGTTTTAACTGACAGAAATGTAAACGCAAATGATTACGTACGAAACGTGCTACAGCCTGTTGCACTGTAATACATACAAGGGTTAATTCAACCCCCTTTCCAACAAGTCAACGCACGATCATACAGCAAGGGTTACTTCACTGGGGAACAAACCACCAACAGATGAACTGGCTCTATGATTATCAGACCAATGATAACATATGGAGCCATAGTTTGGTGTCCTAAGGCACTTCGTGGTATCACGAGGGCCAAACTGGATCATCTACAGAGACAAGCTTGTCTGATGATAACGGAAGCGATAAGTACCGCACCACCAGCTGCTCTGGGGGTCCTCCTTAATATTCCACCTCTCCACATATGGTTGGAGAGGGTGGCGAGGTGGACAACGTACAGACTAAAACAAACGGCCGACAGTGTGCCGAAGGAAATCAGTCTGGGTCACGGGATTCTGGGAATAGTCTCAGACTTGATGCCAACAAAGATCAGTAGATATATGTCTTTCAAGACCGTCCTCCCGGAAAGGGAGGACTGGGAGCGAAATCAAACCCTATTGAAAGCCGATCTCTGCTGGTACTCTGACGGCTCCAAAACCCATATGGGAGTAGGAGCCGGCGCATATGGGGGCAGCACCGATGCTAGACTATCAGCTAGCCTCGGCAAGTACGCAACCATACACCGGGCAGAAGTGTATACCATCGAGATGTGTGCAAGGGAAAGTATAAAAAACCAGTGCACTCACAAATCGATAAATATATATGCAGATAGCCAAGCTGCAATAAAGGCTCTTGGTTCCTACCGGTGTAATTCAAAAACGGTATGGAGTTGTAAATCTGCCCTTAACGAACTGGGCAGCTGTAATGAGGTGTCGCTGGTCTGGATACCGGGTCACTCGAACCATGTTGGCAATGTTGCGGCCGACGCGCTTGCCAGGAGACTTTGTCGGACCAGAACCCGTGCTGGGAATTACATCATGCACAGCAAAACGCACCTTAAAGACCTGGACAGAAAGAATGACAATCCAGTATTGGCAAAATCTTCCAGGATTAGCTCACTCTAAGGCCTTCATAAATGGCCTGTCTGAGTCAAGGGCTAAAAAACTTCTAGAGTTAAATAGACAACAATTGAGTACTCTAGTCGGCCTGTATACAGGACACTGCCGCTTGCGTCACCACATGCACCGTATTGGAGTCGGTCAGGAGACCGAGTGCCGGCTGTGTATGGAGAGTGACGAGACAGCAGAGCAGTACTGTGTTTCTGTCCGGCAGCGGACAGGACTAAATACCTGCTCTTTGGCAAGCTAAAGCTTGCTCCGGAGGATCTGGATCAACTTTCGCCCACAAAGATTATCGACCTCTGCAGGAGGCTGGCTTTGTTGGGCGAAATATAGAGTATTAGGCGTGAGCCACAATATACCTTATGGTCGCGGTGGAGGGACCGATATGGCCCACTCACAATCAAACCTAACCTAACCTAACCTACTACAAGGTTCTTAGAAGAAAATAGCATGACCCTGTCTCCGTTGTCGTCTCGCTCCCCAGACTTGTCATCAATCGAACATATGTGGGATATGATTGGAAATCGACTGGGTAATTTACCACAACAACCGAATAACCTGGTTGACCTACGTCACCGAATTCAAGAAGCCTGGATCACATTCATCGCGATATTATAAATCATTTAATTTCAAGCATGCCTCGAAGAGTTCAAATGCCTAAGAAACCGCGGCGGACTCATTATTGAATAACTTTGTTATTTTTTAATATTTTAGTTTAAAAATGTAATCATTTTTTAAGTTTGAGTAAACCCACATTATGTATAAATGTTATTAAAATTGATCAACTCTTACTGGTTGTTCGGGATTTATTTTTATGAAAGTCAGTATATATTAAATAAGTGGTTTTCCATCCAATTTGTATTTAGTAGTGACATATTTAATGAAAAAATCAAATAGAAGACATTGTAAGTAGTAAATTAAATAAATGTGCATCAAACACAAAGAACAAGTGTTTTGGTGTCAATCAATTTAACATGGTTTTCGATTAAGTATCAGTCTATTCAATCAATCATTTACAACCAAATTATTAATTTTTATAACTCATGGTTAAAACGTCAATTTAAAATCAAAGAAAACATGATGCACATACTGATGACGTCAATTTCCACTCTTAACTATATAGCCAAACAAAATAAAATAGCATAAAGCTTTGAACATAAAGGATTTGTTTGTTGTCTAACGAGCAAAGTTTACATGGTTGTACTGCCCTCATTTACAGTGCAGCACTGCCCTATTTCGCATGACATGAACTTTGCACCGTGTCACAAACGACATATACTTACAGCTATATTTAGTTATTGCGACAAATAGGTCACCCCTAACCTACATGTTAGTGATGTATGAACTCTGTAAACTAGGATTACGACCCGGAAATCCAGGACTCGTCTCCATTTTTTAACGTTTGTCTCTCTGTATCAGGAAATAGATTTAGAGATTGCTTAGGTCTCATGAATAAGAAAGGCTTATAGTTTCAAAATCTGCTGTATATAATTTTTAGTGAATTTTTTATTATAAAAAAATGCACTAATAGACAGGTATCGATGGTGAGACTTTGCAAAAAAAATTTTAAATGAGGGCGAACTAGGACCGCTAGAACCCGTATACGGGGGTCAGTTTCAATTTATATATATATATATATATATATATATATATATATATATATATATATATATATATATATATATATATATATATATATATATATATATATATATATACATGTATATATGTATGTATGTATGTATGTATGTATGTATGTATGTATGTATCCAACCGCTAACTCAAAAAATAACTAACCGATTTCGATGAAACTTGGCAAGTGCCTTTCTTTTATTAATGGTTTGGATGAGTTCGTTAGCCAAGAAAATCAAACAAGGTTTTCCGGAAAAAAATTGAGTTATCAACACCCTCTCATCGAGTACCAAAGACTCTGAAATATTTCAAAAGAGAGTCTAAACTGACCTGGGACTACAAAAAACCCTTGAAGCAACTAACAACGAACAACAAAGTAGCTTTTATGTGGGTATCAGTACATC
This sequence comes from Tillus elongatus, assembly GCA_964006375.1. NCBI lineage: Eukaryota > Metazoa > Arthropoda > Insecta > Coleoptera > Cleridae > Tillus > Tillus elongatus. The sequence continues at coordinate 43,821,626 of OZ023267.1, read as the reverse complement.
AAGGCATTAAAGGAAATGAGGAAGCAAATAACCTTGCAAAAAGGGCAGCAATAACACTATTCTATCGTCCAAACCCCTATTGTGGACTAACAAAAATCCACGAAGGAAATTAACTTGATACTTGGGAGAGGAACCAAATGCTATCATACTGAAAGAAATAGCCAGGCTTAAGGCAGGCAAAACGATTCATCACCATGCCAACAGACAAGTCTGATCTGTTTCTTGAATTGAACCGGAACGACTTGAGTATACTCACAGGACTGTTTTCGGGAAGTCACTCCCTAGTAATGCTCACCTTATGTAGATGGGTAAGGTGGACAGTGAAAACTGCAGATGATGCACTGAAAACTGCAGATGATGCACTGAAACAGCAGAAACTACAGCATTTATCTATGCGACTGCATGGGCCATTTTATAAAAGACTCGAATACCTTAGAGGGGTGGCTTTAACACCACAGGAAATAAGTAAAATAGCCCCCAAAAATATAGAAGACTACATAAAAAGTCTGAATTTTTTGGGCAACTATTAGACAAAAGAGTCATGGACAAAAGCCCCATTAGAATCGCGGGACTAAGAGGCCAAAGGCCTATACGACTTAGTAAACAATCTACAAAGTTAGAGACTTGTAATATTTTGAGGACAGAAGCCTACTCTTGCTCTGTGTCTTAGTAATTACGGGACACATATATTCATTAAATACCGAATACGGAAGCAAAACCTGCAAATACAAATAAAGCACTTTGATTTAAATATGACGTCTTGTTTACAGTCGTTGCAATGAACCTATCATTACTATTATACTTTCCAACTTTTATTTTCGTCTGATTTGACCTTTGATCCTCTACATAGTCAAATAATACACTTTCTCTATTATTTCCATTAACTGCAAACTCATGCATATGTTTTTGATAACATAAACCATAACAAGTAAAATGTACATATAGTAGTGAATTTAGCACTGCATGTAATTCCAATTGTTACGCAAATAAAACCACGTTAGTCACCTTGAAGCGAATGCATGCTTATTGGTCCACTAACACTCCATTACTAATGTTGTCAAACAAAAAACCTAACCATTTTTTGTTTAATTATTTGAAAACAATGCTCAATTTTTAGTCATGTTTACGAAATGATAATCAATAAATATGTGTTACTAGCCAATTTTCTGGTAACTAACTTTATCCAAAATAATCTAACTAAATCAATAGGTTTTCGTTGAAGTGAAATATGTTAGCCAATATGATAACATACATATTATGTAAAGGGTGGGCATATCTCAGGAATGGTTTGCTGTACAGTTTCAGGAAAAAACTGCCATGAGGAAAATTGCCATGATAAATCGCTGAAAATTATTTTCAAGTTTCTAAAATCACCGCTAGAGTACGCAGGAACCACTGCTGGTTCGAAAATAGCGATTTTCATCACATTTTCGCCAATTATGTGGTACCTTTGAACGCAGAGTAATGGCCGAGCCAGTTCGATATCATTGATATAGGGGTAGATATTGGCGACAAATTTTGAACTACGAATTACCACATCTTCATAACAAGGTAGCAACAGCAACGGAGTTTTCCACCATTTCTAGATATGTTATCCGGAAAATATTGAAGTGAGTTGAGTAAAAAACCTTTACCACTTATAGGTATGAAAATATCAATCTACATTCCCTCAGTCATTCATTCCGATATGTATAACAAAAAACTGTATGTGCAGCATATTATTGTTCAAATGTGAGCCATTTCTAAGATCAGGCGTTTCCTGTCAGATGTATAGAAAGGGGAAGTATGTTTCCTTGGCCAGCGGAGTCGCCTGATTTGAGTTATTTCGATTTTTATTTATGGGGACCACTGAAATATACAGTATACTGTAAAAGGTCTACTACAAGGGGCGATATGACACTCAGAATGAAAAATGCTGTTACAATTATTTCACTGGTACAGAGTGAAACTGTCGTTGCATCTATTCCTTCGAGACTGCAGTCTTGTATTGAAAATGATGGACGACAGTTTGAACACGAAAGAATCCATCAACCTGATTAGATTGATTAAATTCTATTATAATTTTTGTATAGTGCGTTATTCCTGTTTAGTTTTAAGGTTTCTCTCTTATTACGTCAGTTGAATAAATGTTATTTGTTGAACTTCAACTGTTATTTTATTGTTGCTACCAAGATGCGGTAATTTGAAGTGCCAACTTTGATCGCTAATATCTACCGCTAGATCAATGATATCGAACTGCTGGTTTCGCCGGTAGCTTCAGTCTTTTGTAGCCTGTTCTACTGTGTTATTATTGATATACCGTTCCATCTAATTTTCTTCAGAGAAACAGCAACATAACCTAACTATTCAAACAACGCACTCTCTCGGTATATGTAAGATACAGAGGAAACCTGTAATGAGCGCAAAAAGTTGTTTTCAACGAGTGTAAACTCATCAAGTTCTCCCCACCACTTTATTTTTGAAAACATCAAAAAAATATGCCAGACAAAACATAACGTTGCTCAGCCATTACTCTGCGTGTATCAAAGGTACCACTTAATTGGCGAAAATGTGATGAAAATCACAATTTTCCGAACAGCAGTGGTTCTTACGCCCTCTAGCGGTGATTTTAGAAACTTGAAAATAATTTACAGCGATTTATCATGGCAACTTTCTTCATGGCAGTTTTTACCTGAAGCTGTACAGTGAACCGTTTCTGAGATCTGGTCAACGACCATTCTAATTGCCCACCCTGTACAGGTACAGGCTGTCCCGCGTAAGAACGGACACAGAGCAAGTGCGTATAAAATGCAAAATAAACCAAAAGTTGCGGTGCTATCGGGGCGGCGAGGCCGCGGACGTGCCCTGAGGGAGAGAAACAAAAGTGCGTGTAGAGGATCCTAAAGCATGATGATTTAACCTCTACACCAAGTTGCACCCGTAATATATATAATAATAATAATAATAAAGGCTTAAAGTTACCCACAAAAAATCATATCTAGAAAACTATTTGATCTACGAGGACCAAATTCGACACATGGAATGACCTCAACATGAGCGCCAACTGATGGTAAGGTGAAATAAATCTAAGGTCACAGAACTTTTTCATCCCTAGTTTAATTTTAATAAAGGTAGGTCGTTATATGCGCTCCATTTTAACAATTTTTACCCTTGTACAATTTTCGTGGACTATATTGTTTTTAAGGGAGACTGGATTAACGAGGGCAAGATTTTTTAACAATTCGCTGGGGTGCTCAGCCTTGGTACGGCAGCCGTTTGTAATGAAGCTCCCACTTGGCGCTTCCGCCCGGTGCAAAGTTCGCGCAGTTATTCGGTTTTTGAACGCAAAAGGCGTTAAACCTACGGAAATTCATATCCCATTGACGAAATTGTATGGAGAGTATACATACAACCATAAAAATTGAGTTACTCAAAAGAGTAGGCAGTTAATTTGTTAACCTACCACTTATGACGATAGAGTTACGGTGGTTCAGTGGTAAGAACGTGTGTCTCTAAACCGAGGGGTACTGGGTTCGATTCCAGGGTTCTCCTTTCACTTTTTTCAGTACAAACTGAAACATTAACATCAACCGAGGTTGTAGCATTGTATCTGATCAAGCTGAATGTCTGCACTTCCTCCCTTCGGAGGGGGCGTAAAGCCGTCGTTCCCGTGTCCATCCGATGTTGAGCAGGTTAAAGATTCCTGTCTTACATCTCAGAATGTTCTAGGAGGCTGGCTACCATAGTCGTATTACCTTATAGGTGTGTTCTCGCTGTGATTAGTATAGCGCACTGACGAGCTATAATTACAGCGAAACCGGCCTGCGTTTCTAATTACGGTGAGAACACATCTAGCCTTACACACGCTGTCTTTGTATTAGGGAAGAAATGGGCCAGGGCTGACAATTTACAAAATTGTTAGTTGGTTGTACACAATCTATACCTATAACATTTTGTGTTAACTAGAGCTGCCGTGACAGCCTGGTTTCGCACCCAGATGGACACCCAGTGGTAGATCTCACAATATTATCTGTTTTTCCCCTCAGGGGAAACCTTTGGTTTATAATATCATCTGTTACTGTTAAAAGTGCTGTGGCGCAGCTATGACCCTTTTTCCCTCAGAGCTCGTCCGCGGCCTTGCCGCCCCGATTGCACTGCAACTTTTGGTTGATTGTGCATACCCTTAGTCTTACTCCACCCATTCCAAAATCACTGTGCCTTGAACTAGTCTGCACAGCGATTGGTAGGGTGAAGTTTTATATTGCTCTGTCTCCGGTCTAGATTGACCGTAGATCAGCTGTCTTTTGCGGTCCAGAGCTTTACACTCGCACAATATGTCATGGTCTGATTCCTCCCCCTCGCCGCAGAGTCTGCATGCGAGGTCCCCTTCGAACCGCCTCATTTTATGCGGGTGTTTCTTGACGGCCATGTGTCCCGTCAAAAGACCTGTTGTGTTTCTGAGTTGTCCTCTGCTAAGATTTAGCAGCTCCACAGCTCTCTTTGAACTGGGTCCGTCAATTATTGACTTCCCATGTCTGAGCCCTGGACAGTCCGCCCAGTATACCCTGTGTTGGTTTCTGACCCAGGACTTAATGGCTCCCCTGGCAGTGCTCTTTGTCACGCCCAGAGCCGGTTCTTGCCCCATAAATGGTTCTGCTGATCCTCTCTTGGCGAGACCGTCAGCTTCTTCATTGCCTTTGACCCCGGAGTGACCCGGCATCCAGATGAGGGTCACCTCATTCTGCCCAGCCAGGTCGCTCGTCTCGTCTGGGCACTCACTCACCAGCCAGGAATTTACCCGTGGGCTACTTAGTGCCTTAAGGGCTGCCTGGCTGTCTGTGGCTATGAGGATCCGCTTGTTGGTGTAGCCCCTCCTCATGCTCTCCCGCACACAGTGCAGGATGGCGCACATTTCGGCCTGAGCTATGACCCTTAGGGAAACCGGACTGAATTTCTGGCAGAATTTATGGTGATCAATATGTTCAGACAGATGCTCATAAAGCTGCACCTGCATTCTTAGCAGTTCTATGGCAAACCCCTGTGTAACCTTTTATAATCGGACAGCCTGTGTATATATCCTGTTGGAAAAGAAAAGTAAACCCTGAAAAAGCTACATATACCTACTATAAAGAAAGGCATGTTGAAATAGGAAACTCTATATACAGAAAATTCCAAAAGGTCTATGATTCTGAATCGAGCGTAAGGTAAAGAAATCTTTATTTGCACTATGGCATTTCTGTCAAAAACCAAGTAATTATCTTTTGAGATAAGGACTATTAAGAAGTCCGCGTAACGGTACTTGATATAGATTGTAGTTTCTAAACTTCATGTTTTTAGTTGAAACAGTTTGGGTTTCCTGCAGTTACTAGGAATTACTTTATAGATGCCTTATAATGTATGACAAATCATATGTCATATGTACCTAAACCAAATAGAAAAAGAGTATCCAAATCGAGACCTCGTAGGTTCCTAAATCAAACAACCTAAGCGCTCCGTATCGTTTATCTTTAAAAAACATATTATTTAAGGCTTTAATTTATACTGCCACCCTATTCTTTTTCTCAAAGTAGACAAGACAGGCTGATAACATCATTTGTTAATTTTTTCACATACATTTTGCAAAAATGTACTAACGATCATCTATTGCTCTAAAATGTTCATTAACAAGATGTAATTAGCAAAATAATGTGATCTCATATATTTCCGTTAATTGCATAGTTCGTTTATATGTTTGTAAACAGTAATATGCTTCATCGAAAGCGATTCGCAGTAATTTCTAGAAATAATTAAAACGGGCTCTAAAACAAACTATAAATTACTATAATAAAATTACTATACTACATTCAATTTGTTTTGTTGATATGTGGAATGCGCTTACTGTATTTTTTAGCATTGATTTTGTAAATCACGAGGATATTTTTATGTTTGTTAGTTTTTTGTGACAATATCTCATATTGCAGCCTCAGTGGTCCAGTGGTAACAACGTGTGCCTCTGGACCCAGTCGCGTATACCATGCGATTTTGGGCACGTTAAAGATTTGACAAAATTTCCAGGATAGTGAGGCGAAACGGCTCCCTGGCGTCAGTGATAAGCCATAGTCACGGAAATAGACCGACGTTAAAAAACAAAATAAACGACAATACACCATATCAATTTGTAGAAGAGAGCGTATGCGCGCCTGACTTTTGATAGAACCTTGTGAAATAAGAACCTACAAAACTACTCAAAACAGTGAGTCTAATAGATAAGAAATTTCGAGAAACGTCTAGCGTGGAAGATTGGCCAAAAACAGGTCACCGGTCTATAAGTGAAGAAGTGAAATTAAACGTCTTCTTGGCATTGGAAGAGAATCCCCACAGTAGTGCTGGGCAAATTGGCCGACAATGAAATTCCATTTCAGACGGTACATAGAGTATTAAAACTTAAAAAGCTTCATCCTTATAAAATACAGCTTTTGCAGAAGTTATCCGATGACGATCCAGACCAAAGGATGTAACATTAATGGATAACTGGAATGATAACTATTTGCAAGTACCGAATATTCTGTTTCCGACTAATCTACTTTTACACTACATGGAGAAGTTAATCGCCAAAAAACTGCAGATATCGGGCAAATCCAAGATGGATGCGACAGAATCACACACAACATCCTCGAAAGGTAAATGTTTAGGCGGGAATTGTTAGGAGTAGGATTATTGGTCTCTTCTTTTTTGATGGAACTATAAATGGACTATATCTAAAAAAAATTACAACCATATCTCATTTCGACCTTATTAAACTTATTTCCTGATGGACACAATCTGGTATGGTAAATCATAACTTTTGGTATGAACAAGATGGTGCCCACGCGCATTATGGCGTGAATGTTAGACGGTATTTGGATCAGCAATTTTCCAAGATCACCTGACCTAACTCCCTTAGATTTTTTATGTGGGGTCATTTAAGGAATGTGGTATTCAAAAGAAAACCAGATACTATCGACGAATTTAAAACAAGAATTAGAACTCAATGTACCAACATGTCCCCAGAGATTATAAAAAGAGTCCAGCAAGAGTTTGTTGACCGTTTGGGATATACTCGGGCACAACAAGGCGGTCATTTCGAACATCTGATTAGATAAGACTGATCTATGTTCTTTTTTATAGGCTTCACTTGTGTTAGGTGTTACTGATAATAAAAATTGTATTACTCACTTTATTTTATCCCTACAAAAAAAAAAGTGCTGCTGAATAGAGAATTGGATTAGCTTTAAAAAGACGTATCACACTACCCACCATCCAGTTTCAAAATTTCGAAAGGGTAGCTTTGAAGAGGTATAACGATAGGAGTGAGATTATTACATCAAAAAGTTAGTTTTTGACAATAAAAATCGACCTGTTTTTTAATGTTCCTGAATAACGCTCACTTTCAATTTTATTGAATTTATGCGTTACTTCATAGACACAGTTTATAGAGTGTAAGTGTTTATTTCGAATGCTTCGAAAAACGGAAGTCAGAACTTTGAGAAACGTTGAAAAAGTGCTTAAACTTTGGAGCGATTAAGTCCAACTTCACCACATCAGTTATACTATAGGTCACCAAGTCACCACCCGGTGAAGGTATGTTTGTAAACTAAATGCTAATGTCTCAAAGCTGGGAGTAAGGTTTCATCTAAGAAACTCTTAATAAAGTAAGTACTCTGACAAATTTTTGTTTTCTTGGCAAACCACCCCCGTACCTCGGTAGGAATGGAAAATCTGCCCTGATTTTACTAGGTATACTATCACAGCGCATATATCTATGCTGTGATACTATTTTAACAAACTGCAGATGCATTTGAATGTTGCGACACGTGTTATTCAACCCGATGCGATGTCTGGTAACTAACATAGATAAGACAAACAGTTTTACGTCAGTCACAGTGACTATTTGTATGTGTATCTTCATATTATAATAACATACGCCCATATATCCGAAATAGAAATTCATTACGGTTATATGTAATATAAGATGAAAGATATTGGTTTATTTGACCACTGGAGACTAATAATTATTGTTTTGCATTTCGTTTTAAATTACTACGGATAAAAAATTTTGATAATAATTATACTAGAATGATTTGCCTTAATCTAGTGAAATCGCTCCACACCAAACATACATTTATGTGCCACTAGCTGACCCGACAGACGTCCTATCCAAATTTCAACGACATTTGCGCATGTAGCTAAATAAATCTTAGAAAAAAAAAACGCTTTTCCCGAATTTTCCAATTTTCCGGCCAACTTTTCTTTCTCAAAAAGCCCTATTCGGACTACCACGAAGATTTTTAAAATAAAATTTGCCGAACCGGTTCAGCTGTTCTCAAGTGATGCGCTTATCAACAAACAGCATTTAATTTTTGGTGAATTTGCATTAAGAAAATTATATATATATATATATATATATATATATATATATATATATATATATATATATATATATATATATATATATATATATATATATATACATATATATATACATGTTATTTTAAAAGGTTACCCATAAACCACAAATCATACAATTTTAATGGCAATATTTGGATAATAGAGAATTTCAGTTTTGGAAAGAGTAACGGTGTAATAGAGAGTGATGGAAATGGATTGGTTTTAGTTGAAGACGGAAGAAAGGGATATCTTGAAGTAAATCATTGTCCGATGATCAAAATTTGAAGTCTGCCAAATTAGAAAAGTGTCATTGTCAAGAAATTTGACAGTATCACGGTTGGGATAAAAACTGACTAAATTGCGCTGTTTCCAAACAAAAGTAGAACACTTATTTGTAAGGCGCTTTGTACTATTATTCTCACAATAAACTATAACAATATATATATATATATATATATATATATATATATATATATATATATATATATATATATATATATATATATATATATATATATATATATATATAGTGTGTCCAAGATAAGGAGGGCCACTATGAGGATCTCCTAAACGGTAGCAGATACAGACTTGTTTAAATAGGAGAAAAGTTGGGCACTTAAAAGTCCAACAAAATGGTGGTTAGACATCTCCGAATTATTTTTTTCGTTTTTGAGATATTTTGAAAAATTTGGATATGTCGATTTTACATATTATTTTTTCTGGTCTTAATGGTGGACCTACACCAAAAGCGATGACACTTCTCCACAGTGACTTTTCATTTTCTTTACCGTAGCATTGCTTATTTTTGAATCCGACTTTTCGTCTTTGCGGGACCATCATCAACTTTTTTCAAATACAGCCATCACTTTCTGATATATTCTAAAAGCACTTTTTATTCCAAATTCAGCGATGTGTCACACACTTGTGGTTTAGTACCATTTCAGTCTTTCTTTCGACCTCAATCAAGAAAATTCCTATTACGACCTGTGCATAGCTTTTAAACAACTAGCTATATCAATTAACACTTTATGTCATTCATCCGATGGATGAATTGAGGCAATAATTTAATGGAATAAACACAGAACAAATAAAATTACACTACCAAAAGACCTAAATATTCAAAAAAAACAACAAACGAATACGAACAAAACAACTTGAAAAACAAACATGTCTGGAAGAACGAAATCCCCATGTAGCAGTAGAACATCGTTTCCAACATGAATTCAAGAACAATGTTCGGTGTGGAATAATATAATTGAAAATCATATCTTGCGTCCACATCCATTGCCATTCCTTGCCCACCGACGTGCCGTTATTGACTTCTCTCTCTTTTATAGATATCTGCACGGGCACTGCCCAGAGGAGCTTTCTTCCATAGTTCCTCCACCTGCTGCCCCCCAACAGATCAACCAGGAGAACAGAGCGAATGCACCCTTTTACTGTCCAAGTCACCAGACATAGAACATCTTGTTAAGCCCACTCTTTTGTCCCAAGGACTTCCAAGTTATGGAATTCCTTGTCGGCACATGTTTTTCCTTCTCCTTCGAACCTCCAAACCGTCAAGTCCAGAATTAACAAGTTGCCTATTTCCTCCTTGTCGACGCCGATGGTACGATAGTATTTAGGCTGTGAGCCCTCGTGGTGTGTTGTTGAAATAAATAAAAAACATGAATTGCCACCAAATCTGGATATTCCTAACTAAATTGTTTACAAAATGGGTCCAGTTAATTAACTGATGATTTGCCCTTAACGCCAAATATATATTTTATGCAAGATGATACACTGGCACGCTTCTCTGTTCAGTGCAAAATGACATAAATGAAAGATATCCCCAAAGATGGATAGGCTGTGGCAGCCCAATCCCCTGACCAGCTTGTCGCCCGGATTTTAACCCACTCGTTTTTTTTTTCTTTGGGGTTACCTTAAATCAGTTGTCTACAGTGACACAAGAAACACCCGCGAATAAATGCGGCAAAAAATTTAGCGGAGATAGAATACAAGTTTGAAACTTACTGTACAGAATATTGTAAAACTTAATTTAATTTATAAGTATAATTAATTAAAAATTTACCAGTTTTCAGCACAAAGATCTTGATGTCTGTTACTGACATTTAGATTTAAATTAGTTGACGTTATTATTATATGAAATAATAATCATGCACCACGTGCTCATTTTAGTGTCGTAATCTGGTACATTATTTTTGAATCATTTTTTTTATCTAAATACTCGAACGTAACCGATTTTTCAGTTGTCCTGAATGGCACGGTTCCGTAAAGGCAGAAAATGTGTGTGTGTGTTTTGTTCCTTTAACTTCGATCTATTTCTGCGACTATGGCCAATCATTGACGCCGGGAGCAGTTTCACCTCACTATCCTGGAAATTTTGCCGAACCCCTGCCTTTCTGTAAGGATGGTAGGAATCTTTAACGTAAATATAACATCGCATGGACACGGGACAGATGGCTTTACGCCCCCTTTGAAGGGCGGTTGTTCCATAGGAGATAAGAAGCTATTGTGAAGTCATGGGGAAAACATCTACATGTGTATTTATACAGGGTAGCCCAACGAAAAGTATGCTTCCAGCTTTTTTTTTGGTGACTTTAGGGGGAAACTCTCGGACCCGTGATTTTTTATTTTTAGCGGGGCACATGTTAAGCATATTTTCCAACCTACTCCTTCAACCTCCTAGCGGGAATTAAATGCACCCTTACAATTTCAAATGGGAAGTGAGGTCAAGTCACACATTATTTCAAAGGGTACACAATTACCTTTACAATGATGCCTTATTTGTTGGATTTTACTTCAACAGTCACGGCAGAAACGGCTTTACAAACTAGAATCCCATAGTTTTGGTATCAATGAAAAAGTCATGTAAATTTGAGTTCTTAGGAGTCAAAACAACCAAATTTTGTTTAATTCAATGTGTTGAGATACTTTAAACGTGTGTTAGATATTACAAAATATGAAAAAGAAAATAAATAAACTTGATTTTTTTTAACATTTATTAAAACATTAATTTAACGAGTGCTGAAAATGTGACCCATATTCTTCCATACAGTAATAAAGATTTTATTGAAACCTATTATAAGAACTGAATTTACGTGACTTTTTCATTGATACCAAAACTATGTAGTTTAAGTTTGTAAAGCCGTTTTCGCTTTAACGGTTGAAGTAAAATCCAACAAATAATGCATTGTTTTTTTCCTCCCTCAGGGCTCGTCCGCGACTTCGCCGCCCCGAAAGCACTGCAGCCTTTGGCTTATTGTGCATGCCCTTAATCTTTTTACTCCACCCATTCCAAAATCACTGTGCCTTGAACTAGTCTGCACAGCAATTGGTAGGGTGAAGTTTTATATTGCTCTGTCTCCGGTCTAGACTGACCGTAGATCACTTGTCTTTTGCGGTCCAGAGCTATACACTCGCACAAGATGTGCTGCGCTGATTCCTCGCCCTCGCCGCAGAGTCTGCATGCAAGGTCCCCCTCGAACCGCCCCATTTTATGCAGGTCTTTCTTAACGGCCACGTGTCCCGTCAAGAGACCTGTTCTGTTTCTGAGCTATCATCTGCTAAGATTTGGCAGCTCCACAGCTCTCTTTGAACTGGGTTCGTCAATTACTGACTTCCCATGTCTGAGCCCTGGACAGTCTGTCCAGTACACATTGTGTTCGTTTCTGACCCAGGACTTAATGGCTCCCCTGACCGTGCTCTTTTTTCACGCCCAGAGCCGGTTCTGGTCCCATAAATGGTTCTGCTGACCCTGTCTTCGCGAGACATCGAGCTTCTTCATTACCTTTGGCCCCCGAGTGACCCGGCACCCAGATGAGGGTGACCTCATTCTGCCCAGCCAGGTCGTTCGTCTCGTCTCGGAACTCACTCACCAGTCAGGAATTTACCCGTGGGCTACTTAAGGCCTTAAGGGCTGCCTGACTGTCTGTGGCTATGAGGATCCGCTTGTTGGTGTAGCCCCTCCTCTTGTTCTCCCGCACACAGTGCAGGATGGCGTACATTTTGGCCTGAAAGACCGTTGCATGGGCTCCGAGGGAAATACTATGACTTACCCTCTGTCCTCTCGAATAAACACCTGCCCCCGTCCCCCGCTCCCCGCCGGATCCGTCCGTGAACCAAACGAGCGCGCACCATGGTATGCCGGGCATCTCCTCCCGCCATGCCTAGCGGTCGGGGATTTCCACTGTAAAGCGGTTTTCCCTGCAGATTCGCCCGTTTTCTAGCATACGATATCCTGAATTTTGCAGTGGTCCCTGAAGCTTGTGTTGATCTTCATTGCAAGCTAGTCTGTATAGTCCTAGCCTGGCCTCCCCCATAATAACTAAGTGTAGGAGGGCAGATCCAGCAACACCTCCATGGCGGCTGTTGGGGTTGAAGGCATGGCCCCTGTGATGCCAAGGCAAGCCACCCTTTGGATCTTGCCTAGTTTTTGTTTGGCACTGGATCGTGTCACCTTAGGCCACCAGACCAGTGCCGCGTATGTCAACGATGGTCTGACCACCCTTGTGTACAGCCAGTGGGCCATACTAGGTCTTAGTCCCCACGTTTTTTCATATAGCCGCCTAGTGACGGCTAGGGTCATGACTGAATTACGCAGTATTTTTTCAACGTGACAATTCTAGGTTAGCATAGAGTCCAATACGACTCCAAAATATTTTACCTCCCTGGCCATTGGAATGTTCCTACCGTATAGTGAGAGTTCTGTGGCTCTCCCACTTCCTCCTCCTCGTAAAGGGTATGACGGTTGCTTTCTCGGGCCCTTGACCAACGGTCCACCTTTCCACCACTTTCAGTGCTGTCTGCATACGCTCCCACACTGATTGTGTAACCTTTCCTCGGACTATGATGACAATGTCGTCCGCATAGCCCTGTATCTCATACCCCCTCCCGAGAGCCTCCCTAGCAGGCCGTCCACGCTAGACACCAGAGCAATCTACCTAAGGCACCGTTGGCAAGGTAATTGTGTACCCTTTGAAATAATGTATGACTCGACCCCAGTTCCCATTTGAAATTTCAAGGGTGCATTTGTTTCCCGCTAGGGGGTTAAAGAGGTGGGTTGGAAAATATGCTTATAATGTGCCCCCCTAAAAATAAAAAAACACGGGGCCGAGCGTTTTTTTCTTCTTCTTCAAATTGACAAAAAATATATATAAGGCTGGATGCATACTTTTCGTTGAGCCACCCTGTATGTAATATTGCAAATCAATTATACCCTATATTTTTTTTTTCTTACAATTTATAACGAAATCATAACAATTAGCTATTAAGTCTCCATAAAAATCACCATTATATTAACCATGTAATCAAAATACCTATAAGGTGACACGACGATTAGAAAGCTGTCAGGATGTAAAATTACATTACTGAATCTTACGAGCGTATCTGAATTAGCGCTAAAATCAGAACTATTGGGTGAATTGAATCAAATTTACACCGTTAATTTTGCACCTTTTCATAGACAATTAACTTGCAATAAATTTGTCAGAGCTGTGCTCTTGCTTTATAAAAATAAGATGTAGTAAAATAAGATGTAGTAAAATAATATATCTCTTTACATTAAAAAATTCGATAGCTTCTTTAATAAGCAGTCTAACTAACTTGGTCAAGTTTTAAATTTTTGAAGCTTTTACAAAGTATTTTCAACAACACACCACGAGGGCTTACAGCCTAAATACTATCGTACCGTGGGTGTTGACAAGGAGGAAAGAGGCAGCTTGTTAATTCTGGACTTGAAGGTTTGGAGGTTCGGAGGAGAAGGAAAAACATGTGCCGGCAAGGAATTCCACAACTTGGAAGTCCTCGGGACAAAAGAGCGGGCATAACAAGATGGGCATGGGCAACCTAACGCCAAACTATTGTCTTTTATTATTATCACACAGATATTTGTATTAACTCAATCATTATTATTATTATTACTATACAGGAGTGGTACACTTTTTGAGTCCCTGCACCGCAGCCTCTCTGGCCTATTGTGCTTCCAGAATTCACCCTACTCCTCTAGGATGCCCGTTTCTTTGACAAAGTCCAGTAATATACTGTAGTGAGCAGTCTTTAGAGTTCCTAAGTTTACCTTTTCGTTCCCTAGTAACCTGCACTGTGCTTCTATAAGTCGCACATTATATGTAGTGGATTTTCCTCCTCCTCCCCGTATCCTCGGCACATTGGGTCTGATTGAATCCCCAATCTATAGAGCTGGTTCTACATAAGACAGTGATCCGTTATCAGTTCTGGCAATAGTTTTGAGGTCTTTTATGCTCAACTTGAGCAGATCTTTGGCTCTTTGGCTGGATGGTTCCTGAGGAGGGCTTTTGCCTGCCTTTGTCCAGGAGATTTGTTACAGTATTCCAGATGCCACCGTTGCAGCATCGTTTCGGTTTCATGTCTTGCGGTTTCATATGCAACCCCGCAGTATGGTTCTGGCCTTGCTCACCCTTCTTTTGTTGGCTGGTCTGCTACACCGTTACCCTTCATATTGGCTTGCGCAGGTACCAGGATCATCTTGACGATATTGCTTGCCGTCGGCTGGCTGAGGTTGCGGATGCAGTCAAGTACTGGATGTGACCGCGATTACCTGTGTCTCCAGCGCCTTTACAACTTTTTGGTTATCAGTACCTATGAATATTCTCTTGCCGCTGTAATTCCTCTTCAGTAGCACGGTGTTGGATACGTCCTAGAAATTTTGACAGATATATATATCAGAAAATGTCTGCCAAAATTTCTAGGACGTATCCAACACCGTTTATTCTATAAAACTATTTCCTTAAATGCACCCTTAAGGAGCTACAGCCTCTAGAAAAAAGACTCTAAAAATGTTTTTTTTTGGCATTTTCTTCAAAATAACTACAGGTAACTTAATGAAATTTGACAAAGGGGCGTAGTTTTTTTTATGAGAAATATTACCAATTTGGTAGTACATTCATATTTTATTCAGAGACGTAACTTACAAAGGGGCTGAAATGGTTCAATTTCCATATCTTTTTTGTGCGTGGCTTTATCTAATACATTTATCGAAACTCCCAAAGCTTCATTTAGTTTACATAAAAAAGGTTTCCTGTTGAAATGTTTTAAAGTTGACCGTTTCGAGTAATTTGCAGTTGAATGTTGACGTGTTTTTCAAGCTTTTGAAATCATTGGTCAAAATGCCTTTGAAAATATTTTAAATGGCCCGTGATGTGAATTATGCAAATGAGCAGGATGTCAGCTTGACATTGTTTGGCGGATTGTAAATGTCACTTTATTATTTGTTATTTCTACTGTCTATTTTGTTTGGCCTAAGACGTAAGTTTGAAGTTTATATTTTAAGATTGAAGCGTTTTTAAAATAACATTCCTATATTGAAAAACAATTAATAATATTATTGGTAAATTTAAAAGTAAAGATAAAATTCTTAAGGTATCTGGTGTGGTATATTGTATTCCATGTAGTAATTATAATGTTACATTTGGCAAACAAGCAGAGTCCCTAAAGATAGATGAATACAGCGCAAAAGTGATATACGTCTACAAAAAAAAAACTTGTACTTTGACTGAACATAATCTTGATACTGGCCATAATATAAATGACAGTCATGATTCTATTTCAAATGACTTTTGACGAGAACTTAATAAACATAAAGATAATACGTTTTTGAAACACTACTCTTATTTTTGTTCTTCGTATTGAAATCATTTTCATTTTCTTACATAAAATAAGTTTTTTCCATACTGTAGGCTTGATAAAGGAATAAAATATCCCGAAAGGTCGATATTGCAGGATGTTATCTATCAACTGACGGCTAATAACCGACAGTTTTTTTTAAGAAATGTATGTATACATATAAAAATTGAAACTGACCCTAGATATGTGTTCTAACGATCTTAGTTCGCACTTATTTGAAAAAAAATTATCTAAAAATGATCTCATAAGCGAATTTTTTCTATGAAAATTCGCTAGAAAACATAATTAAAATAAATGTTAATTTAACCAAATAAAGGGTCAGTATTAATAGTTTAAAAACAGTTGTTTTACAATATAAACAAACGAAAAATTATATTTTTACCATGGTATTGACAACAATCTGTTATTTCGAAATATAAACACATCTTTTTCTTTTACCAAACCAACGTTAATTGCACAAATCGTATTCTTCCATATAAGACATTCAATGATCATCTTGTAGGATGATTTTATAATAGCCTTTCACTGTTGTAGGTACTTATACGCTTGTAATAAAGGCTGCACTTCCTTGACATTTCATGTTCTTTTGAAATCCTGGGTTTGATTCAAAAGTTACATCTTCTTATTTGTACATTGCACATTTAACATTCTGCAACCATCATTGTTATTACCTATCTAAAGATTGTCTTTTTATCCGTGTTTGCTTAGAAGGCAACAAGGTGTTTTTATTGTAACAAATATGTTCCAGCCACTACCGACATGATAAATCAGTTTTACACTACGTAAATATACAGGGTGTTAATTAGGTACAGAAGTAGAGGCGATCCATTAACTTATCTAAGACATAAGTTCATATGGACATGTGAACTGCTTCGTTTGCAAGACAGGCTGCTGAAATGGTACAAAAATAATTGTATCATCATCACAATCGAAGGGCGCTGTCGCCTTATCATCAAAACCTTTACTCTCTGTCTCCAGTAATTCTTTTCATTTCATTTGAGTTTCCGCACTTTTATCAATTGGACCAGGTTTTTCAGATATTTCCCTCTTGGTCTACCTCTTCCCTTTTTTTTTCGAAGTACAGTAGACTCGCATTAATGTGAACACAAAAAATTTCGGAGTTGTTCAGGCACTCGAGATGTTTATACTACGGAGACTTTAAAAACTAGAATGACTACCAAAATTTAGATCTGTAGCTAAAAAGACAAAATTGTTATAGGCATTTAAAGAAAAAAAGTCTAGGCGCAGCAAGTGCGTTATGTTAATGAATTTTCATAGAACTGATCTGGCACCATGTTGTATGTATGTATGTATGTATCACACCGGTAATTCAAAAAATAATGGGCTGATTTTGATGAAATCTGACAGGTACCTTGCCTTTGTAAGTGGATTGGATAAGATCGTTAGCCAGAAAAATATAACCAGCTTTCCGAAAAAATGTGAGTTTTCTTTCGGATTAAATTGTTATCTCCGAAAATAACAAAGCTATTGGAATCAAATTTGTTACGTAGGTTTAGGGTATAAAAAGTAAACTACGTACTAAAATTTAGGCCTATACGATGCAATTTAAAAAAAGCACTTAATTAGAAAAAAAATGGTGCCAGATCAGTTCTATGAAATTTCACTACCATAACGCACTTGCTGCGTCCAGACTTTTTAGTGAATTTTCGTAAAAAAAATACACTAATGGGGAGATCCCGACTTTTGAATTTTGAAAAAAATTTTGGAAATGAGCGCGAACTAGAACCCCTAGAACCCATATCCGGGGTCAGTTTCATTTTTTATATGTTTATATATATATATATATATATATATATATATATATATATATATATATATATATATATATATATATATATATATATATATATATATTTTAAAACTTGTTTTGGCCTCGAGCAAAGCTCTTTTAGCCACGGTCATATATATATATATATATATATATATATATATATATATATATATATATATATATATATATATATATATATATATATATATATATATTGGTATGTACCTTCCTTTTGCAAATGGCTGGGATAAGTTCGTTAGTCAGGAAAATCGGACGAGGTTTTCCGGGAAAATCTTTAATTTTCATTCGAAAAAAATTATCTCAAAAAATAAAAAATTTATGATAACCAAATTTGGTAGGTAGGTTTACGATATAAAAAGTAAACTATACACCACAAATTTTGATTTCTATGTTACAAAAAAAAAGTTATTATAAAATATTTTGTGCCAGATCAATTCTATGACAATTCACTACCATGACGCACTTGCTGCGTCCAGACTTCTTTAAATTGTAAAACCTTAAGTAATAAACGAATTTGTTTAGAAGATTTAATCCAGTTAGCTCGCATATTTCACACTGACGTTTAGTTATACCAACTTCAGTAAAATTTAAATAGAGCGTGGAGTCGTAGGATACCTATTTTTTAAAGGAAAACTAATTTTTAATTCAGCACTATAAAACATTTCAATCTTGCACAATAGTGTTCGAAAAACTAAATTACGTTCAACGAATAAATGCAATGGCAACTGTTAATTGGGTTAAAAAATTATGTATGCTCGAAATGCAATACATTTTGCTCCTGCCAATATCCAAATTCTCGCAGCACATTAAAAATGACTTGGGGGTATAACAGCTATACCTTTGACGAATTTTTTCATTTAGACGATCTAAATTATTTGGCCTGTGCTTGTAAACTTTAAATTTTAGATACCATCATAAGAAAAAATTCAAAAAAAGGTGATATCAGAAGACCTTAGTGGTCACTCTATAGATCCTCTTCTTCCTACCAACCTGTTCGGAAACACCTAATCTCTGTAAGACCAAATGGATGTTGCATAGTGTGGAGGTACACCATCCCGCTACGAGGTGGTTAGCTGGAAGATCAAGTTGATCAAGATCTAAAGCCTCAGGATAGTTGTAGTGATCTTTTTAATAAATTAACGATAATGGGTTAATACGAGTTGTAGTTTAGACATTTATTATATCCTACTATGTCCAAAAGGAAAGGCGGGGGAAAAAAATCAATCATAAATAGAACATCATGTGGGGTAATAACATGGAAGTACCTAATCATAGTAAAACCATATAATATACATTAAAAAGCTGCATCTTTGTTTGAGAAACTCCTTATCGGTGAGAGGAATCTGAAACCTAAGTAAATCATTTAAAAAGCAAAATGTGAATTATTAACAATAAAACCTTACAATTCCCTTGAAGAATATGTCGCTGATTCTATTTAGTCTGTACCGTTAATTTGGTACGTTCTTCAATAGATTGTATTGATTGCGTTTAATTGAACGATTTCATGCACATCGGGGATTATATGGCAAAGAAAACATTAACACGGGTTAATTAAATTAATTCATTGCACAATGAGCAAAGTTAGGTTAGGTTAGGTTAGGTATGAATGTGAGTGGGCCATACCGGTCCCTCCACCGCGACCATAAGGTCTATTGTGGCTCACGCCTAATGGTCTATATTTCGCACAACAAAGCCAGCCTCCTGCAGAGGTCGATAATCTTTGTGGGCGAAAGTTGATCAATATCCTCCGGAGCAGGCTTTGTCTTGCCAAAGAGCAGGTATCTAGTCATGTCCGCCGCCGGACAGGAACACAGTACGTGCTCTGCTGTCTCGTCACTCTCCATACACAGCCGGCACTCAGTCTCCTGAGCGACCCCAATACGGTGCATGTGGTGACGCAAGCGGCAGTGTCCTGTATACAGGCCGACTAGAGTACTCAGTTGTTGTCTGTTTAACTCTAGAAGTTTTTTAGCCCTTGACTCAGACAGGCCATTTATGAAGGCCTTAGAGTGCGCTAATCCTGGCAGATTTTGCCATTGCTGGCTTGTCATTCTTTCTGTCCACGTCTTTAAGGTGTGTTTTGCTGTGCATGATGTTATCCCTAGCACTGGTTCTGGTCCGATAAAGTCCCTCTGGGCACCACTCCTATAAAGCGCGTCGGCCGCAACACTGCCATCATGGACCGAGTGACCCGGTATCCAGACCAGTGACACCTCATTACAGCTGCCCAGTTCGTTGAGGGCAGAATTACAACTCCGTACCGTTTTTGAGTTGCAACGGTAGGAACCAAAAGCATTTATTGCAGCTTGGCTATCTGTATATATCTTTATCGATTTGTGTGTGCACTGGTTTTCTATGCTTTCCCTTGCACACATCTCGATGGCATACATTTCTGCCTGGTGTATGGTTGCGTACTTGCCAAGGCTAGTTGATAGTCTAGCATCGCTGTTGCCCCATATGCGCCGGCTCCTACTCCCATATTGGTTTTGGAGCCGTCGGCATACCAGCAGAGATCAGCTCTCAATAGGATCGTTTGATTTCGTTCCCAGTCCTCCCTTTCCGGGAGGACGGTCTTGAAAGACAGATCTCTACTGATCTTTGTAGGCATCAAGTCTGAGATCATTCCCAGAATCCCATGACCCTCAATGTCATCAAGGAGTCCGGACCCTCCCAGACTGATTTCCTTCGGCATGCTGTCGGCCGTTTGTTTTAATCTGTACGTTGTCCACCTCGCCACCCTCTCCAGCCATATGTGAAGAGGTGGTATATTAAGGAGGACCTCCAGGCGGCTGATATTGCGGTGCTTATCGCTCCCGTTATCATCAGACAAGCTTGTCTCTGTAGATGAGCCAGTTTGGCCCTCGCGATACCACGATGTGCCTTGGGCCACCAAACTATGGCTCCATATGTTATCATTGGTCTAATAACCACTACATAGAGCCAGTACATCTGTTGGGGGTTTGTTCCCCAGTTATTTCCACAGATTCTACGACAAGTCCACAGGGACATGTTAGCCATGCGGATTACATTCTCTAACTGTACGTCTCAGTTGAGCATCTTATCTAGGGTAACCCCCAGATATTTTGTTTGTTCCGTAAATGGAATCGTTTTCCCCAATAGAATGGGTGATTTTAATCTATCCAGCCTTCTTCTTCCGGTAAATGGAACAATGATCGTTTTGCGGGGGTTCACAGACATCTGTTCCCTCCGACACCAATCATTCACTACATTTAGTGCCTTCTGAAGCGCACTTGCTAGTTCCTCCTCATATTTGCCCCTAACCATTATGACTAGGTCATCAGCATACGCCTGGACCTCAACCTCCCACAGCCCCAGGATAGGCAGCAAATCGTCCACAAAGAGGGACCAGATCAGGGGGGTAGAACTCCCCCTGGGGGCACCCCCTCGCAATGGGCAAAGTTACACAGATAATAATAACCAGAAGCGATGCAATACAAACAAAATAACAAAATACTTTAGTTGGCCCTTTGGAATTTCTTGCCTGGGGCGTCGTTGATGCGTCGAACGTGAACAGCCTCGATGTGCTTCGGGAACAGCCCTTCTTCACAGAGTAAATGACTACTTTAACAGACGGAGAATAAGGAGCAGCCTGATTCGCTGGTACACGCAGTTTGTAGCACTTAAATGGGAACTAGAGACAGCCTCGCTCTATGGTCCACGTGGTTTCCAACACTTTTCAGATGAACGAGGAGCAGCCACGTTCTGTGATCCACGTAGCTGCTACTGGCGGTGTTTACCCAATGCACAGGGGACAACGAGGAACTCGAACTGATTGAGTGAACTGCACTATAGCGCGATCATCGATGAAATTGGACCTTTGCAGAGTTCTTGATTCCGACGTCTTCCCGGTTCTCGGGTTCGAGAAGGAGTAAGTGGCCTGTCTAACCAATCAGACAGCCGTTCAAGAAGATTCTCGCGGCTCTAATTGACCGAAAATGTAAATTTCCAGGGTGACATCTTCGGGTTGACCCACATTGCTTGACATGCTCAGAGTGACGAACTTTATTTTGGTGTCCATAGTCCGCACGTGCGTGTGGCAAAAAAGGGGTCGAAAATAACGACGGAATATAGTCTGTTATCTTCATGATGAAGCTTATGGAAATAATCCATATTGTGAAGTTTGTCGCAAAAGTGATTATTGGATAATTTGAGACATGGATTTTTTTTTACTGACCCTCACTCTGGATATTGGAAAAAACATCCAGTGGCGGAATTATGCTATTTGTCTAGAACCTTATCTATTACCACACTGTATAGTCTGAACTAATTTGTAAAAACTTTACGTTCATGTAGCATAAGATACTGTTTTAAAACGTCTTTCTACTACATGGTTAAATAAGATGTTTTATTCCGAATAACAAGGAAATGGGAAATAGGAAATAAGTAACGTATTCTGTTGGGGTTAAGGAGTCGCGGGCCAAAGGACTCCAGGGGGCAAGCTGAGGAAGTGGAAATAACAACATAAACTCCCGATGAAGCTTTCCCCAAGACCGTCATGCGCGGTAAAAATCCGCATCCTGCACGAGGTGACCCTGCTAATAACTAAACATGACGGATCTAGACAAGGAGGTCGAACTAAACTCCCCCAATCTACGGTGTCACGTGACCCGTGCCTATGGATGGATGGCACCAGGGCGATGGTGTCGTGAACGGAACCTCTGGAGTACCAGGCAACCCTCCAGAGTAACCCGCCTTGCACCACACAGGGGGTTCTGATGGTGTGGACAGTATTTCCCCCATTCTCGTGGGAACAACATGAAGATTATAAATACATATAAAACCAAAACCAATGAGGCTCGAGGAGTGGCTCCGGCTACAGACTTGAGTCTATCCCGGAAACGGAGACGAGCCAGGGTGCGGCAGCGGACTCTGGAGGTCCCACGACCGGCGTAGATACGGGGGATCAGGGGGTAGCTTCGGCCAGAGACCTGTCCCCGACACCCAAGCTGGAGGCTGGGTCCCACCGGAGGGCGGCGAGCTCCGCGGACTCCGGGGGCCCCTCCACCAGTGAGGACTCTACTGTTAGAGTAGAGGGACTGCCCCGGCAGTCCAAGCGTCTTTCCGGGGCGCAAAGAAAGAAGCTCCGGAGGGCGCAAAAAATGGCGGCCGGGACCTGGACGGTCGAGAAACCTGTAAAGGCGCAAGAGGGGAGTGCGGGTCAGAAGAGGACGCGCTCGAACTCTAGCACGCCCACTACAGACAGACGTTCCAAAAGGGCCAGGGTGCCTGTAAAGGCGCAAGAGGAGAGTGCGAGTCGGAAGACGCCGCGCTCTGGCTCTAGCACGCCTACTACAGACAGACCTCCCAAAGGAACTAAGGCCGGAACACCGGCGCAGACTGGCTCTTACAGGGAGGCTGCGGAGGGCCTCGGGATGGCGGTGATTGACAGACGCCATCCTGAGGTCACGCTAGACCAGGGGAAGGCGGACCTGATCCAGGCTGCGGTGGTAGCTGCAGTGGACTCTCTTCAGGAAGGGGAGAGCCCGCCTCAGTTCCACCGGACGCGCCTGACGGGGGGCATCCTCTGGATAACCTGTGCCGGCCCGCAGTCGCGGGACTGGCTGCGGAAAACGATCGGGGGCCTCGGTCAGATTTGGGAGGGGGCGGACTTGACAGCCGTCGAGCCCAAGGAACTCCCAAAGAGACGCAAGGTCCTCGTACGGATCCCTGACACCGTCCCGCAGGAGACGGTGATCAGCAGACTTAAGATCCAGAACCCTGAACTGGGGACGCAACACTGGTCGGTTCTAAGCAGGAAGGCAGAGGAGAAAGGACAGACGCTCGCCTTCTCGATCGACCCGACATCTTACAGAGCCCTTGAAGGAACCTCCTTCAAGGCATTCTGGGGCATGGGAAGGGTTAGCTTCCGCCCACTGGGGAAGCAATTAAGGGTTAATGGGACTTAGGTTCCTTCAGGTCAACCTCCAACACAGTAGGGCAGCCACGGCCGGACTACTAATGGCTCTGAGGAACACGGATGTGGCCCTCATCCAGGAACCGTACTCCTACAAAGGAGAGATCAAGGGACTCGGCGGAGCTAATGGAAAGCTCATCTACAGCAGGTCCAGCGAGAATCCGAGGGCCTGCATTTTTGTCAGGGAAGGGATAGAGTTTCTCCCTCTAATGAATTTCTGTTCCAGGGACCTGGCAACGATCAAAATCCGATGTGGAGGAGCGGATGGGCTGAGGGACATTACTGTCGCGTCAGCCTATCTGCCAGGGGACAGCACGGACCCTCCTCCACCCAACGAATTGGAGCAGCTGATGGTGGGTAGCAGAGCAGGTGGATGGCAGACCATCATCGGCATGGATGCGAATGCGCACCATGAGTTGTGGGGTAGCTCGGACACAAACTCTAGGGGTGAGGCACTTTTACAGTTCTTTATGAAATTTAATTTAGACATATTGAATAGAGGTAATAAACCGTCATTCGTCACAACACGGCGTGAGGAAGTTTTAGACCTAACAGTTTCCACCCAGTTTCTGGGTGACTTTGTTAAAAGCTGGGCTGTGTCTGGGGAAGTGAGTAGCTCAGACCACAGATACATCCGGTTTGAAATCGCCAAAGTCGAAAGAGAAACGGTATGGTACCGGGACCCCCGCAAGGCGGACTGGGAAGCCTACAGGGCAGACCTAGCTGTGGAACTGCGGGGGGTTGAGAGGGCCATAAGGGATTCAATAGACCTCGAGATTGCAGCAGTCCAATTGCGAGACGCAATTACCTCGGCCTATAACGCCAACTGCCCCCTGAAAATGAGGGTGTCCACCAGGAACGTCCCATGGTGGAACGAGGACCTCAGGCAAAGGAGGACGCAGGTTCGTAAGCTGTTTAACGCGGCCAAAAGGTCGGGAGCATGGGATGAATATAGACAGGCCCTATCGACCTATAACAAAAGACTGAGGGACGCCAAGAAGGAGTCGTGGAGGAGGCACTGCGAAGAAGTGGAAAACACGTCCGAGAGTGCTCGACTACACAAGATCCTGTCTAAGGGCCCTCAGACTAACATAGGCTCCCTTAGAACACCCACGGGAGGCTTTACAAGCTCGGGGGAGGAAACTATGGAAATTTTACTCCAGACGCACTTCCCCGGCTGTAACATAATAAACCAATCACCTCCGGACTGGGAACACTCAGAAATAGAGGCGCCTTATAGGCGGGCATCTAGAGTAGACTGGACAGTCGCTAAAGAGGTGGTTACCTGGAGCAAAATCAGATGGGCCATTAACAGCTTTAAGCCATACAAATCGCCGGGATTTGATGGAATAATGCCCATCATGCTCCAACAGGGGATAGATATACTGGCGCCGGTGCTTACCCTCATTATGAGGGCCAGCCTGGCTCTGGGGTACATTCCGAGGGCATGGAGACTGGCCAGGGTTGTATTTATTCCTAAACCTGGGCGTCCAACAGACCAGGCAAAGTCCCTGAGGCCAATAAGTCTCATGTCCTTCTTGCTGAAAACAGTGGAAAAACTGCTCGACCGGCACATTAGGGGCGGTGTACTGGAAGCATATCCTCTACACTGCGGACAATATGCATACAGAGCAGGATTCTCAACAGAAACAGCACTGCACCAACTGGTGCTGAAACTGGAGAATACGCTGGAGAACAAGGAGGTGGCGCTGGGGGCCTTCCTAGACATAGAGGGGGCCTTTAGCAACACCTCGTTCGGATCGGTTCTGGCAGCTGCCCGGGAGCGTGGAATAGAGGAGACCTGCTGCAGGTGGATCGGTTCCATGCTCAGGGACAGGGCGGTGTTCACCTCACTCGCGGGAGGGACTCTGCTGGCGGGGGTCGCGGCGGGGTGTCCGCAGGGGAGCGTTCTGTCTCCCTTGCTCTGGTGTCTAGTCGTGGACGGCCTGCTGGGGAGGCTCTCGGGAGGGGGGTATGAGGTACAGGGCTATGCGGACGACATTGTCATCATAGTCCGAGGAAAGGTCACACAGGCAGTGTGGGAGCGTATGCAGACTGCACTGAAAGTGGTGGAAGGGTGGACGGTTGATCAAGGGCTCGGGGTGAGCCCCGAGAAAGCAACCGTCGTGCCGTTTACGAGGAGGAGGAAGTGTGAAAGCCACAGAACTCTCACTCTATACGGTAGGAGCGTTCCAATGGCCAGGGAGGTAAAATATCTTGGGGTCGTATTGGACTCTAAGCTAACCTGGAATGGTCACATTGGAAAAATACTGCGTAAGGCAGTCATGACCTTAGCCGTCACTAGGCGGCTATATGGAAAAACGTGGGGACTAAGACCTAGTATGGCCCACTGGCTGTACACAAGGGTGGTCAGACCATCGTTAACATATGCGGCACTGGTCTGGTGGCCTAAGGTGACACAATCCAGTGCCAAACAAAAACTAGGCAAGATCCAAAGGATGGCTTGCCTAGGCATCACAGGGGCCATGTCTTCAACCCCAACAGCCGCCATGGAGGTGTTGCTGGATCTACCCCCCCTACACTTCGTTATTATGGGAGAGGCCAGGCTAGGACTATACAGACTAGCCTGCAATGGTAGACTGAAGATCAACCCAGGCTTCAGGGGCCACTGCAAAATTCAGGAGATCGTGAAGGAACCCATGCTTGAAATGAGGTCAGACTTCGCGAGCCCGCGAATGTGCAGGGAAAACAACTTCACAGTGGAAATCCCTGATCGCGGGGCATGGCGGGAGGAGACACCGGGCATACCACGGGACGCGCTCGTCTGGTTCACGGACGGATCTGGCGGGGAGCGTGGGACGGGGGCAGGTGTTTACTCGGAAGGACCGAGGGTAAGTCACAGTATTTCCCTCGGAGCCCATGCAACGGTGTTTCAGGCCGAGATGTACGCCATCCTGCACTGTGTGCGGGAGAACAAGAGGAGGGGCTACACCAACAAGCGGATCCTCATAGCCACAGACAGCCAGGCAGCCCTTAAGGCACTAAGTAGCCCACGGGTAAATTCCTGGCTGGTGAGTGAGTGCCGAGACGAGACGAGCGACCTGGCTGGGCAGAATGAGGTGACCCTCATCTGGGTGCCGGGTCACTCGGGGGTCAAAGGCAATGAAGAAGCTGACAGTCTCGCAAAGAGGGGGTCAGCAGAACCATTTATGGGACCAGAACCGGCTCTGGGCGTGTCAAAGAGCACTGCCAGGGGAGCCATTAAGTCCTGGGTCAGAAACCAACACAAGGTGTACTGGGCGGACTGTCCAGGGCTCAGACATGGGAAGTCAATAATTGACGGACCCAGTTCAAAGAGAGCTGTGGAGCTGCTAAACCTTAGCAGAGGACAGCTCAGAAACACAACAGGTCTCTTGACGGGACACATGGCCGTCAAGAAACACCTACATAAAATGGGGCGGTTCGAAGGGGACCTCGCATGCAGACTCTGCGGCGAGGGGGAGGAATCAGCCCAGCACATCTTGTGCGAGTGTATAGCTCTGGACCGGAAAAGACAACTGATCTACGGTCACTCTAGACCGGAGACAGAGCAATATAAAACTTCACCCTACCAATCGCTGTGCAGACTAGTTCAAGGCACAGTGATTTTGGAATGGGTGGAGTAAGACTAGGGGTATGCACAATCAACCAAGGGTTGCGGTGCTATCGGGGCGGCAAGGCCGCGGACGAGCCCTGAGGGAACAAAAAAAAAAAAAAAAAAACGTATTCTGTTACTTAACTTCTTACAGGACGGTAAAAAGTATCGAGTTTAGAATTTCAGTTACAGCAGGTCTATAAATTCTTACTATTCTTGCTGTAAAACGTTTTATCTACAACACAGAAACGTCTACGTGCCTTTATAGTCTGCCTCAAGAAATCGTTTTGCTGCGGTTCCGTATTTTCTTTTTAACTAACTACGTGACCTATCTTATTCCAAATGAAACGTCTACGTGAATAAATAAAATAAGTCCCACCAATGTTTACAATTTCCATTAGTGAGGTGTCAACGAACGCAGATAATGTAATCGCAAATGATTTAATAATATACAAGTATTTTAATGTTAACAATTCATATCCATCTGGTTTGTCTTACTATCACAAAAGCAATATTTCATATAACAACGAAAACGTCATAAGAAACGTATTGTTACCAGAAAAAGTACAAGGGTGGATTAAAAAGTTCGTAGCCTGACTTTGAAGCAGACAAGTGTTTTATGTTTAGATACATTCGTTATCAAGCTATCTTCTTTTGTACACATTGTAAAAAAGCGAACACCGTACGAATCCATCGAGACACGGAAAAGACACTAGGGGACTCTGCTCCAACCTATTCTATTGTCAAGAATTGGCCACCGGAATTTAAGCATGGAGGAGACAGTGTTAAAGATGATCTCCGAAATGGCAGACCTTCAACATTGACCACTCCACGTAAAGTCAACAAAATTTATGACCTGATTTTAAGTGATTGCAGACTAAAAACACAGCATAATATTATGCTGTGCTAAAAGTCCGAGGGACCAGACGCCCGGTGTGCAGCGTGGAAAGGACAGTGTTAAAGATTATATCCAAAATATCAGACCTTCAAAATTGACCACTCCATATAAAGATAAAATATTATCTGTGCTAAAAGTCAGGGGGATTGCTGACACTCTGGGCATTGCAGAAGACAGAGCGCAAAACATTTTTGTCACCAATTAAGATTTTCTAAGGTGTAGGCAAATGCACGATAAGCCAAAGGTTGCAGTGCTATCGGGACGGCAAAGCCGCGGATGGGCCCTGTGGGAGAAAAAAAAAAGTGTAGGCAAAGTGGGTATCCAAGTTGTTTTCAGTTAAACACAAACGCACTCGACTAAGGATTTCTCGTGGTTATTTGAAAATATGTGAAACTGATCCGGATGAGTTCATTGGTAGACTTGTTACAATTAACGAGACGTGAGTTTAACCATCATACTCCAAATAACAAAATTTGTGGTTTTTAACGATTTTAAGAGCATTATCATGATGGATTGATTGGAAAAAGGCTAACTATTATGTCACAATACTACTGCAATCTTCTGCGACGTTTTGGTCAAGAAATCAAAATTAAAAGGCACGGATTTTAGGAAGACATCTGTTCATTCACCAGGATAACGCGCACATTCACACGCCCGTTGAATCCATGCTACAAATTCATACCTTTGATTTTGAAATATTGCCACACTGGCTCCGCCTAACTTCCACTTATTAAAAAAAATCTTTGAACGTTTTTGGGGGCTAAATATTTTGTAGCACAAATTGCTGCGGACCCAACTTTGAGCACGAGAAAATTGGCCACTGTTTCAAACATCAAAAGAAGAACTATTCAGCGAATATTGAAGCATCATAAATTTCACCCGTATAAAATTCATCTTGTACAACAACTGAATGAAGATGATTTTGATCGGCGGCTGGAGTTTTGTGAAGTTATGACTGCACGAACAGCTGATAACGGGAACTTTCTGTTCAATATCTGTTTTTCAGACGCGCGTGTGTTTTTATTAAACTCTACAGTCAATCTTCATAATTGTCGTTATTGGGCAGATAATAATCTAAGAAATTTTCACGAAGTCCACACTCAAACTCCACAGAAATTGAATGTCTAGACTGGCATTTTTGGAGATCGTTTAATCGGACCAATTTTTCTTGATGGCAATTTGAGTGGCGAAACGTATTTGGCATTACTAGAAGATATCGTTTACCCTCTACTAATTGACATTGTTGAAAATGATGAATGCTATCAAGAAAATCAATTAGTGTTCCAACAAGATGGAGCTCCTCCGCATTTTTCACAACGTGTTAGGAAGTTTTTGAACAGAGAGTTTCCAGAGCAATGGATTGGGCGTAGAGGTGTCATTAAGTGCCCCCCTAGATCACCGGATTTAACTCCTTTAGACTTGTTTCTATGAGGCCATTTCAAGAGTAGAATGTACGCAACAGAACCGGAGTCTCTGGAAGAATTACGACGACGCATTGTTGAAGAATGCCGTCTAATAACACCACAAATTCTCCAGAATGTCAGAGCTCGTTCTAAACAAAATTTGTACTTTTGTATGGAGCTGGTGGTCAACAATTTGAACACTTACTTAACTGAATAAACATTTTTGAACGTTTGGTTTTGTTTTTTGTTTTTTTTAACGAAAAATTGACTAATTAGTGCATTTCTTATCACAATGAATGAAATACGTTCTTGCAACTCCAACTGTGAATAATTTTTAAACGAGTTGATAAAACTTCCAAAAAAATTAGTGTGCTCAATTCAAAAAAGAAAGAGCTTTCAAATGATGTAACACTCGACCCATGTTCCCTATTTAAAATATAAGTATTGTTATCACCACCCTTAAGGGGTTGATGTGACAAAGTTGAGTTGTATGTCAAAACATGTCTCCCTCAATATTAAAATTGACGTGTTTCAGCGTTTCTTAAAAAAAATTCTCTGGGCGCAAATCGGTCTGTTTCGTTTTCAATGCGCCACCTTGTATATATATATATATATATATATATATATATATATATATATATATATATATATATATATATATGCGCGCCGGATCGTCTATATTTTATTGGATTGACCCGACAAGAAAGTCAGATTCATCAGAGGATATAACAGTCCATTCCATCATTTGCTGAAGCCATATTGGTTGACGAAACACTCTATGTAGGTCGAAAATTGTACTGCGGCAAATCAAGATTCTTCAGAGCATACTTATCCTAAAAATTTGGGAAAAAAGTTTAGTGCACCCGATAAAAATTGTCATACACTTTGTGTCAAAACACATTTAAGATTCTTTGCGAATAATAGACAATTTCCGTGGTTTGTGAAATAAATCTTTACGCCAAGAAGTAAACGACGTAGCTTAACCCGTTTCTAGGTCACACGATACGGTAGTGTTCTCAGTTTTGAATTGTCATCGGTAGTCTTGTCTTGAACATCTTCAAAATAAAGGTGTCACTGTTATAAATCATTGCAAAAGTTGTAACCATCAGAAACGTTTCCAGAGAAATCGCCTGTCTTGTTTAGTGTCACCACGCGATTATCTATACCACTTTTATTTAGAGACATACAAAAGTCGTTGAACTGAGTAAATTAACTCTAATAATATCTTTCGCGAGTTATACTAGCTAACACGATCGATTCTTAATTGCATATAAATAATACTGAAGAACACAGGGTGTTCCGCTTTAAACTTTTAACATAGCTGGTTACTCCAGACCTCTTAAAAAATGCACTTACTATACCAAGCTACACTCTTTTGTTGTATAACATGTAAAGAAATCATTTATGACAATAATTTTTAAACTAATTAATAAATAAATAGCATCCTCCCATACAGACCTCAGACAACCTTGTGTACATTATGACACTATATATGTACCATTGATTCGGTACGTTCTTACATAGCTCTAATTGACTACGTTTAATTGCATGCACATCAGGGGTTACGTGGTAAAGAAAACATTAACGCGGGGTAATTAAATGAATTTATTTATTATTGCACAATGGGCAAAATTACACAGATAATAATAAACAAAAGCGATGTAATACCAACAAAACGGGGGTCGCGGTGGGGTGTCCGCAGGGGCGCGTTCTGTCTCCCTTGCTCTGGTGCCTAGTCGTGGACGGCCTGCTGTGGAGGCTCTCGGGAGGGGGTATGAGGTACAGGGCTATGCGGACGACATTGTCATCATAGTCCGAGGAAAGGTCACACAGGCAGTGTGGGAGCGTATGCAGACTGCACTGAAAGTGGTGGAAGGGTGGACGATTGGACAAGGGCTCGGGGTGAGCCCCGAGAAAGCAACCGTCGTGCTGTTTACGAGGATGAAGTTCGACAGCCACAGAACTCTCACGCTATACGGTAGGAGCATTCCAATGGCCAGGAAGGTAAAATATCTTGGGGTCGTACTGGACCCTAAGCTGACCTGGAATGGTCACATTGGAAAAATACTGCGTAAGGCAGTCATGACCTTAGCCGTCACTAGGCGGCTATATGGAAAAACGTGGGGACTAAGACCTAGTATGGCCCACTGGCTATACACAAGGGTTGTCAGACCATCGTTGACATACGCGGCACTGGTCTGGTGGCCTAAGGTGACACAATCCAGTCCCAAACAAAACCTAGGCAAGATCCAAAGAATGGCTTGCCTAGGCATCACAGCCGCCATAGAGGTGTTGACGGATCTGGAACCCCTAACACACACACACACTTAGTTATTATGGCGGGGGCCAGGCTGGGACTATACAGACTAGCCTGTAATGGTAGACTGAAGATCAACCCAGGCTTCAGGGGCCACTGCAAAATTCAGGAGATCGTGAAGGAGCCCATGCTTGAAATGAGGTCAGACTTCGCGAGCCCGGAATCTGCAGGGAAAACAATTTTACAGTGGAAATCCCCGACCGCGAGACATGGCGGGAGGAGACGCCGGGCATACCATGGGACGCGCTCGTCTGGTTCACGGATGGATCCGGCGGGGAGCGTGGGACGGGGGCAGGTGTTTACTCGGAAGGACCGAGGGTAAGTCACAGTATTACCCTCGGAGTCCATGCAACGGTCTTTCAGGCCGAAATGTACGCCATCCTGCACTGTATACAGGAGAACAAGATGAGGGGCTACACCAACAAGCGGATCCTCATAGCCACAGGCAGCCAGCCAGCCCTTAAGGCACTAAGTAGCCCACGGGTAAATTCCTGGCTGGTGAGTGAGTGCCGAGACGAGACGAGCGACCTGGCTGGGCAGAATGAGGTGACCCTCATCTGGGTGCCGGGTCACTCGGGGGTCAAAGGCAATGAAGAAGCTGACAGTCTCGCGAAGAGAGGGTCAGCAGAAACATGTATGGGACCAGAACCGCCTCTGGCCGTGAGAAAGAGCACTGCCAGGGGGCCATTAAGTCCTGGGTCAGAAACCAACACAAGGTGACTGTCCAGGGCTCAGACATGGGAAGTCAATAATTGACGAACCCAGTTCAAAGAGAGCTGTGGAGCTGCTAAATCTTAGCAGAGGACAGCTCAGAAACACAACATGTCTCTTGACGGGACACATGGCCGTCAAGAAACACCAGCATAAAATGGGGCGGTTCGAAAGGGACTTCGCATGCAGACTCTGCGGCGAGGGGGAGGAATCAGCGCAGCACATCTTGTGCGAGTGTAAAGCTCTGGACCGCAAAAGACAACTGATCTACGGTCAGTCTAGATCGGAGACAGAGCAATATAAAACTTCACCCTACCAATCGCTATGCAGACTAGTTCAAGGCACAGTGATTTTGGAATCGGCGGAGTAAGACTAACGGTATGCACAATCAACCAAAGGTTGCAGCGCTATCGGGGCGACAAGGCCGCGGACGAGCCCTGAGTGAAAAAAATACCAACAAAATACCTTTCTTGCCTGGGACGTCGTTGATGGGTCGAACGAGGAAGAGCCTCGATGTGCTTCAGGAACAGCCCTTCTTCACAGAGTAAGTAATTAGTTTAACAGACGGAGAATAAGGAGCAGCCTCATTATCTGGTGCACGCAGTTTGTAGCACTTAAATGGGAACGAGGGACAATCTCGCTCTATGGTCCACGTGATTTCCAACACTTTTCAGAATGAACGAGGAGCAGCCAATAATTTCTAATTTTTTTTGCTAAAACAGTGCTAAAAGTCTCAAAACATAAAGAAAACTTGATACTGGAACATTTTTTTTCTGTCGGTCTGTCGTTATCTCGGCATGCACGTCAGACTATTAAGAGGCGCAATAACTTTCGAACGAATTAAGATATCATCTTCAAATTTGGTATACAGTTAGCACCCGACAAAGAAACGCTTCGAATTGTTTTGGGGTAAAATCGCTTCAGGGGGTAAGGGATAAATAAGGGGTGATTTGGTGAAAATTTAATTTTTTTCAATAAAACTCGAGTAACATAACGTTTCAAAAGTTAATGGGTACTGTAATACAAATATGTTCTTTGCAATCAAGTCATGGGCCCTAGATTCATTCCATGAGAATGTCGTTCTAAAGATAATAGATTATCACAGCCATGTGGAAGTTATGATTCAATTTGCAGCACTATTTTTTAATATTTAGGTTTGGAATAATTTGGGTAATTTTTTTCTAGGTTTGATTAAGCACATCTCATTCATAAATTATCTTTAAATTGATGAATTCTTACAGGGTGTGCGGCTTTCTTTGAAAGTCAGTATTTGAATGTGATTTTTGTGCATTTTAAACCTTAATAATGGCGTTATCGAATCAATCTAAAACATTTTGTGTTATTATTCTGAAAATCTCAAAAAAATAATAATTAAAGGACTTTTTCTTACCCATTTTTTTTTAATTTCGAAGAAACCTCCGTACTAGAAAAAGATTGTAATAAAATTTACTGACTCATAATTTCAGAAATTTCCTGGTTTTATAGAGATGCTAAAATAGTATAAAACATAAAAATAATTCACTGACGACGATTGAAAGTAAGTTATACGCTTTATTTAAGCCACCCCGATTAAAAATGGCACGTATCTAGTCTCTCCATAAATGAGATCGATGTCCGCATACCCTTGATGGGTGTAATTCACTCGATTTTCTATTGTATCAAAAAATCCGCAGTAAAACAAAGGCCGATAGAGAACCAATCTACTGAAAAGTGAGCGCGTGTGTAGCAAGTACAAATTAGTAATCCTACTGACACTGACAGAAGTAATTTTTGTAAATGTCACAATCTGTTTGTTTTTATTTATTAGCTACCTGATTTCACTTCCTAATTTACATTCAATCGTCGACAGTGAATTATTTTCAGAGATATTGATAATGTTTTATATCATTTTAGAATCCCGATAAAACAGGGAAGTTTTTGAAATCATGAGCCAATCAATTTTATTATAATTTTTTTCTGTACCGAGGTTTATTCGAAATTTAAAAAAATGGGGAAGAGAAAGTCCGTTTTTTAAGTTTTTTTTTCAGATTTTCTGAACAACAAAATATTTCAGATTGATTTGATAACGCGAATATTGAGGATTAACATGCGGAAAAATCACATTCCGGAAATGTTTTTTTTTTTTTCAGCATGTGGGAGGGAAAAATACCTTTAAATTGGACAATTTTCATTTTTTTTTTTGAAAACCGTAAACTTTTTAATAAAATCATATAGGGTTTTTTTTTTATTTTTTGAAAGGGCTTGAGCTAGTCAATCTCCGTATGACGTTTGATTTGCGACTTTTGAGACACCCTATATATATATATATATATATATATATATATATATATATATATATATATATATATATATATATATATATATATATATATAGGGTGTTTCAAAAATGATGGTCTATGTTACAGGTGCACATTCAGCACAAAAAATAAGACTATTTTTTCATATAAACATGGGTCCGCAAATGCTTAGTTAAAGTTATTTGTTTTTGTCAGTTTTTCACGAATAAGTCCGAGTCAAATTAAAATTTTGACGTGAAAATTGGCATGTGGGGGTCTTCGAGGGCAAGCAATTTAAATATGTTATTGCTAATAACACTGCTGGCAGAGGGCATCACCTGTAAGACATGGCTTGCATTCAATTGGCTATAATTTTTTTACACCCAGTAATATCGAACTACCGTATAGCTACATTGCAGCCTTTATCAATTGTAAGCAAAAAATGTATATTTGATTTAAATCTCTCAGACACACCATTTTCGAGATATTTCAATTTTTGTATGTCGATGTCGCTCAAAAATTAATTCTGCGACAAATCATAGGAATACATTTTTCACCTTTTAATTGCTATCAGTATGTATAAGTTTAATTTTCTCATTCTCTAGTTAACAATTAAAACCTTACCAGAAAAAAACTGACAAGACACAATCATGAAGATAAAATAAAAAGCCATGATAACAAACTTTGAACAAACCATTTAACAAAGTGGTTTCCATCGCTACGGGACTTGAATTTTGCGTTTTCGTCGTGACATATACTACATTTGACTTTTACGTTTGAGACTAGTCACTATTTTTAAGTAATTGTCCATAATTGTTCTAATTAAATATGGTAGTCTTTACCAACAATTAACTAACAATCATGCATGTTATGTATTCACGGGCTTTTGGTAACTGTTATGAGGCGAAACGACTATAGAAAGAAGCCTTCCCAAATCGGAGAATTCCAGACAGAAGGAAGTTTGAACGGATTGACATCCGTCTGCGAGAAACAGGTACATACTTACATTATCTAATAAATCGATCTGTCTCTTTCGAATATATATATATATATATATATATATATATATATATATATATATATATATATATATATATATATATATATATATATATATTACCAGGTACCCTTAATTAAGTTACTGCTGATCGAGGCAGACCACGAAGTGCACGAAATCCTGATTTTGAAGAGGCTGTTCTGGATGAAATTGAACAAAATCCAAAAATAAGTACTAGGAAAACGGCCAATCATCTGGGAGCATCCAATGCAACGATATGGCGACTTCTTCACGAGCAGCAATTGCGTCCATATCACATCCAACGCGTGCAGGCACTATCGCCTGAAAGAGATTTTATACCTCGCCTACAATTTTGCCAATGGTTTCTTCAACATAATAATGTAGAGAACTTGTTGAATTGTGTATTGTTCACTGACGAGTCTGAATTGAGGCGCGACGGGATCGTCAATTTTCGCAACAGCCATATTTGGGCTGACGAAAATCCCCACGCAGTTTTGGAAAGGCATCATCAACGGAAATTTTCCTTAAATGCATGGGCTGGAATTGTAGGGTGTAATTTGATAGGACCATTTTTTTACCTCACAGACTTAATGCTACAACTTATCTTGAATTCCTGCCAAACCAACTAAATGGGTTATTAGAAAATGTACCTCTTGGCATAAGACATGTCCTGTGGTTTATGCATGACAGACCCCCCCCCCACATTTGGCCCTAAATGTCAGAAATTACTTAAGCAATACTTTTGGATGCGGATGGATCGGACGCGGTGGACCTCAGGCATGACCGGCTCGATCCGCTGATTTAAATCCTATGGACTTTTATTTATAGGGACATCTCAAAAGTATTGTTTATGAAGCAAATGTTGAAAATATTGTTATCTGCAGCAAAGAATTGTACCTGGATGCGAACAAATTAGAAATACACCAGAAATATTTCACAGAGTACGACGTTGTATGCTCCGCAGAATACGAAAGTGTATTGAAGTGGAGGGTGGCAATTTTGAACATTTATTGTAGTCGGGTATCATAAAATGTTATAAACTTTTTTATATGTTGTTTTATTTGTTGTCGAAATTTGCAGACAACACAATTAATTACTTGAGAAAAATTTATTTTTGGGCGTAATCGACATACAAAAATTGAAATATCTCGAAAATGGTGTGTCTGAGAGTTTTGAATCAAATATACATTTTTTGCTTACAACTGAGAAGGGCTGCAATATAGCTATACGGTAGGTCGATATTACTGGGTGTCAAAAAATTATAGCCAATTGAATGCAAGCATAGTCTTACAGGTGGCGCCCTCTATCGGCAGTGTTATTAACAATAACACATTTAAATTTCTTGCCCTTAAAAACCCCCGCATGCCAACTTTCACGTCAACATTTTGATTTGACTCAGACTTATTCGTGAAAAACTGACAAAAACAAATAACTTTAACACGCTGTAATAAAAAAAAACTAAACATTTGCGGGCCCATGTTTATATGAAAAAATAGTCTTATTTTTTTGTGCTGAATGTGCACCTGTAATATATATATATATATATACATATATATATATATATATATATATATATATATATATATATATATATATATATATATATATATATATATATATATATATATATACTTACATATGTTTATGTGTGTGTAATTATCTACAAAAGTGTTGTATTTAAGATACTTTCATTAATACGAAGGGTTCTCTTGAAAGCACGAAGGCGCCACATATTCAAGTTTGAAAAACAGCATTTACAAATTTATATTTTGTTTTTTCCCAGAACGAACCTTGCTTTCACCGTCAAAAGAAAGACGGATTAATTGGAATCGCACTATAAACGTAGCTTGACAAATCTAAATATAATAATCCATGGAACTTTCATTTTTATCTACGATAAAAAACTTAATACACCTAATCAAAATATCAACTTTCGCTAGCATGCAACAACAGACGAATGTAGTTCACAGAAAGACAGCTTGATATCACTTTAAATATGTGTTCTAAATATAGTGGACGTGTTAGTCCACTAATTAATTAGATACGTCTTACGAGGTGAAATAATTATTAAGCGATATTAATTACACAACAGAAAATGTATCTTCAGTGCAAACTTATTCATTTATAACAGCTAGACTATAATATAATTTTGCCATTCCTTTATAAACAACACCTTGTTGGCATTTCTGTGGATCGAAATGTCAATTGGCACCAACATGTCATATCAACTGCAGAAGCGGCTGCTAAGAAGATAGGTTTCCTCTTCCGGGTTCGCATACTATTCACCAGCTAATCTCTATACCTTATATACTTCACAAATAAGGCCAAACCTCGAATACTGCTCCCGCATCTGGGGTGCCGCTGCAGCTTCTACACTCGCTATCCTGGAATCCATTCAGAATAGAGCTATACGTCTCATCGGTAACCCTACCCTCACCCAAAGGCTGCCATCCCTTGCCCACCGACGTGCCGTTGGTGACCTCTCTCTCTTTTCTAGATATCTGCACGGGCACTGCTCAGAGGAGCTTTCTTTCATAGTTCCTCTATCTGCTGCCCGCAACAGATCTACCAGGTGAACAGAGCGAATGCACCCTTTTACTGTCCAGGTCACCAGACATACAACATCTTGTTATGCCCGCTTTTTTGTCCCAAGGACTTCCAAGTTGTGAAATTCCTTGCCGGCACATGTGTTTCCTTCTCCTCCGAACCTCCAACCCTTCAAGTCCAGAATTAACAAGTTGCCTCCTCCTTGTCGACACCCACGGTAGTAGTATTTAGGCTGTGAGCCCTCGTGGTGTGTTGTTGAAAAAAAAAACAACAAACAGAAATCAAATTCACTATTTGTGAATAAAGTACAATTTACACATAAATGAATACATACCGGCAGGTACATGTAACCTGCCGGTATGTACTCAACTTCAAAAACAAACATCCAGCTAAAAAAAAAGAATATGTTACATGTAGATACCTCTTATTATGAAGGAAGTCTGTAATTTCTCATGCGATTTATTTCATCTAGGGATTATGTATTGTGTGACGTCGCATAGCTAAACGCATTCTACTCGTCGAACGGTTTCACTTGATACCCATATGAAGGGGATTGTGAAGAAAAAGATAATTTACCATCTTGGGGCATGCGCCATATTATATGCAGTTTAGAATGACACAACATAGTTTATCGTATTATACTCGTCTAACCATTTGTGCACTGTGCATTTGCTACTCATTTAAAGGGGGTTTTGAAGAAAAATGTAATCCGCCACATAGGGTTTAGAATGACATAATATAGTTTATCGTATTTTACTCGTCAAACCATTTTATTTGATACCCATTTTACGGGGGTTGTCAAGAAAATGGTAATCCGCCATCTCCTTTCATTCGAGACCCATATCAGGGGGCGGTTGTGAAGAAAAACGTAATTTGCCATCTTAGGGCGTGCGCCATATTCAATTTAGAATGACATCACATAGTTTATCGTATTTTACTCGTCAAACCCTTGCATTTGCTTACTCATGTCAGGGGGGTTGAAAAGAAAAAGGTAATCCGCCATCTTGTGGCCTCTGACATATTGTGTTTAGAATGATATCACATAGTTTATCGTATTTAACTCGTCAAACCCTTTCATTTGATACCCATGTCAAGGGGGCTGTGAAGATAAATATATCCGCCATCTTGGGGTGTCCTCCATATTGCATAAATCATATTCTAAAGAACAATATTAGATATACTGTATTGCATTGTCACCAGACTTATACTCGGCTGCCAAATTTCAAAGCTCTAGCTTGATTAGAACTAGTCAATTTTTATTCCAAGATTTGTCTGGGACAGAGAAAGTGTTACAAATACAAATAACTTTTAAACAGTCTGGAGGTAGCAAGTGTGTTCTGGTAGCAAATTTTCATTAAAAAAATGTCTAAATACTTAATAAGTCCATTTTTCTTTAACTAAAAACATTACATTTTCTAGATAGTATAGTCTAAACAGTAGAAACCTTGTATTTTTGCACCAAAAAACTTTATTATTTTATGGAAAAAAAAACAATTTCCCGCATAAACTGGTTTTACTTTCCTTGCCGACAAACTTTTCCATCTAAGCTATTTGCAGAAAAAACTCACCTGCATAATATTTCTTTAAAAAATAACTAAGAAAGAATTTTCTGCAAAAATTGGCAAAAAAACTTAGTTCCACTAAAATTCAGGAGAAACGGGAGATTAGCATCGGAATTTATAGCTCCAATGATTCAAGTCTTCAGTTATTTGCTGCCATAGAGTAAAAATATTCTACGCAATGTGAGATGACGTCACTTATTTCTATGGTTGGTAGAAACTACGTATAACGTTAAACGTTTATCCAGTGCGCCATGCAACAACCTATATAAACCGCAAAAAAAGAATGCACCTACCTAATTTTTCTATAAAAAAATTGCTAAAAAGGATTTCTCTACAAAAATTTCTATAAAAAAAAAAACGTTACACAAAAATCGGGAGATTAGCATGGGAGTTTATACCTTCAGATAGACAAGTGACGTTTCTGTTTTACAATTCTATTCTCTTCAGTTATTTCGAACCATAGAGTAAATATATTCTATGTAGTGAGATGACGCCACTTACTCTATGGTAGGTAGAAAACATGTGTTATGTACTAGTTTATCCAGTTGTTCATACAGTAACCTGTATAAACATATAACAATCT
Source organism: Tillus elongatus (assembly GCA_964006375.1). Classification (NCBI taxonomy): domain Eukaryota; kingdom Metazoa; phylum Arthropoda; class Insecta; order Coleoptera; family Cleridae; genus Tillus; species Tillus elongatus. The sequence goes on along the minus strand of OZ023267.1, from coordinate 43,780,921 downwards.
AAACTGACCCCAGACCTGGATTCTAACGCTTATTTGAAGGTCAAAGTCGAAGTCGGGATCTCCATAACAGCAAATTTTTTCTACCCACATTTTTCTTTAAAAATTGCTGGGTCATTTTTTAGTGAATTTTGGTTAAAAAAAATATTTAAATTTACGTTTCTCTTTTCTTCCCGCAAAAAGATCAAGAAGTACGCTAAAAAATACTATAAAATTTTATAGTTTTTCTTCTGTAAATGTCAAAGTAGAGATTTGAAACGTGAAAACTACTAATGTTTGAATAAAGCGGTATATGAATGGTAAATACTGCAAGAAATGTATGTTAGAAGGTCTTAAACATTAATTTTAAATGTTCTCATTTGATCACAATATTTACATAAAATTCATCTAAAATAGACATTACATATTAGAAATAAATAACCAAAGACCATTATGTGTTATCAACGTTTTATTATACTTTACTTTGCATGCTACGGTAGCCGGGAGGTTAGATGACTGGCTCATCAGCAAAGGAGGACGTGGGTTCAAATCTCAGTGGTGACTGAGTTATTTATTTTACTTTTCTTCTGCAGTGATTCTATTTTAACGTTATCTGATCACATAATGTAATTCCAATAATTTTTAGCGACTTTTTGTTGAAAAAATCACTAATGATAAGGACTTTTAAGACTTTAAGTTCAATTTTAATAGCAGTTGTTGTTGCCGTTAGCTGATAAAACCGTTGCATAGTTAACACAGACGTAGAGATTTTTTCTGTGACTTCAGAAGTGTTCATTTTCTTCTCTGCGACCGGTTTCATTTTTTACAGCATCGCCAGGCAAAAATATTTTCTCTATGAGTCCACAGAAAAAAAGTATATTTCTGTATTTAGATCAGAATTTGAATATTTTAAAATTTATTTATATTATTTTTATTAGCGGATTTTCTTGTACAAAATGTTCTTTTAATAGCGATCTTCCTTATAAATAAATTTAATGAATTTTCTTTGAAGAAGCATTCTTTACGAATTTTTGGGTAAAAAAATATTCAACGAAGTTTTGATGGATACTTTTTTAACGAGATTCGTCGAAAATTATGTTTTAATGGATTTTCATGCAACAATATTTTATTTTCTATTTTAACTACAGATTAGGCATATAATTTGAATTTTATGCACTCTTTTAGAAAATGTTGGTGTAAAAAAATATTTTAGTTTCGAAGAAATTTTTTTGTGTTGCCGTAGAATTCCAGATTTTTGTGGCATATTTGGTAATTAATAATAAATGTTTCATAAGTTATTGCAAAAAAAATGTTTCTACTTTTTCAAACAATAAAGTCATTTTAATGAAATATGGTACATTGTTTCTACTATTTTATACTACTATGTTTATACTGGTTGTGATACTTACTTTCTTAAAAAAAAAACTCTGGACGCAGCAAGTGCGTTATGGTAGTGAATTTTTATTAAATGCTTCAAATTTTAATAACTCAGTTTTCTATAACTTAGAAAGTTTAATTTTGGTATGTAGTAAGGTCTTTCTTAGGGCAAGATATGCACCAAATTTCATTAAAATAACTTGGTAATTTTTGGAGAAAAAAATGTTTTCCGAAAGAAATTTTAAAATTTGAATAACTCAATTTTTTATAAACTGAGAAAGTTGAATTTTGGTACTTAGTAAGGTCTCTCCCAAGGCAACATATATAGTAAATTTCATTACAACAGCTTTGTTATTTTCGGAGAAAAAAATTTTTTTTGAAGGAAAACTCAAAATTTTCTCGGAAAAACCCGTCCGATTTTCCTGGCTAACCAACTTATCCAAGCCATTAAAGGCACTTGCCGAGTTTCATTGAAATCGGTTAATTATTTTTTGAGTTATCAGACGGATACACACACAGATATATATATATATATATATATATATATATATATATATATATATATATATATATATATATATATATATATATATATATATATATATATATATATAATATAAACATATAAAAATTGAAACTGACCCCGGATATGGGTTCTGGGGGTCACAAATCGCGCTCATTTGAATTTTTTTTGCAAAGTCTCACCATCGATACCTCTCTATTAGTGAATTTTTTTTAAATAAAAATTCACCAAAAAAGGATAAATGTGCTATTAAAACATTTTTATTAAATTCACTACCATAACGCACTTGCTGCGTCCAGACTGTTTATAATTAATTGTGGGAGAAAATGTATAAACGACAACGTCGCTTAGACAGATTAAGCACAGCATAGATATATATCTATGCTGTGGATTAAGTATGAGTCAGTGATCTAGAAGACGTATTATAGCAGAGGTATATAATTAGCAGGGCATAATGAAAGAAAGTAAAAACTGGCATGACCAGTGTAGTAAACTCCCGATGTATGCAGAAGGTATGCAGTGAACCGACACTGGCATCACATTCCTATACGTACGAGATGTGGTTAGAGATCAGTGATTGTCTGTGGCTCATCGCCCAGAACAAGATGCACAAGCATTAGATGCATGCGTCGTTCCTTATTGACTCCCATGAATATTACATGAATTTTCAATTGTTATTGTGTCATGCTGGTTGAGCTTCAAGTCCATTAATTGTTATTATGCGCATTGTATAGCATTCTATATGGACAATCAGAATCAGAACACATGATGAAGACTGCTCTGGAAGTTTTTAATTTTTTTTATTTCAACAACACACCACGAGGGCTTAAAGCCTAAATACTATCGTACCGTGGGTGTCGACAAGGAGGAAAGGGGCAACTTGTTAATTCTGGACTTGAAGGTTTGGAGGTTCGGGGGAGAAGGAAAAACATGTGCCGGCAAGGAATTCCACAACTTTGAAGTCCTCGGGACAAAAGAGCGGGCATAACAAGATGTTCTATGTCTGGTGACCTGAACAGTAAAAGGGTGCATTTGCTCTGTTCCCCTGGTAGATCTGTTGGGGGCAGCAGGTGGAGGAACTATGGAAGAAAGCCCCGCTGAGCAGTGCCCGTGCAGATATCTATAAAAGAGAGAGAGGTCACCAACGGCACGTCGGTGGGCAAGGGATGGCAGCCTTTGGGTGAGGGTAGGGTCACCGATGAGACATATAGTTCTCTTCTGAATGGAGTCCAGGATAGCGAGTGTAGAAGCGGCAGCAGCACCCCAGATGTGGGAGCAGTATTCGAGGTTTGGTCTTATTTGTGAAGTATATAAGGTATAGAGATTAGCTGGTGAAAAGTATTTGCGAGCCCGGAAGAGGAAACCTAATTTCTTAGCAGCCGCTTCTGCAATTGATGTGACATGTTGGTGCCAATTGAGATTTCGATCCACAGAAATGCCAACAAGTGAAAAGGACTCATTACTTTGAATAACTTGGTTGTTCATTGTGATGGGTCTAGGGCTGGTGTATATCTTATGAGAAAGAATTGTACAAGATTTCTACTTCCCCAGTCTAATATTTTTTGGAGATCCACGGAGACAGAACCCTCCATGAGTCTGCGATCCTCATCTAATTGGGCTAAAGAGACAGGCATAGAATATTGTATATTTGAGTGGAGGGTGCTGTCGTCCGCGTAACTGTGAACTAGGATGGATGTGCTAGAGAGGAGGTCATTGATATAGAGAAGAAACAAAGTAGGGGCTACAGCTGAACCTTGAGGAACTCCTGCATTAATTGGATACAGTTTAGAGGAATCGCCATCCTCGACAACAGAAATGCTCCGGTTGGAGGGGAAATTTTCTGTCCAGGTACAGAGTTTTGGTGGTAGGCCAAAGACCGGAAGTTTATTAAGCAGCGCTGCGTGCCAGACCTGATCGAATGCTTTGGATATGTCTAAAGCGGCAATCTGGAATTCACCGTGTAGTTCCATAGACTTGTTCCAAGAATGGGTGACAAAGGAAAGGAGGTCGGCAGTTGATCTGCGCTGACGGAATCCATACTGCTTGTCGTGGATTAGACTGTGTTTTTCAAGAAATTTTAGTAATTCGGTGTTTATATACTTTTCCGTCACTTTAGAGACGACTGAAAAGAGAGAAATAGGCCTGTAGTTGCTAGAAAGCGCTTTAGATCCTTTCTTGGGGACGGATTGTACTCGAGCAGTTTTCCAGTTACTAGGGAATATGCCTCTATTGTAAGATGTCTGAAACAGACGAGTCAGGACAGGAGCAAGTTCTGGTGCGCATTTTTTGATAACAATTGCTGGGATCTCGTCAAGGCCAGAGGCTTTCCTGATATTAAGAGAAGAGAGCATCTTTCGTACCTTTTTAGTTTTGAAAATGATATCCGTCATTTTATGCGCGACATTGGAGACTGTTGGTGGTTGAACATTTGGAGGTGGGTTGAGAGTAGAATTTCCAGCGAACAGCGAGGCAAAAAGTTCAGCCTTGCCCAGGGCGGTAGAAACAATTTCATCCCCTGACACAAGAGGTGGGAACGTGCTCTTGCAGAAATTATTCCCAATAGATTTAGTAAGAGTCCAGAAGGGTTTGCTGCCGTTGGAGCTTGAGAGGACTTTGTTTTTGATGTGGTTATTAAACGAGTTTTTGCCTCAGAAAGAACGCGGAAATACCGGTTTCTTGCGTTGTTAAATGCTTGACGGTTTTCTTGACTGGGATTGTGTAGAAGCGTTTTGTGAGCTTTGACTTTTTCAAGTCTGAGCTTGTCACAGGATTTAGAGAACCAGGGCTGTTGAGTGGCTGAAGAGGTTTTCTGTGTACGTGGAATAAATAATTCCATGCCAGCTTGGATAATTTCGGTGACGCTTTGTGAGATATCAGAGGGGTCAGGATGGGAGAAGCAGACAGACGCCCATGAAAATTAGGAAAAGTAATCTCGCATTTCGTCCCAGTTCGCGGAGTTGTAGTGCCAAACGAAACGTGGGTGTGATGACTGAGTGACCTCGGGTTGCATTGCGCAGGAAGCAGTGACCATGCCGTGGTCTGAGCGACCAAGGGGGGCGGTGACTGATATCTTATAGCAGTCAGGATTTGTAGTAAGAAGGAGATCCAAGGGATTTGAGCTGTGGGTTGAGATGTCAGGAAAGTAAGTAGGTTGCTGAACCATATTGGCTAAAAAATTGCTGACTGCAAATGCCTCCGCTGCTCTTTCGGTTTTTGAGGATCCTAGCCATTCCTTATTATGGACATTGAAGTCACCAAGAATAGTGACCTCGGAGGAAGGATATTCAGAAATCAGATGGTCGGTTTTTTCAGAAAGGCAGTCAAAGAGCTGGACAAAGTTGTTGTCAGAAGGTGACCGGTAAATGCAACAGATGAATTTAGTTGCAGCCCTGAGAGAGAGTTTTATCCATAGTATGTCTTTTATTCCAGCTTCTAAATTGGGGAGTCTGGTGCAGGGTAGATTGCTACGGACGTAGTAATCAAGTTATAGGAACAAGCTATGGATTCATTTGAGAAATTGACGAGAAAACATTAAAATCAAATGTACCTAGAGCGTAGCACCTGAACACGTCGGATTTCTCTAAACACGAGGAATGTTCAAGGTACCCATTATTTACTTTGACATTATCGGTCTCTTTGAATGATAATAATGCTACATTCATTTTTCCAATGTATACAAATATCCCAAGCGTAAGTGTATCTATCTTTTTCGAACTCTAAAATAAATCTACAGGTTACAAACATGCCAGTGGACCAAAACACGAAAATGACACAGGTTCCTCATTCCTTAACGAAGCTGACAACTAAAAGTGAATCGCTTGGACAAAATTTCAGCAACTTTCACTGCGAAAGGAGTTTGATTTATTAACTCACCACCAAATTGGATGAATGAAATGAAAGGTGCGGTCATTTGAAGAAGAAAAAAACCTTCATATAATCATATGACCGATTTTAATTATTGAAGGAATTAGGGTACTTCGAAGTTTTCTGCACAAGGAGCCGATTTAATAATATTTATTTACAGGATTACTTTATCTTTCTTTTACCTGTTAACAAAACAAAGTTGTCAAAGTAACAAATACAAGTAATATAATATAAAACTATCTGGGCTGATGATTCATGTTTTACGAGATGGTATAAATAATTTCCATAATGAACATGCCTGGGCAGTACAAAATTCGCATGCGATTAGACCAAGAAAACTTCAACAACGTTTCAACGTCAACGTTTGGGGTGTAATTTTTAACAACTTACTAGGCGTGCATGTACTTGATGAGAGCTTAAACGCAGATTCTTGCAGAGGTTTTTTGCAGAAAAACACTTTTTGAGTGACTTGAGGATACTCCAGTTAATTTCAAAATACGTGGTACCAACACGATGGTGCCCCACCTAATCGTGGAGCAGTTGTTGGCAGGTGGTTAAAAAAACATTTTGGAAACAATTGGATCGGTAACGCTGGTTCTATTTCATGCCCACGCAATCCCCCGACTTAAATCCATTGGATTTCTATTTATGGTGTCATATGAAACAAATTGTGTACCAACAGACAATTAACACGAGACAACAGTTGTTAGACAGAATACAGATGGCTGCTGCTCAAATAAGAAATAGGTCAGATATTTTAAATCAGGTGAAAGACTCTTTAGTCCGTGGTTGTGACACATGTATTCTAGCAGAATGAGGAAAATTTGAGCAACTCCTATTATATTTATACTTCTAACTGTCTGATTTTTTTAATAATAAATAATTACTTAAAAACTTTGAGGTCCTGTAACTCCAAAAATAATTAAAATAAGACATATGACTGACTATATGAAGTTTTCCTCCTAAAACTACCTCACCTTTCATTTGGCACAATATGATGGTGAGCTAATAAATCACCTTGTATTACTTAAGGCCCTTACCAACACTTGATTCCAAAAATACCGAATGCCTTTGTAGTCAAGTAGTCAAAGTCAGAACACTTGGAGAACCCAAGTCACCACAACAGATTTTTAAAGACCTGACGATCGTTACACTAACAAAGTTCAACCTGACCTGACCTGACGATCATTTCACTAACAAAGATAGCGTCATCAGAGGATGAAAAATTCTAAATTCTTTTAACTACTACCTCTTGTGTTTATATACCGTGCCAGGCAAAAGACCGACACCCCAAAGAGGGGAAGCACAAAAAAACTTCCCACGGTTATATTTTTATTACCGGAAGTACCTTTGAAAAATTCCGTTACACTCGATGCCAAGCAGTTTCGGCATTTTTTATCAAAGAGACAGTGCAAACCAACTTTTGTCTTGTACTCTATCTTTTCTGAATGTCGTGGATTACGCTAACATTTTCCTTGTTCTGTGACAAAAGAAATTGTTCCTATGCTGTGGAAAGTTGTTGATTATGTTTCCATTGTGGTTATTACTAACACAGTTCCAGTCACAGTGACCGCCATTTAGGTCTTCGGCCAGAATGACTTTCCGGGAAGTATTTAACAGTAGTTGGATTAGAATTTAATTTATTACATGGTCTGTTATAGACAGTAATGACATGAACATCGTTAGATAATTTACAACAGGCTGTTTCGATACAGGTGTTGACGTGTTTACCCGAAAGAAAGGTATATTATTGCTTATCAGGATGAGAACCCTGCCTGCCGCATGGTCACCAGGTTTGTCTTGTCTAACTGTTCAATATCTCCCAATTTTAAAATTTTCGGAAGGTTTTGATTTAGTTTCGTTAATAAGTATAATATCTGTATATAAGTCTGAAAACTGTATTGTGATGAATTGGGTTCTCCATATTGTAGTTATCAGTGCTCATCATAGGTTCCAATCTTCACTCATTGAATAATATATATTTTATGCACAGTCGTAAAGGCGCGTCATTTGACTAGTTTTCTTTTTAATACTGTTTGCATTCCAGGAACTAATATTTAACTTATAATCCAAAGATATGCAAATTATTGATAAAGTTAAAGAAAACATGAAATTTTCCCATTCCATTGTTGGCTAAGCTCAACTTATTATTTAGATCCCTAACAGCCATAAGTATACCTACGCAGACGACACAGCGTTAATGGCACGCTCCAAAGACACAAACCTACTACAGAAAAAACTACAAAACGTACTAAACGAACTGATGACTTGGATGGACCGATGGAAAATCCAAATCAGGCAAGACAAAAGCACACACGTCACATTCTCAAGACGAACAAAAATCCCATTACCACAAACAGCCCTTACAGTAAATAACGCCAACATCCCCAAAAGCGACGAAGCAACATACTTAGGACTCTAGACAAGAGACTCCGGTGCACCAAACATATCAATAACACATGCAACAAAGACAAAACCCTTCAATCAGTTTTATACCCACTAACAAACAGACATAGCAAACTAGGTTAGGTTAGGTTTGAATGTGAGTGGGCCGCATAAAAAACAAACTACTCATTTATAGTACAATCATTGAACCGATGCTGACATACGCAGCGCCAGTCTGGGCCCACACAGCCAAAACCAATATACTACAACTTCAAATAATACAAAACAAATAATTACGACACGCACTTGGCATACCCTGGTTCGTCAGAAACGAACTAATATACGAAGACAGCAAAATGACAAAAATAGAGGACAAAATACACAAACTCACAATTAACACACTCAAGTAACTCCGCACATACGAACAAAACCATTACCGAAGCCCTCAACTATCACTACGACTACCCCCTCCAAAATCAAGAGACCTAAACAAATTTTCCAACACTAACAAAGACGACGTGACCGACTGACAACAACCTACCAACAGAAGTCTATTCCATCGGTTCAGGATAACGGGATAAAAGGAGAGCGCTCCTGGTCCATCATGAAGTCAAGATAAGTGATGTTTACATTAATAAGTGAGTTTAGTTCATCAAATTTGTTTTTAATATTAGTTAAATTGCTAATACCTGAAATGTCATTAATCACTGGAATAGTTTCTGTTAGCGACTTTTGTTTGTTTTTCCATACATTGGGCACTAGTGAAATAACTGGCCGTAGATGTGAAAACTCGCTAGTACTTCCTAAATTTATTTCCTCTCCGGCGTAGTTTTTGTTTTCTGTATATTGGTAACTGCTGCAGATTGTTCTACGTATTTTAATTACACGGGACAGCTGGTGCTACTGGTAGGGTGGTCGCCGTCGCATTTGCAACATTTCGCGGATGATTCTATTGGTTTTTGGCACTGGTGGGCGAGATGATTCGTGGCACATTTAAGGCAGTTGGGTGTGACGTTACAATGTTATGTAGCATGTCCTCACGCTGGACATTTGTGACATTGAGATAATTATTTTGTTGCGGTGTCTATCGTTCAACGCGGTCTGACCATTGCACGCCCGTCGAATTTCGATGCATTTTTAAATTGAGTGAGGGCAGTTTCTAAATGACAACCCTGTATGCAGTTCTGTGTTCTTTGATTTTTATTTCGTAAGAAATGCTACCAAATCATTTAACAGACCAATAAACAAAGAAAATAAACTTACCATTCTGTCTCTTTCATCTTCAATAGAAAGAATGAGCTTTCCAAATTCACTGAGCGATTTACAGATGACTTGTTCGTCATCTGTTTGTGTCCCGCCAATAGATTGGAAAGTGAATCCCTGTAGGGAGTTCGCAAATGATCGCTGTGCATTACTCAATTCTGCAAGAAAAAAATACCATTTATCAAATAGAGGAAGTTAGGAAACATATATTAATCTATCAAAAACATATTTTATAAGTCATGTTTTCCGTATAAAAACGATATTCACAGAATGAAGCATTATTTCCAGACGACGGAAAAATGTATGCAAAATAAAAAACCTTTTGTACGTTCATGTCTCTAACTAACGAAGACTTTTAGTTGGCACCGTATTTTTATGGACTACTGAATTAAAATAAATGTTAAAAGCTCAACGTTAAAAGTAAACACGTTCAGAATATTTGAATACCAACAAGATTAGTAAATACAGAAATCGAAACTGCTTCACGATAGCTCATTTTGTCTCCAACCAGTTTCGCATTTAAAACATCGTCATTCAGAACAAAATTGATTTTATTTATATCATTCTTAACAATTATAATACAACTGAGGTATACAAATTCATAATACTCTACTATTAAAAAAAACAACTGACAGAAAACTTTCTAAATGAGTCAAGCTTTCAAATGGCATTTTAAGTCTGTAAAAAGATACTATAAAAATCATTAAGCGTTGTAGTTTTAAACCCCCTTGGAAGGTGACAACTGATTAAAATACTAATATAGGAAAGCCATGGATAAAGTACCTATGTACAGTTACATACCAAATTTCGTTCTTCTGTTTTCCCAAATTTGAGGAATAAAATGAAAACTGAAGAAGAACCCACCGCTTTATATGGGTGTAACACTGATAAAAAAAACTGTTTTTTGAAATAAGTTACATACACATACCAAATTTCATTCTTCTGCTTTCAACACTAAGTGAGTGGTGGACTTGCCGCCACCTAGTTGCGGAACCAAGTAGTATGTTGTCACGCCAGTTCAAAATAACACAAAGTGTTAAAAAATAGAGACTGTATACAACTAACTAACAATTTAGAAAATTGTCAGCCCTGGCCCATTTCTACCCCAATATAGGGACAAAGTATGTAAGGCTAGATGCATTCTCGCAACAATTAGAACCGTAGACCGGTTTCGCTCTCATTAGAGCTCTTCAGTACGGCATACTAATTGCAGCAAAAATACACCTATAAAGTAATACGGCTATAGTAGCCAGCATTTCAACACTAAGTGAGTGGTGGACGTGCCGCCACCTAGTTGCGGAACCAAGTAGTATGTTGTCACGCCAGCTCTAAATAACAGTGTTAAAAAAATAGAGACTGTATACAACTAACTAACAATTTAGTAAATTGTTAGCCCTGGCCTATTTCTACCCTAATATGAAGAGCTCTAATGAGGGCGAAACCGGTCTACGGTTCTAATTGTTGCGAGAATGCATCTAGCCTGATACTTTGTCCCTATATTAGGGCAGAAATGGGCCAGGGCTAACAATTTACTATATTGTTAGTTATTTGGATACAGTCTCTATTTTTTAACACTTTGTGTTATTTGGAGCTGGCGTGACAACATACTACTTGCTTTCGCAACTAGGTGGCGGCACGTCCACCACTCACTTAGTGTTGAATGGCCGGCTACTATAGCCCTATTACTTTATAGGTGGATTTTTGCTGCAATTAGTATGCCGTACTGAAGAGCTCTAATGAGAGCGAAACCGGTCTGCAGTTCTAATTGTTGCGAGAATGCATCTAGCCTTACATTATTCTGCTTTTCCAAATTTGACAAATAAATTAAAACTGAATTTAAACCTACTTTAAAACTGTGAAAGACCGAGAGTAGGCGTTTTTTTTGCATTAAGTTTATATGGAAAACTTCGCATATTTTGTGGCGAGAAATCGCTCCTTAAGAGTCTTTATTTTACAATATTAAAGAAACATACTGTATATTAACGCAATAGAAGAATGCAGTTTCAAAAACTAATAACGTACATGGTGTTAAATTCGTTTGAACCTATCTCAGAAACGTGATGCCCTATTGTTTTTCTTAAATGTGGAAAGGACCTTCGCTACAACTTATCTATTTACGACTTTTTTCTAAACCGAAAAATAAAGGTCTCAACGCAGCAAGTTCGTTATGGTAGCGACAAAAATATTTCAAATTGCAAAAAATAAGAAAATAATTAGCTCTGGAAATATGAACTTGTTTTGAGAAAACTTTGTTTTCAAAAATACTAGGTTGATTAGGTTAAGAACCTCGGTGGTTCAGGGGTAAGAACGTGTGCCTCTGAGCCTAAGGGTACTGGATTCGATCCCAGGGTACTCCTTTCACTTTTTCAGTACAAACTGTAACATTAACATCAACCGAGAGGTTCTGGCATTGTATTTGAGCAAGTTGAATGTCTGCACGTTCCGCCCTTCGGAGGGGGCGTAAAGCCGTCGGTCTCGTGTCCATGCGATGTTGGACACGTTAAAGATCCCCACCCTCCTTACAGAAAGGAGGGTTTCGGCAAAATTTCCAGGATAGTGAGGTGTAACTGCTCCCTGGCGTCGGTGATTGGCCATAGTCGCGGAAATAGGCCGACGTTAAAGAAACAAAACACACACACACACACACAGTTGATTGGGTTGGCTAACGAACTCATCCAAGCAATTAACGAGGTTTAGAACTATAAATTTGGCAAGTACCTTCCTTTTGTAGATAACTTAGATTAGTTCGTTAGGCAGCCCGATCGAATCACTTTCTGTAGGAACATTTTGTATCTTCAGAAATAACAATGCCATTTTGGTAGAATTATGAAGCCAAGTTGCCTTTATAGACTAGTACCTACAAAACTTAATTTTTAGCATTATAGAAAATTTAGTTATAAGCATTTCTTTTCCTCATTAGCATAAGATTAAAGCCTTTTGCATGATAGAACCAACTTATCAAATTTAACTGAACATTTTTCTATAATTCGTGAACAATAAATTTTACAGAAATTCGCTGAAAATGTGTTCGCAGAACGGTTTTTTTGATCCACAAAAAAAATTCTAGGATAGTATATACTAAAACAATTTTTAAAATTGGTAAAAAAACTTCGTCCGAAAATTTGCTAGGACAACTTTTTCAGGAAAATTTAAAAAAATTGTTTTCTACAAAAATTGACTAAAAAAAAGTTTTCTACAAATGTCAGACCGGGAAGAGATCACAGCAATCCACGAACTGACCGTGTCTGACGTTGCTTAACTCCAATTAAGTCAGGTTGACACGTATGCAAACTTATATTTGCATTTTACAAGCTATCAAAGATACTTAGGTTATCACGTTATTCAATTTGAAGTTTCATCCGACATTTGTTGAACCTCGGTGGTTCAGGGGTAAGAACGTGTGCCTCTGAGCCTAAGGGTACTGGATTCGATCCCAGGGTACTCCTTTCACTTTTTCAGTACAAACTGTAACATTAACATCAACCGAGAGGTTCTGGCATTGTATTTGAGCAAGTTGAATGTCTGCACGTTCCGCCCTTCGGAGGGGGCGTAAAGCCGTCGGTCCCGTGTCCATTCGATGTTGGGCACGTTAAAGATCCCTACCTTCCTTACATAAAGTCAGGGGTTCGGCAAAATTTCCAGGATAGTGAGGTGAAACTGCTCCCTGGCGTCGGTGATTGGCCATAGTCACGGAAATAGGCCGACAAAAAAAAAACACACACACACATCCGACATTTGTCAAAACAATTTGTCAATTATATACAAAAAAAGTTTATGATAATGCACTACCATAAGGCACTTGCTGCGTTCGAACTTTTACTACTGGTTATATATGGTTTGTTAGTTTATCAGTTCAATGACTGAAGAGAGATTGATTCAAATTATTTTTCTATAATTAAAAGAATATATAACACGTTTTAATGACAAACTATAATATAAGCTGCTGTCAAAACATCGCAGAAAGGGCACATTTCAAATCTATTTTCTGCTAATATTCAAGTCAAATAAAGAACAACAACTGTTGGAACAACTATTTAAGACCTTTCTAGCACACTTCTCGGATAATCTGTTATCAATAGCCCGCATTTGCTTACAAATCTTTGAAAATTACCAATTTTGACGTTTAAAATCGTCACTGCGTTTTTAAAGGAACAACTAGAAAATGGCACAACTTTTTTTTGTACGTCTTGACTTTTTCGCGCAAAATTGAGTTAATTTTCGGCTGTATCATTTAATAGACTTTGTTAACCAAATATAATATTTTGATCACGTGCACTTCCTTTGACCTGCAGCCCGACTAACATTTTTGTTTGTTTTTAAATGCTTCTAACTTTCTTCCTCTTTTAACTTAAAGATCTGAATGTTGATAAATACCATACGTTATACAGAAACATTTAGCGAACCAGATTTGGTTACCATAGCTTTGTTATTTTCAACATTCCCAACATTTTCCCCGGCAAACTAGTCAGATTTTCCTGAATAACGAACTTATCCAAGTCATTTACTAGAGAAACAATCGTGCGAAGAGTACAATTTGTGCTCATTTGCAAAATTCAAAAGTGGGGATCACCTCATTAGCAACTTTTTTTCTATGGAAAATGGCTAAAAGAAGTTAAGTGTGATAAAATATTGTGTTAACCTGACGGGTAATTTGTTTTTTAGCGAATTTTCCTCAAGAAAATTTACTAATACAGAGGTAACGATGGTGAGACTTTCGGAACATTTTTTGAAATGAGCGCGAATTAGGGCCCCTATAGCCCACATGGAACGTCCGTTTGAATTTATATATATATATATATATATATATATATATATATATATATATATATATATATATATATATATATATATATATATTTGTGTATGTGTGTGTGTGTGTATCCGAGCGAGAACTCAAAAAATACTCAACTGATTTGAACGAAACTTGACACAAGCTTTCATTTCGTTACAATCGCGGACGAGTTCGTCAATCAGCTATAACGGACATATTTTTCCCCAAAAAAATATACAAAAATATTTTTGAATGCGCTATATTTTTGCAAGTATTAAAGAATGAGATTTTACATGTAGCTAGAAATGAAGTGAATAAATCTCTGTTGTGAATTTTAAGTAATTTGGTTCACACATTTTTAAGGTTTTCCCAAATTAAAAATCAAATTTGAAAGAGATGAATTACAACAACTTAAGTGGTTAAAGTATGATGCCAGACAAAGACAGAGTAGTGGCCTGCCACGCGTAGATTAATACATATAGCACAGGTATGCATCATAATGCAACGATAACGAACTATGGCGATCCCACCCTAATGACCGCCTTCGGGTATATTCGGATGCGTGGATTTGTAGGGTAAAATAAGGGACTTTTATATCAGCTACTTGAAGTAAAAACCAGATAAGATGGTGTGTTTTGTTTATTTATTATGGTTTGACAGTTCTTTTTTGAGGTTAAGTAAATGATTGTAGTATATTGCTTTTAAAATTGCAAACTAAAGAATAAGAACGTGTTTTGATTATTTATTATCGTTTGACAGTTCTGTTTTAAGGTAAGGTAAATGATTGTATATCGCTTTTAAATTTGCAAACTAAAGAATAAGAACGTATTTTTTTAATTTATTATGTTTTGACAGTTCTGTTTTAAGGTTAAGTAGTAAATGATTGTCATTGAAATAGATATAACAACTTGTACCTATATTATGGTTTTAAAACTAGAAACTAATGAATAATAACGTGTTTTGTTTATTTATCAGGGTTTGACAGTTATGATTGTATGGAAATCAAAGAACAAGAATATTACCGTTAATATTCGTTGATTAATTAGGTAAGTTATTTGAATAATGAATTGACTTCTTGGGTATGAATTAAGTTTCCTTCTGATAGACTTTTGTAACTTTAATAAAATTTCTAATATAAGTTTCTTTTAAAGAGACTTACAGTACCTAGATTCATCGAATTTTAATTTTCTAGCGTCATAGAAAATTGAGTTACGGGCATGGGGTTTTTTTTTTCAGAAAATGAGCGGGACAGCCTTTGGGTGAGGGTAGGGTCACCAATGAGACGTATAGCTCTCTTTTGAATGGAGTCCAGGATAGCGACTGTAAAAGCGGCAGCTGCATCCCAGATGTGGGGGCAGTATTCGAGGTTTGGCCTTATTTGTGAAGTATATAACCTATAGACATTAGCTGGTGAAAAGCATTTGCGAGCCCGGAAGAGGAAACCTAATTTCTTAGCAGCCGCTTCTGCAATTGATGTGACATGTTGGTGCCAATTGATATTTCGATCAACAGAAATGCCAACAAGAGAAAATGATTCATTACTTTGAATAACTTGGTTGTTAATTTTGATGGGTCTAGGGCCAGGGTATCTCTTATGAGAAAGAAAGCAAGACTGAGATTTGGTGGGGTTGAATTGTACAAGATTTCTACTTCCCCAGTCTAATATTTTTTTTGGAGATCCACGGAGACAAAACCCTCCATGAGTCTGCGATCCTCATCTAATTGGGCTAAAGAGACATGCTTAAAATATTGTATATTTGAGTGGAGGGTGCTGTCGTCCGCGTAACTGTGAACTGGATTGGATGTGCTAGAGAGGAGGT
Source organism: Tillus elongatus (assembly GCA_964006375.1). Taxonomy (NCBI): domain Eukaryota; kingdom Metazoa; phylum Arthropoda; class Insecta; order Coleoptera; family Cleridae; genus Tillus; species Tillus elongatus. The sequence goes on along the minus strand of OZ023267.1, from coordinate 43,764,942 downwards.
CATTGATGTGGAGAAGAAACAAAGTAGGGGCTAAAGCTGAACCTTGAGGAACTCCTGCATTAATTGGATAGAGTTTAGAGGAATGGCCATCCACGACAACAGAAATGCTCCGGTTGGAGAGGAAATTTACTGTCCAGGTACAGAGTTTTGGTGGTAGGCCATAGGCCGGAAGTTTATTAAGCAGCGCTGCCTGCCAGACCTGGCCGAATGCTTTGGATATTTCTAGAGCGACAATCTGGGATTCACCGTGTAGTTCCATAGACTTGTTCCAAGGATGGGTGACAAAGGAAGGGAGGTCGGCAGTCGATCTGCGCTGACGGAATCCATACTGTCTGTCGTGGATTAGACTGTGTTTTTCAAGAAATTTTAGTAATTCGGTGTTTATATACTGTTTCATCACTTTAGAGACGACTGAAAGGAAATAAATAGGCCTGTAGTTACTAGGAAGCGCTTTGGATCCTTTCTTGGGGACGGGTTGTACAGTTTTCCAATTACTAGGGAATATGCCTCAATTGTAAGATGTCTGAATTGACGAGTCAGGACAAGAGCAAGTTCTGGTGTGCATTTTTTGAGACCAATTGCTAGGATCTCGTCAATGCCAGAGGCTTTCCTGGTATTAAGAGAAGAGATCATCTTTCGTACCCTTCTAGTTTTGAAAATGATATCCGTCATTTTATGCGCGACATTGGGTACTGTTGGTGGTTGAACATTTGGAGGTGGGTTGAGAGTAGAATTGCCGGCGAACAATGAAGCAAAAAGTTCAGCCTTGTCCAGGGCGGTAGAAACAATTTCATCCCCTGAGACAAGAGGTGGGAACGTGCTCCTGCAGAAATTATTCCCAATAGATTTAGCAAGAGTCCAGAAGGGTTTGCTGCCGTTGGAGCTTAAGATGACTTTGTTTTTTATCTGGTTATTCAGCTTTTTGCCTCAGAAAGAATGCGGACGTTTTTCTTGACTGGGATTGTGTAGAAGCGTTTTGTGAGCTTTGACCTTTTCAAGTCTGGCCTTGAAGCGTTTTGTGAGCTTTGTGAGCGTTTTGTGAGCTTTGTGAGCGTTTTGTGAGCTTTGACCTTTTCAAGTCTGGCCTTGTCACAGGATTTAGAGAACCAGGGCTTTTGAGTGACTGAAGAGGTTTTCTGTGTACGTGGAATAAATAATTCCTTGCCAGCTTGGATAATTTCAGTGACGTTTTGTGAGATATCAGAGGTGTCAGGATGGGAGAAGCAGACAGACGCCCATGGAAATGAGGAAAAGTAATCCCGCATTTCGTCCCAGTTTGCGAAGTTGTAGTGCCAAACGATACGTCGGTGTGATGACTGTATGACCTCGGGTTGCATTTCGCAGGAAGCAGTGACCATGCCGTGGTCTGAGCGACCAAGGGGGGCGGTGACTGATATCTTATAGCATTCAGGTTTTGTAGTAAGAAGGAGATCCAAGGGATTTGAGCTATTGAGCGTTGTTACATAGATGTCTTCGGTATTGTTTCGCACAAAGACGAGGAGCCAATTTCAGACAGAAAGGAAGCAAGAACTATTAGTTACCCTATAACTGAACAACATGTGGCAGAGGCCTTCGTCTCCGCCAAATCCAAAGCCGCAGGTCCTATACAACACCATGATGCTCTTTGGGATTACGCCTTCCTTGCTCAAGGACAGCCGCACGATTCTTATACCGAAGAAGGGCGACATTAGTAGCATCGACAATTATTGGCGGCCCATAACGATTGCTCCCATCCTGGTTCGGGTGTTGCATCGGATACTTGGCAGGCGGTTCATCGACTTGCCTTTCCACGAAAACCAGAGGGGCTTCAGAAAGGTCGATGGTGTCCTACTCAATAACCTTACCCTGCAAACGCTCATAAATGAGAGAAGAAGGGGTATTAAGCCGTACAATCTTAAGCAATGATCTTAAGAGGGCCTTTGATTCAGTGTCCCAGTGGTCCATCCCTGCGAACGATGACACGATTTGGGATAGACGAGACCACTAAGAGGTACATAGGCGGGGTGTTTTCGAACGCTTGCACCTCAGTCACTGTTGGAAATAAGTCCACGAAATCCATAAGCGTCAAAAGGGGAGTTAAGCAAGGTGATCCACTCTCCCCATACTTATTTAACTTAGTGGTGGATGAGCTGATCTGCGAGTTGGAAGACCGTGGGAAGGGCATTCAAGTGTCCCCGGACCTAAAGTTGTTACGTTCTACGAAGTTCTGGATTTGTTGACTAACAAAACACAGCTTTTCAAACTACTAATTTATTATAACCCACTATTTTCCAACACCAGTATCAACTAAAATATTTCTCTATATTACTAAATGTCCATAGAACTATATTCCACTTATCGCCTTCTATGATCGCTTCTTATACACCAACACTTACTGCTGACTCGCTTAATACTCTATAATCACTTATTCTACACCACACTAACTAACTCAATACTGAACTGACTTACTCTGTGTACCGCTCGCCTACTACTGTCCATAGAGATTCTAGACCGTCTACACTCTGCTACACCTGTCGCTTCTTGTCCCTTCTAGAAATATCATTCCAGAGTGTTCGCTGTTACTAACACACTACAACTGACCATAGAAGTAACAAAGTCCATAAACTTAATTCTCATAGACAAATGTGACACTGCCCCCCTCTTATATTTGATCGTCACGGTCGAATTCTGACATTTCTTGGTTTGGCGTAAGTCTGTACATATGGACCACCTTCATCTTGCTCTTCGGGCTCCTCTGAATGCGATAGACAACGTCATTGATCCTTTTGACCACCTTATAAGGACCTTCCCATAATTTCTGTACTTTCGGGGACCGTCCCCTTACATGGTCCGTAATTAGGGAAGAAAGTACCAGGACTGGCGAATTTTTAAATCGTTAATTATTTGTACACTGTCTCTGTTTATATAATACGTTGTGTTTATTAGAACTGCCGTGACAACGTATTACCTGGCTACGCCACCGGTGGCGACACTGTCGTACATCTCACTATGTTCTACGAGGCTGGCAACCTTTAGCCGAACTTACTGTTGGGTGTATTACTATTCCATCGGCTTAGGATTCAGGATAACGGGATAAAGGGAGAGCTGTCCTGGTCCATCATCAAGTCAAGACAAATCACAAGTGACAAGTGTATTCTGGCTGTAATTTGGTATAGCGCACCGATGAACTCTAATGAGAGCGAAACCGCTTTGCATTTTTAATTATAGTCGGAATGCACCTGGTCTTGTATAGACTAAAAATAGGTTTTTCTACAACACAGGTCTATTATTAAATAATATATTTTTCAAGCACGCACAAGTACATTTAATAAGGATAGTTATTTGTCTCCCTTGATGAAGATAACTCGGGAATAAAAAGATGCCTCATTTCTTTTTTATATTATTAGTAAAGTCTATGATTCCAAACAAATTACGTTCATGAAAATGCACGCTCGATATTATACCTCTAGTAAGTTATCCTTATATTCTAGGACGGCATCTTGAACTCGTCATTATGATACTCCCTCATTATTTCAGTTCTTATATACAGAGATAAGAAAAGAGTGCTTCACAGCATCTTCTCTACAACAAAATCTCATTTAGAGTTCGGAGTTTTAATCCGTTAACAATTCGTGGGCGCACAGCTCCGGATGTGGTTTTAATGCAGGGCATCTCTAGAATTCGCCTGTGTGCTGAAATGCAACATGCTGGGTTCACTGACCCCATATCAGAGATCGATATCACACTCTTTGGGGTTGAACGGGCTAGAAGTCTTCTCTGTACGACAATAATACATGATTACTGTAACTGATCAGATTATATCTGACGAATTGGACCCTTGGGGATACTACATTCGACAAGGCAGGTGTTGGTATTACAAGAAACTTGGCAAATTTCATTAGAAAGAACCGACTTCGGAAGTTTATTGAAGTTATTCGACTGATTTTATCTCTTTTCTTTTTCGTTTTTCCAGTTTCTTTCTATTAATGAATGTTCTTAGAAAAAACTCACTATGTTCAAATGAGGGGTCATTTCCAATATATATATATATATATATATATATATATATATATATATATATATATATATATATATATATATATATATATATATATATATATATATATATATATATATATATATATATATATATATATATATATATATATATATATATATATATATATATATATATATATATATATATATATATATATATATATATAGTAATCACACCGATAACTCCAAAAATAATGGGCCGATTTTGATAAAATGTGGCATGTACCTTCCTTTCGTAAGTGGCTTGGATAGGTTCGTTAGCCAGGAAAATCGAATTACATTTTCCGAGAAAATTTTGGGTTTTCTTTCGGGAAAAAAAATTATCTGCAAAACTAAAAAAGCTATGGTAATCGAATTTGGTACACAAATTTATGACATTAAAAGGAAACTATATACCAGAATCTGGATTTCTATGTCACAGGAAAAATAAGTTATAAAAAAATATTTGGTGCCAGATCATTTCTATGAAAATTCACTATCATAACGCACTTGCTGCGTCGATACTTTTATAACTTAGTTTGGTATTTTTTTAGTGGTATATTATATAGACTCCTACATTAGAAACACAATATATTTACCAATAATTGAGTTTGTGTTTAACATGAAAATTCTTACAATGTGAAGTTTGAAACCCGCGATAAGCAATAAATATTTTGAATCTAACAAATCTTTCGTCAAAGCACTCTTCACAATTTCTTCATTATCTGATAAAACCATCGTAATGTTCAAAGTTATGCTTTGGTCAATAGGGCTCCTTTACTCTTCTCGACTTGGACGCAGCAAGTGCGTTATGGTGAATTTTCATTAAAATGTTTTTAATACCAAATATGTCTTTTTTTCACGAAGGCGGGTATCACGTTTGTTACCAGTATAACCAATATAGTAGATACAACAGTGTACCATCTTTCTTCAAAATAATTTATTGTTTGAAAATGTACAAAAATCTTCCGAAAATAAACTTAAAATGTTTCCGAAAAAAATGTTTCTCTGGCAAATTGAGTTATTAAAATTTGAAGCATTTAATGAAAATTCGCTACCAAAACGCACTTACTACGTCCTGACTTTGTTTCTTACAAACATGCAATTTCGATGCATTTTAAGGAAAAATGCAATAAGTGGTGTTTAATTTAAAAATAAAAGAATTTTTTTTCTCGTATCTTGTATAATAACCGATATATTGAGCCTAACCGTAGAAATGCGTCACCTTGTATATATGTAAACAAGATAAAAACTGAAACGAACCCCGGATTTGGCTTCCAGTGGGCCTAATTCGCGCTCATTTGAAGAAATCTTTTCAAAATTCAAAAGTCGCGGTCTCCATGGCAAATTTTTTCTACGAAAATTTGTTAAAAAATATAGACTATTAAACCATAAACTCTAACTAAAACTACTGCCAAAGCATCAGAGAAAGGGCCTTTGACATGAATTTTCTGCAAATATTTTAGTAAAAAGAGGGAAAAATGACGGTTCTGAAAATTAGGGTTTGGTAAAACACACTTCTTGCCACAGTTTCTTTACATAACCCGTATTTATTTCAGGTTCTCTGTCTAAAAGTTGCCAATTTTGACGTTTTAAATTGCGGCTTTGACCTTTTAAGAAGAACAGCTATAAAATTCTAAAAGTAATTTTCTGGCACTTCTTGACCTTTTTGAGCCAACAAACTTACTCAGTGTCTATAATATACAATAGATTCTGTTATCCACACAAAATATTCTGTTTTTGTGTGTGCTTTGGTCATCAGTGGCACCCATTTTTTTCCTTAAATGCCTATAACTTTTTTCTTTTAACCCACAGATCTAAATTTTGCTACGTAGTATTTCCGCAGATACAAAAATTTTCTCGGAACAACTGGTCCAATTTTCCTGGCTAACGAACTTATTCAAGCCACTTGTAAAAGGAAGGCACTCACCAAATTTGATCAAAACCGGCCTATTATTTATTGAGTTATCGGTGGGATAATAACGGTAATATTGAGCTTTACCTTATAAATACGTCACCCTATATATGTGTAAACAGATAAAAACTGAAACTAACCTCGAATATGTGTTCTAGGGGGCCTAGTCCGCGCTCATTTGAAAAAATATTTTCCAAATTCAAAAGCCGCGGTCTCCTCAATAACGAGTAGTTCTCTAAAATTATAGACTACTAAACCATAAACTCTATAAGTGAAGCTATTGCCAAAGCACCACAGAAAGGGTCTATTTCAAATGAATTTTGTGGAAATATTTTAGTGAAATGAAGGACAATGACGGTTGAGCTAAAACTTACGGGTTTGTAAAGCACACTTCTTGCGAGATTTCCTCTACATAAACCGCATTTGTTTCAAGTTCTTTGCCTAAAAGTTACCAATTTTCACGTTTCAAATCGCGACTTTGACCTTTTAAGAGAAACAATAAAATTTTCTAATTAATTTTTCTGTCACTTCTTTGCCCTTTTGCGTCAAAAAACATAATCTTTGTATATAGTATACAATAGATTTTTTCGATGGTCATCAGTGGCACCCAATTTTTTTTCTTTAAATGCCTGTCACTTTTTCTTCTTTTAACTTAGAGATCTAAATTTTGGTACATAGTTTACTTATGATATAAACCAGCGTACCAAATTTGGTTGCCATAACTTTGTTATTTCCGGAGATATAAAAAATTTCCGAAAGGAAACACAAAAGTTTTGTAAGTAGTAAGCAGATCTATGGAAAAACAGCAAAAAATATAGTTGTTATTTAACAAAACCTAGATGACGTCACCAATCAGAAATAGGTGACGTCATAAATGTAATTTTTACGTCATAAGTTGGCAACTCAAAAGATAAAATTGACCGGCCTGAGCATTATTCTTGAAAAAATTAAATAACTCATTTATGAGTTATGTGTGTGTTTTGTTTCTTTAACGTCGGCCTATTTCCGCGACTATGGCCAATCACCGACGCCAGGGAGCAGTTTTACCTCACTATCCTGGAAATTTTGCCGAACCCCTGCCTTTCTGTAAGGAGGTTAGGGATCTGTAACGTGTCCAACATCGCATGGACACGGGACCGACGGCTTTACGCCCCCTCCAAATGGCGGAACGTGCAGACATTCAACTTGCTCAAATACAATGCCAGAACCTCGGTTGATGTTGATTTTACAGTTTGTACTGAAAAAGTGAAAGGAGTACCCTGGGATCGAACCCAGTACCGGTTCAGAACGGTTCAGAGGCACACGTTCTTACCCCTGAACCACCGAGGTTCTCATTTATGAGTTATGTTCGAAACTTTATCATCACACTGTACTGATGTTACTGCAAAATTAACAATAAATCCATTAGGTGACTTGGCATAATGAAATCCAATTAAGTCGTTATAGTTTTAATTAACTGTATTGGTGACAATAAATCATATATGTAACACGAGCGGAAAATATGTCTTGTCACTTTCGCAACATTTTCTTGCTCCGGCAACAAAGTAGCACTCAGTGCTCTACAAAGTTACAGAAATAACTATTAACACCTTTTAATGGATGACGCTCTTTTTAGCACGACTAGATGAAGCTTCACGTCAAACCAACTTGTCAAAATGTCGGAAGTAATAATTATTAATTAGACCCTTGAACGAAACTATCCAGGATATGTTTAGATTTGTATTCTAAAAATATTAGGCGTTGCCTAATCTTATAACATTTCATGTTTATATTACTTTTATCTGTTAAATTCCTTCGTTAATGTGATTACAAAACAGTTGATATTTAAGGAATCCAAAATATAAATAATCAAAATGATAACATTCACTAGCTTAATACAAAAAAATTACACAATTTTCTAATTCAAGACAGCTCTTACATTATTGCATCTTAGCATTTTCCATCGAACTATAGTGCATATTTATAATGGCAAAAAAAATGATGTTGTTTGTCGTTTTCGAGTTATTTCAATTGTTTTGAAACTTTTCATGTTTTCGGCACATATCAAAATTCGTGATACGGCGTTTTTACCAATAGATAGCCGGTCCCATGAAAACGACGCATTCGAAGAGGTTTTCGTTTATATTATTCGTCGAAAAAATCAATATGCCATATACAGGACGCTCTTCAATAAGAGTAATAATGTTCGGGACGCAGCAAGTGCGTTATGGTAGTGAATTTCCATCAAATGCTTCAAATTTGAACAACTCAATTTTCTATAAACTTAGAAAGTTGAATTGTGGTATGTAGTAAGGTCTTTCCCAAGGAAACATATCCACCAAATTTCATTAAAATAGCTTTGTAAAAAAAAATTTCGAAAGAAAACTCAAAATTTTCCGGGAAAACCTTGTCCGATTTTCCTGGCTAACGAACTCATCCAAGCCATTAATAAAAGAAAGGTACTTGCCGAGCTTCATCCAAATCGAATAATTAGTCTTTGAGTTATCAATTGGATATATATATATATATATATATATATATATATATATATATATATATATATATATATATATATATATATATATATATATATAGGGTGGAGCATTGAAAACGATACAGACCGATTTGCGTCCAGAAATTATTTTTTTAAGAAACTGAAACACGTCAATTTTAATATTGAGTGGGACATGTTTTGACATAAAACTCAACTTTGTCACATCAAACCCTTAAGGGTGGTGATAACAACCCTTATATTTTAAATAGGGAACATGGGTCGAGTGTTACATCATTTGAAAGCTCTTTCTTTTCTGAATTCAGCACACTAATTTTTTTGGAAGTTTTATGAACTCGTTTAAAAATTATTCACAGTTGAAGATGCAAAAACGCATTTCACTCATTCCTATAAGAAATGTGCTGATAGTCAATGTTTTGTTGGTTTGTAAACAAAACATTGACTATCAGAACATTTCTTATCGGAATGAGAGAAATGCGGTTTATTATTTCAGTTTATCGGTCGGTTTGATACTCGATAGTACGATCGAAAATTAATTTCACAATGGTGTATTCTGTAGAAGAAAGAGTTGAAATAATTACTCTTTTTTTCAAAAACGATGACTGTGCCAACCGTACCGCAAATTTGCTTAATGAACGACATCCGAACAGACATGTTAACAGAAAATACATTTTGGACATAGTTGCAAAGTTTTGACAAAGTGGTTCAGTAGCCAACAAAAAAACGGGATCCTGAACGGAAATTTCCGGTTATAAATAAGACAAATTGCTGCAGACCCAACTTTGAGCACGAGAAAATTGGCCACTGTTTCAAACATCAAAATAAGAAATATTCAGCGAATATTGAAGCATCATAAATTTCACCCGTATAAAATTCATCTTGTACAACAACTGAATGAAGATGATTTTGATCGGCGGCTGGAGTTTTGTGAAGTTATGACTGCACGAATAGCTGATAACGGGAACTTTCTGTTCAATATCTGTTTTTATTCAACTTTACAGTCAATCGTCATAATTGTCGTTATTGGGCAAATAATAATCCAAGAAATGTTCACGAAGTCCACACTCAAACTCCACAGAAATTGAATGTCTGGACTGGCATTTTTGGAGACCGTTTAATTGGACCAATTTTTCTTGATGGCAATTTGAGTGGCGAAACGTATTTTGAGTTACTGGAAGATATCGTTTACCCTCTACTAATTGACATTGTTGAAAATGATGAACGCTATCAGGAAAATCAATTAGTGTTTCAACAAGATGGAGCTCCACCGCATTTTTCACAGCGTGTTAGGGAGTTTTTGAACAGAGAGTTTCCAGAGCAATGGATTGGGAGTAGAGGTGCTATTGAGTGCCCCCCTAGATCACCTGATTTGCCTCCTTTAGACTTATTTCTATGGGGCCGTTTAAAGAGTAGCAACAGAACCAAAGTCTCTGGAAGAATTACGATGACGCATTGTTGAAGAATGCCGTCTAATAACTCCACAAATGCTCCAGAATGTCAGAGCTCGTTTTGAACAAAATTTGTACTTTTGTATGGGAAGCTGGTGGTCAACAATTTGAACACTTACTTAACTGAATAAACATTTTTGAACGTTTGGTTTTGTTTTTTTAGTTTCTTTTAACGAAAAATTGACTAATTAGTGAATTTCTTATCACAATGAATAAAATGCGTTCTCGATTTCAAATGACGTAGCACTAGACCCATGTTCCCTATTTAAAATATAAGGGTTGTTATCACCACTCTTAAGGGGTTGATGTGACAACGTTGAGTTTTATTTCAAAACATGTCCCCTCAATATTAAAATTGACGTGTTTCAGCGTTTCTTAAAAAAAATTCTCTGGACGCAAATCGGTCTGTTTCGTTTTCAATGCGCCACCCTGTATATAAATTGAAACTGACCCCGGGGGTCAGGGTCTAGGGGTCCTAGTTCGCGCTCATTTGAAGTTTCTTTTGCAAAGTCTCACCATTGATCGATACCTCTCTATTGGTGAATTTTTTTAAATAAAAATTCACCAAAAATAAAAAAACATCGTACCTATTTTTTTAATGGAACAGCCTTATTTTGTGTTTCTGCTTCAACATTTGTATAACACTGCTAAAGTCCCCAGTTTTGGAAATATTTACATTTATAATCGCATACCATAGGGATCAGTTTCAAAGAAAAATGTTTCAGTTTTTTATTCAGTTCTAATAACCGATCAGATTTTGTGATTATTCAGCGAATTTTTGAAGAAAAATATTAGAATATTATTATAAATTAACTTTGGTACAAAAAAGATAAAGAATTATTTATTTAAGAGGATTATCTATGTTTACATTTCTATAATATATACAGTGTGTCCCAGATGTGTGCTGCATATATTGCTGCCTCGGTTACTATAAGAGCTACAAAGTCGGTTATATGGTAATGTTTTCCAGGATCTTATTACCATTTAAGGACTGCCATCACATTTTATCAATTGTTTTTTGTTTTTGAAATAATCACGAAAAACCAAAATGATGCGTTGACATATCGGTACTCTAAGAACATACGGTATTTTGGTTTAGACATTTTATGGGCACTTTTTTAATGTCTGCAATAAAAAATGAAACAAAAGAATATCTCTTACCGTTTTTGAGATAATGATAATAACATTGTTTTTCTTAAGAACGCCATGTTGGAGTTTTATTGCATTAAATAGAAATTTTTATCCCCTTTTCAAAAATGTATCACAACATGGTATTTTCTTTCAAATAAATACTGAAATAAACAAATCTAAAAATTTCCTAATGAATTTTGCTGATGTTCTCGATACGGTGTAGTAGGCGAGCCAACAATTTGTTTATCTTATAACCGTCAAATTAGATTTAATTGGAAGTATCTTCTGTATTGTTTTCGTTGCATTTCGTTCATTCAATTTGAATTCGTCAATAGACAATTTGCACAGATTTTCCATTACATGAATTTAACATTTACCTAACAGCTTTTCATGCATCGAACATTATTACGTGCATGAAAATACCCAAAAACATATGTAGTGGACAGAAAAAGACTTTTAAAGTCAAAAAATTTCTGATTATTATCATGTGACCCCAAACGTTCTGTTTTTGATCGTGACGTACTTAGACAGTAAATAAATGACGTGTTTACATTTGCCTTATGGTATGATAAGTAAACACAGAGAAGCAAGCTCACTGTCATTGTGACATTACCGTCCAGTGACGTCACAGGTCATGCCGGGAAAATAGTGGTGTTTGAAATTAATTATCAAATTCGCGTTTTCAGATATTTGTTTGCATCGTTATTTTTGTAGTATGTGAAATAAAAATAAAAAATTAAAATCATGTTTGTGGGATGTCTATCGGATGTGATGAGAAAAAAAAAAGTCTGGACGCAGCAAGCCCTATGGAAGTGAATTTTCATTAAAATGTTATTAATAGCAAAGATGTCTCGCTAATGCAAGCAGGCATCAATCTGGTTACCCGTATAGTCTATACAGGGTGATTCATAAGTGGTGACCAAAAATGAAACCCCATGTTCTTTGAACAATTTTAGAGAGGGTATGTCCTATATAAATTTTTCCTATAATGCTTCATTAAAAGGATACAGAATGTTAAAGTTGAATTTCAAAAAATAAAATTTCCCAATTTTTTAAAAAGTAGTACATATATTTTGCTGAAACTTCGCAATTGTAGGCTGTTGTGGAAGGCGCGTATTCTACCATAACAATTGAATCGGCTAATCCAGCAGTGGCGCGCGTACCCACATGTCATTGGTTATTCCTCAAGAAAAAAACGGGTACGCCAATGATATATATTTTTTTGAATCTTACTTTCATTCGTGAACAAAATGACTCTCTTGATAATTTTCTGTGCGACGCTTATTTTACGAGTAAGCAATGTATCAGGTAAGTGTTTTAGAGCACAGTTCATGATTTTTAATCAGTCGTTTGGTAGAAAGTCGCAATGATACACTTTTATCAGGCTTATAGTAATTTATTTATTACAATAAATGTTCAAAAATGCCTACATTGGCCTGAATACACACACGATATCTTTTCAATATGGAAAATTTAATGTTTTGAGGATTCATTGTTGCTTGAATATGACGAAAAGCATTATTTATCAGTTGTTGTAGCTGCTCTGGTTTATTTATTTGTTCAATGTAGACCAGTCGCTTAAAATCACCCCAAAGATAGGAGTCAAGTGGGTTTAAGTCCGGTGATCTTGCAGGCCAATGTATTGGTCCAGTTCTGCCAATCCATCTTTCATTATAATGTTCATGTAGCCATGTAACAACATTTCGACTATGATGCGCTGGTGCACCGTCATGCTGGTACCACATTATACCTCTTGTTGCTAGTGGAATGTCATCTAGAATGTTTTCTACACGGTTTTCTAGGAGCGCTAAGTACGAAGATCCATTTAAACGTTGTGGCAGGACTTCCATGAACAGTGAGCCGTTAAAAATACCACACCATAAATTAATGGAGTTATGTTAAAATGTGCGTGTCCTTGTTGCATGTGGATTTTCCAATGACCAGACATGCTCATTATGAGAATTATAAATACCATTTCTTGTAAATGTTGATTCGTCAGACCAGAAGATTAGATTAGGGAATAAGATATTTTGATTGTTCATTTCCAACATCATTTCACAAAAGACTCGTCGATGCACATTATCTCCAGGTAGAAGGCAATGAACATTCTGTCGATGATATGGATGTAAGGATTCTCGATGTAAAGTTCTCCACACAAAGCTTTGAGAATATTGTAACTGCGTGGCAATCCTCAGAGTACTTGTAGAAGGTTGATCCATCACTGCATCCAGCACTCTCTCTTCGTCTGCAAGTTGATGTTGTCTTCTACCATTAGCTCTAGCGCCAGGACGTTGTCCAATACCGCACTGCCGAAGTCTTGAAAACAATCGAGAAAAAACCCTTGGTGTAGGTTGACGGCGAGTGGGAAACCTACGTTGATATTCCCGACAAGCAGCTAGAGCATTTCCATCAGCATATCCGTAGATAAAAATTGTATCTGCATACTCTTCTGAGGTGTACTCCATTATAAGAAGTAAGAGTAGAAAATTTTGCAATTTTATAAAGTTTACCACTTACACCTATTCAAAATAATAACTTGTTAACCTAAACGTCAAGTGACACTTAATGCCAACTTTGGCAAACCAGACTACTACTTACTAAAATACAACAAAGATAATCGTCGTACAAAATTTTATCAAGTCATTAAATTTTCCATATCAAAAAGATGTCGTGCATGTATTCACGCCAATGGAGGCATAAAAGTGTATCATTGCCATTTTCTACCAAACAACGACTGGTTAAAAATCATGAACTGTGCTCTAAAACACTTACCTGATTCATTGCTTACTCGACAAATAAGCGTCGTACAGAAAATTATCAAGAGACTCATTTTGTTCACGAATGAAAGTAAGTTTCAAAAAAAAAAAAAAAAAAAATATCATTGGCATACCCGTTTTTTTCTTGAGGGATAACCAATGACATGTGGGTACGCGCGCCACTGCTGGAATAGCCGATTCAATTGTTATGGTAGAATACGCGCCTTCCATAACAGCCTACACATGCGAAGTTTCAGCAAAATATATGTACTACTTTTTAAAAAATTGGGAAATTTTATTTTTTGAAATTCAACTTCAACACCCTGTATCTTTTTAATGAAGCATTATAGGAAAAATTTTTATAGGACATACCCTCTCTAAAATTGTTCAAAGAACATGGGGTTTCATTTTTGGTCACCACTTATGAATCACCCCGTATAGTAGAAACAATGTACCATTTCACAAGTATCAAATGAAATTTCAAAGTGTCTTTAACGTTCTTATTTCTGACAGCTTGTGACACGAAAACATGTATATTTTCCACATATATATTTCTTTAAAGGTAAATAACTTACATTTTTTTTTGTTTTACACTTTTAATTACAGATTAGGTAGATAATTTGAGTTGTGTATGTATTTTTCAGGAAAATTTGTTGTAAAAAGTTTTTTTTAGTGAATTTTCGTAGAAAAAATTCACTAATGAGGAGATCCCGACTTTTGAATTTTGAAAAATTTTTTGCAAATGAGCGCGAACTAGGACCCCTAGAACCCATATCCGGGGTCAGTTTCAATTTTTATATGTTTATATATATATATATATATATATATATATATATATATATATATATATATATATATATATATATATATATATATATATATATATATATATATATATATATATATATATATATATATATATATATATATATATATATATATGTATATATATATATATGTATTACTTCGATAACTCAAAAAATAATAGGCCGATTTTGATAAAATTTGGCATGTACCTTTCTTTTGTAAATGGCTTGGATAAGTTCGTTAGTCAGGAAAATCGGACGAGGTTTTCCGGGAAAATTTTGAGTTTTCATTCGAAAAAAATTCTTATCTCAAAAAGTAATAAGCCGATTTTAATAAAATTTGGCATGTACCTTCCTTTTGTAAATGGCTTTGACAAGTTTGTTAGTCAGGAAAATCGGACGAGGTTTTCCGGGAAAATTTTGAATTTTCATTCGAAAAAAATTTTTATTTCAAAGAATAATGGGCCGATTTTAATAAAATTTGGCAGGTACCTTCCTTTTGTAAATGGCTTTGATAAGTTCGTTAATCAGAAAAATTAGAGGAGGTTTTCTGAAAAAAATTTTGAGTTTTCATTTGAAAAAAATTTTTTTCTTAAAAAATAAAAAATCAATGATAACCAAATTTGGTAGGTAGGTTTACGATATAAAAAGTAAACTATACACCAAAATTTAGATTTCTATGTTACAAGAAAAAAAAGTTATAATAAAATATTTGGTGCCAGATCATTTCTATGAAAATTCACTATCATAACGCACCTGCTGCGTCCCGAGATTTTTTAAATTTCAACAACACACCACGAGGGCTTACAGCCTAAATACTATCGTACCGTGGGTATCGACAAGGAGGAAAGAGACAACTTGTTAATTCTGGACTTGAAGGTTTGGAGGTTCGGAGGAAAAGGAAAAAATGTGCCGGCAAGGAATTACACAATTTGGAAGTCCTCGGGACAAAAGAGCGGGCAAAGCAAGATGTTCTATGTCTGATGACCTGGAAAGTAAAAAGGTGCATTCGCTCTGTTCCCCTGGTAGATCTGTTGGGGGCAGCAGGTGGAGGAACCATGGAAGAAAGCTCCTCTGAGCAGTGCCCGTGCAGATATCTATAAAAGAGAGAGATAGGTCACCAACGGCACGTCGGTGGGCAAGGGATGGCAGCCTTTGGGTGAGGGTAGGGTCACCGATGAGACGTATAGCTCTCTTCTCAATGGAGTCCAGGATAGCGAGTGTAGAAGCGGCAGCGGCACCCCAGATGTGGGAGCAGTATTCGAGGTTTGGCCTTATTTGTAAAGTATATAAAGTATAGACATTAGCTGGTGAAAAGTATTTGCGAGCCCGGAAGAGGAAACCTAATTTTGCAAGTTTTCGCAGAATTTTTTAGCGTTTTCGTAGAAATCACTTTTTGTAAGATTTTTGTGAAATGTCGGTAATTAATAATAAATATTTAATAAGATATTGCAGAAAATAAATGTTTTCGAATTTTCATGAAAAATATAATTTTCGTGTAACATTACATAAACCAATTTTTCTGAAGAAAATGGGAAATTTTTGCAAAAGAAATTATTTGCAAATCTTCATACAAATATTTGTATTTGAATTTTTGTCAAAAAACCTTTTGTGGATAATTATATCTTGGCAGGTGTGTAAATAGCTTGAAGAGGTTCGTTGATGAAAGACGGACCAGTTTTTTCGGTAACATTCCAAGTTTATTTTTGGAAAATTATTGTATTTTTCAAACAACAATGTTATTTTGATGGAATATCATGGAATTTCTACTATATAGGGTATACTGTTAGCCAAAAAATACATATTTGCCATTAAAAACATTTTTATGAAAATTCACTACCACAACGCACTTGCCACGTCCAGACTTTT
This sequence comes from Tillus elongatus, assembly GCA_964006375.1. Classification (NCBI taxonomy): domain Eukaryota; kingdom Metazoa; phylum Arthropoda; class Insecta; order Coleoptera; family Cleridae; genus Tillus; species Tillus elongatus. The sequence goes on along the minus strand of OZ023267.1, from coordinate 43,748,509 downwards.
TTCGTATAGATTAAAAATAGTTTATCGAAAAAATTGCTTTTTACAAAAAGAAGTGTGTCGGTATTCGGTATGAGGCCAGTTTTAGTGGATTTTGTTCAACTTGGCAACTAGGTCTCATTTGTAAGTCTCTTGGGTGAGTTCGTTAACAACCCGAGTCGCAACAGTTTGCAAATCCGAATAATAATAAATCCATTACGATAAAATTTGTATGAAATAGTATGTGCATAAAGGTCAAAATGATCATTAATTAAATTCTCTAAAAGAATCGGTGTCTTGGCAATCACAAAGCAAGAAGCAAGTGGTAATTAAATGACAACATTGGCGATTTTTAAAGAAACATTCTGGAGCATATGCAGTCTGCAAAGAAAAGGTGTCTCATAAAATTGTGTTTTACAAACTCTTCAGAGTCTCTTTTACTGGTTACTTTACTTAATTATAATTTTTTCAGAAAATTTATTTGAAATAGACCTTTTTTGCCACATACAGACTTGGAGACTACTTCTCTGGCTTCACTGTTGGTTCTCGTTTTTGTAGGTGAAGGACGTAGCCAGCGCGTAAGCTAACTGGAGAAAGTGGCCAGAGAAGTAGTCTCCAAGTCTGTATGTAGTATGGACAAGTTTTACCAAGTAAGGGCAACAACAATCAATGAACCTTTTTTGACAGTTTGGATATTTTGCGACATTAACGAAGCAGTCGATTTTTCCAGGAGGGGTGGCCGGTTGTAAAAAACTAAATGTCACATTAAATGATTTGCAAACGCAGATTCTGAAACAAATAAGACATCTAAATAAAACTAATGGGTGATATGTGTTGGGTAATTTATTAAATTTATGTTTAAATTGTTACCTCACTTCATTTGTGCCAAAAACAAATTTGAAGTTACAGATTTTTTTGTCAGCCTTACATGGAAATTAAGAGTTTCAAAAATCTGGGAGCTGCAAATGCGTTATGGTAGCGAAATTTCATTTAGAATTAATCAACTCTTACTGGGTATTCGGATTTTTTGGAAAGTCAGTATATATATATATATATATATATATATATATATATATATATATATATATATATATATATATATATATATACAGGCTGTTTCAAAAAACATGCACCATCGCTCGTGGGGCAATTCCTTACTAAAAAATAAGAAAAAAATGTCCTGTGCACATGGGCCCGGAAACGCATAGTTTCCAATATACAGGGAGTTGAATATTAATTTTTTTTTTAATTTTTTATAAATAATTTCAAAACCACTGGATTGATTTTAATGAAACTTGGAACTTGAAAGTGTATTATGAAAGTGCATATTTTCAAGTGAAAATCTACTTACAACTGCGTCAGTGGCGTGCGTACGGGGTAACTGTAAAAATTCATTTGGGGGAAAAATATGTGCGCCACTGTCTTTTTCCAATTTTGATACATCAGTTATGAAGCTTATTACATAAGTCACAAAAGCTGCCTCTTGGTATTTTTTCGTCCAGGGTATCCCTTAGGAGATATGATTAATTTTATAAAAAGGGGCAAAGTACCGATTCGTTGGAGTAATGAAAACAGTAATCGTAAAGTGCCATGAGACTATAATTTTTGACAGTTCTCTAAATTCTACAATTTTGAAGTGCTTTGTAGGCGTCAAAAGAGTTTTCGTGCTATTCTTTAAATTTTGATACGGTGCAGTATTTTCGTTTTTAGTTATTTGTTGGTACTGCTGCTCATTAATATTATTTTCTCCTCTTAAGATGGTTTTCATTAAGTACACTTCAGCGGATTTGACTGATATGTTATTAATTTATGGACAAACAAATCAAAATGCTAGACAAGCTGTGCGAGTTTATCAGGAAACTTATCCGCAAAGAAGAATTCCCGACAAAAATATTTTCCCACGTATTGTAAGACATTTGAGAGAAACTGGTTCTTTAAAACCTTTAAAAGCTGACTCTGGACGCAGAAGATACCGCCGAACTGTACGAGTTGAAGAGGCAATATTAAATAGAGTTGAACGTGATCCTAGTACAAGTACGAGAATTATTGCCACCGAACTGGGTAATATTTCGGCATCATCAGTTCACAGAACTCTGAAGGATCAAAGTTTATATCCCTATCATTTTACACGTGTCCAGGAACTTCTACCTAGAGACTTTCAACCAAGGGTAATGTTTTGTCAGTAGTTCTTAAACAAACTTAGGCATGACCAACATTTTTCTAAACGTGTACTATTTACTGATGAGGCGTCATTTACGCGAAAAGGTATCGTAAATTTTCACAATTTACATATATGGGCCGATGAAAACCCACACTCTCTAAGAGTTGCAAATTCGCAGTATCAATTTTCCATCAATATTTGGGCTGCTATTATTGAAAATCACATAATTGGTCCTGTTGTTCTACCGAATCGTCTTGACCATGAATCATATTTAAACTTTTTACAAAATGATTTGCCGTTGTTACTACCGCTTTTTATGAGAAATGGTACAATGTGGTTTCAGCATGATGGTGCGCCCGCACATTTTGCAGCAGTTGTAAGAACATATTTAGCCAACACATACGGTCACCGATGGATTGGTCGTGGAGGTCCGGTGTCATGGCCACCTCGATCTCCGGACCTGAATCCTCTCGATTTTTATTTGTGGAGTCATTTAAAAGAAATAGTGTATAAAACACCAGTAAATACATGAGAAGAATTGTTGGGAAGAATAGAATATGAATTTGACAGCATTAGAGAAGATCAAAATATTTACAGAAGATTAAGATCTTTGCGCAGAAGGTTAAATAATTGTAACGACGCTAATGGTGGTCACTTTCAACATTTTCTTTAGCTTTGTTATTAAAGTCAATTGAGTAATGTACAAAAAACAAGAGTTTGGAAAAATCATGGTGTCTTTACGATTACTTTTTTCATTTTTTTTTATTTATCATTTTTTATCAATGTTTGTAACATTCATTTCAATGTTTATCACCAATAAGTTTTACGTAGGTTAGTTATTTGCACGTTTATTGCTGTAATGTTTTGTTTTTCATATTCTTATGGTTGCAGTAAACATATATTATTATTATTATTATTATTATTATTATTATTATTATTACGCCGACTAATCGGTACTTTGCCCCTTTTTATAAAATTAATCATATCTCCTAGGGGATACCCTGAACGAAAAAATACCAAGAGGTAGCTTTTGTGGCTTATGTAATAAGCTTCATAACTGATGTATCAAAATTGGAAAAAGACAGTGGCGCACATATTTTTCCCCAAATGAATTTTTACAGTTAACCCGTACGCACGCCACTGACGCAGTTGTAAGCAGATTCTCACTTGAAAATATGCACTTTCATAATACACTTTCAAGTTCCAAGTTTCATTAAAATCAATCCAGTGGTTTTGAAATTATTTATAAAAAATGAAAAAAAAATTAAAATTCAACTCCCTGTATATTGGAAACTATGCGTTTCCGGGCACATGTGCACAGTAACTTTTATATATATATATATATATATATATATATATATATATATATATATATATATATATATATATTAAGAGTTGTTATTTATTATGTCACCATGAAACGTTTGTGTTTTGTTTCATATTACTGCATAACACCCTACTAACACAATAGCATGCTCTACTCCGAAGATTTAACACATCTAAATTCAAATTCAGTCATTGAACTCTATTAGCACTTACTGAAGGAGAAGATAGTTGAACTTTATTGTCTGAATGACAAGCCATTAATAAAAAATTTCGAATAGTGGTTAAAAATACATTAACCTAAAATGCTTGCCTACATGTGGTGTCGGAAAAACAATGGCTATTAATTAATTATTCCTAGGCTATTATTTATTATTAAATGTGTATCTCTTTCTTCTTAACATTTAATTATTATTACGAAATGATTGAAGAGGATGTAAACATGTGGGTACTTATTATGGAAATATCCAAATAAAATACTTGAAACAACTGCTTTATCCACCTGCCAAAATGATATCGATACACTGGTTCAGTGAATCAAAGGAGTTTGTTTTGTTATAAAACAAAAATTTCGGGTCGCAGCCAGTGCGTTATAGTAGTGAATTTTCATAAGAATTGTACACTATATTACAAAAATTAATACTTTAAATCGAAACAGGCCTCGAAGATTGGTTTTAGAGGCTCTATTACACGCTCATTTGAAGAATTTTTCGAAAGTGAAATAAACATTTACTCGGAAAGGTAGTTCGCTTAGAAGCTCAGTTGTTTGGTGGTAGAGAAAGAAAAAAAGTGCGTTATGGTAGTGAATTCTCATAAAAATGCTTTTAATGGGAAATATGTGTGTTCTCTTTTAAGAAAGCAGGCATCAAATTTTATATATATATATATATATATATATATATATATATATATATATATATATATATATATATATATATATATATATATATAGTAAAAACAATGTGCCATGTTTCGTCCAATAACTTTATTGTTTGAAAATGTACAAAAATTTCCGAAAGTAAACTTAAAGTGTTCCCGAAAAAACTCGTTTCTTGGGCAACCTAATACGTTAATAGCAAATTGAGTTATTCGAATTTGAAGCATTTAATAAAAATTCGCTACCATAACGCACTTGCTGCGTCCCGAATTTCTTTTCTTACAAACATGCATTATATTTCGATGGAAAATGCAAAAATGCAATAACATAAGCCGTGTTCGACTAAAAAAAATTGTATCACCAACGACTTATGGGCCACCGTGTGATTGATATTTTTTTAAATGTTGCTCAAGACACCCTATACTTAATGTATACTTTTTTTTCATATCTTGTATAATAACGAATATTTTGACCTTTATTGATGTTTTACGAAAATTCGACAAAAATTATATACCATTAAACGATAAACTCTATAGCTAAGACTACTGCCAAGCTTCAGAGAAAGGGTCTATTTGAAATTTTCTGAAAATATTTTAGTAAAATGAAGGACAATGACGGTTGAAACTATGGGCCACCCTGTGATTATAGAAATATTTGTGTAAGATGTAGCTCAAGACAGCCTATAATTAATGTATACAATTTTTTTCGTATCTTGCATAATAACGGATATATTGAGCTTTAAATATTTTATACGAAAATTCGACAAAAAAGATATACCTTTAAATGATAAACTCTATAGCTAAGACTACTGCCAAAGCATCAGAGAAAGGGTCTATTTGAAATGAATTTTCTGGAAACATTATAGTAAAATGAAGGACAATGACGGTTGAAACTAAGACTTCAGGGTTTGCAAAACAGTCTTCTTGAGACATTTCCTTTCCATAGCCCGTATTAATTTCAAGTTCTTTGACTAAATGTTGCCAATTTTGACGTTTTAAATCGCGACTTTGACGTTTTGAGGAAACCCCCAATTTATTTTTCTTTAAAAATGCCTCTAACTTTTTTGTCTTTTAATTTACAGAGCTAAATTTTGGCAGGTAATTTACCTATAATGATATAAACCCGCGTACCAAATTTGGTTGCACTTGCTTTGTTATTTCCGGAGATATATTTTTTTTTCAAAAGAGAACACAAAATTTTCCGGGAAAACCTGGGCCGATATTCCTGGCTAATGAACTTATCCAAGCCACTTGCGAAAGGCAGGCACCTACCAAATTTCATCAAAATCGATCCATTATTTTTTGAGTTATCGGTACGATAAAATAATTTATTTGTATGTTGTTTCATAGAGCTGGCGTTCTGTGTCTTTGGAGACTTAGACTGCCCAATTCGTAAAATCATTTCAAAATTCCTGTCCTTTTCTTTCCAAAATTTCCAAAGAAACCTCTTACTCACAATTTTCACATTCACAATATTGCGCGGAATGTATACTATTATTGCATTCAGAGATTTTATCTAACAGCTGGATATCACCATATATAGTATCTGTTTGTAGAAACTTCTTACAAACAGGCGAATGTTAAGCACGCCAGTTTGAGAAGATCTGTGCGACACCTAGCGTATATTTGCCAAATCTTGAACTTGGCGAAACTTCTAGATCGGTTTGAATTAAAATACGCCCGTTTGAGAGCACACACCCTTATCCTAGCTTGAAATATATCCGTCAAAAGACGAATTTGTTTATTTTTTTAATTACGTCGCTTTGTGAATTTATCGACGATATAACGAAACGATTTTTTTTATTTTGAAAAAACAAATCATCTGGAACTATTCCGGTCCAGCTAATCAGGTCATTTCACGCGCTAAGAGACCGCATATACCAAAAACAAAATTATCAGATCAAGGCTTTCGATAGTTGTTGTGTTTACAAAATACAAAATCTGACACCCTTGCACACATATAACTGATAATAATCGATAAGACACAACTGATAAGAGCTATAAACCCAAAATTTGAACCTGAGTAAACAACTACTTCCCTTGGAGTTCTGCTCCAACTACTTATGTCATAAGCGGGATTGATGATTGAACATTATGAAATGGTACGATATTTTCAATTTGTTCACAGACACAACAAATTTATTTTGGCCCGACTGGGACGCGAACCCGTTTCGGGAACGGATGTGTCTAAGTTGACAAACGGACGTTAGCCGGTTTGCAAACTCAGCTACGTCGGCTCCCTTCTTGGAGTTAATAATACTTAAATCAGCAATCTTTCTCTTAAAATACAACCAGTTATGTCTTAGAAATTACAGCTTTGTTAAAATGCAAGTTCTAAAGCTGGCCAGCTCTTTAATAGTTGGCTGGTGTGGTATACTTGCATTATGGTAGGTAGTAGTGGAATTTTCCTTTACGTAAAGGATTTTTTTCACGCCCGAGGAGGTACCACCCCTTGCATCAAGGGGCCGGTGAAGGCCCAACGGACGTTTACGGTTCTGGTGTATGAGTCGGTTTCCCTTATAAGCAAAAATGATGATGGCTCCTCCTTGTACAAAAGATTCCGGAGGCAAAATACCCCTCCATTCGGATCTCCGGGAGAGGGGTGTACAGGGGGCGCCAACATGGAGATTTAACATATCCTTTTCGAATATATGTGGCCTAAATTCTAACCTGTACTCCGTCCACCATTTCCTCCAGGCTAACAGGCCCCAACTCCTCTTCCTCACCGAAACTCAAATCAGTGCCAAAACAGCCACTAATCACCTTAATTTCCCGGGGTATGAGCTTCTTACTTCTTTTAGATTGCATGGAGGCGTGTGCGCGTACGTCCGTAGCAATCTACCCTGCACCAGACTCCCCAATTTAGAAGCTGGAAGAAAATGCATACTATGGATAAAACTCTCTCTCAGGGCTGCAACTAAATTCATCTGTTGCATTTACCGGTCACCTTCTGACAACAACTTTGTCCAGCTCTTTGACTACCTTTCTGAAAAAACCGACCATCTGATTTCTAAATATCTTTCCTCCGAGGTCACTATTCTTGGTGACTTCAATGTCCATAATAAGGAATGGCTAGGATCTTCAAAAACCGATCCACAAGGAAGAGCAGCGCAGGCCTTTGCAGTCAGCAATTCTTTAGCCAATATGGTTCAGCAACCTACTTACTTTCCTCGCATCCCAACACACAGCTCAAATCCCTTGGATCTCCTTCTTAGTACAAATCCTGACTGCTATAAGATATCAGTCACCGCCCCCCTTGGTCGCTCAGACCACGGCATGGTCACTGCTTCCTGCGCAATGCAACCCGAGGTCACACAGTCATCACACCCACGTATCGTTTGGCAATACAACTCCGCGACCTGGGACGAAATGCGGGATTACTTTCCTCATTTCTATGGGCGTCTGTCTGCTTCTCTCATACTGACCCCTCTGATATCTCACAAAACGTCACCGAAATTATCCATTTATTCCACGTACACAGAAAACCTCTGCAGCCACTCAAAAGCCCTGGTTCTCTAAATGCTGTGACAAGGCCAGACTTGAAAAGGTCAAAGCGTACAAAAAGCTTCTACACAATTCCAGTCAAGAATACCATCAAGCATTTAACGACGCAAGAAACCGCTATGTCCGCATTCTTTCTAAGGAAAAAAAACTCGTTTAATAACCACATCAAAAACAAAGTCATCTTAAGCTCCAGCGGCAGCAAACCCTTCTGGACTCTTTCTTAATCCATTGGGAATAATTTCTGCAAGAGCACGTTCCCACCTCTTGTCTCAAGGGATGAAATTGTTTCTACCGCCCTGGGAAAGCCTCTGGCCTTGACGAGATCCCAGCAATTGTTCTCAAAAGATGCGCACCAGAACCTGCTCCTGTCCTGACTCGTCTGTTTCAAACATCTTACAATAGAGGCATATTCCCTAGAAACTGGAAAACTGCTCGAGTACAACCCGTCCCCAAGAAAGGATCGAAAGCGCTTCCTAGCAACTACAGGCCTATTTCTCTCCTTTCAGTCATCTCTAAATTGATGGAAAAGTATATAAACACCGAATTACTAAAATTTCTTGAAAAACACAGTCTAATTCACGACAGCCAGTATGGATTCCGTCAGCGTATCAACTGCCGACCTCCTTTCCTTTGTCACCCATTCTTGGAACAAGTCTATGGAACTACACGGTGAATCTCAGATTGTCGCTCTAGACATATCCAAAGCATTCGACCAGGTCTGGCACGCAGCGCTGCTTAATAAACTACCGGCCTATGGCCTACCACCAAAACTCTGTACGTGGACAGCAAATTTCCTCTCCAACCGGAGCATGTCTGTTGTCGTGGATGGCCATTCCTCTAAACTGTATCCAATTAATGCAGGAGCTCCTCAGGGTTCAGCTTTAGCCCCTACTTTGTTTCTTCTCCACATCAATGACCTCCTCTCTAGCACCTCCAATCCAGTTCACAGTTACGCGGACGACAGCACCCTCCACTCCAATATACAATATTCTAAGCCTGTCTCTTTAGCCCAACTAGATGAGGATCGCAGACTCATGGAGGGTTCTATCTCCGTGGATCTCCAAAAAATATTAGACTGGGGAAGTAGAAATCTTGTACAATTCAACCCCACCAAATCACAGTCTTGCTTTCTTTCTCATAAGAGATACACCAGCCCTAGACCCATCACAATAAACAACCAAGTTGTTTAAAGTAATGGGTCCTTTTCACTTGTTGGCATCTCTGTGGATCGAAATCTCAATTGGCACCAGCATGCCACATCAATTGCACAAGCGGCTGCTAAGAAATTAGGTTTATTCTTCCGGGCTCGCAAATATTTTTCACCAGCTAATCTCTATACTTTATATACTTCACAAATAAGACCAAACCTCAAATACTGCTCCCACATCTGGGGTGCTGCTGCCGCTTCTACACTCGCTATCCTGGACTCCATTCAGAAGAGAGCTATACGTCTCATAGGTGACCCTACCCTTACCCAAAGGCTGCCATCCCTTGCCCACCGACGTGCCGTTGGTGACCTCTCTCTCTCTTTTATAGATATCTGCATGGGCACTGCTCAGAGGAGCTTTCTTCCATAGTTCCTCCACCTGCTGCCCCCAACAGATCTACCAGGGGAACAGAGCGAATGCACCCTTTTACTGTCCAGGTCACCAGACATAGGACATCCTGTTATGCGCGCTCTTTTGTCCCGAGGACTTCCCAGTTGTGGAACTCCTTGCCGGCACATGTTTTTCCTTCTCCCCCGAACCTCCAAACCTTCAAGTCCAGAATTAACAAGTTGCCTCTTTCCTCCTTGTCGACACCCACGCAACGATAGTATTTAGGCTGTAAGCCCTCGTGGTGTGTTGTTGAAATAAAAAAATAAAAATAAACTAATTATACAATTTTAACGGACCCTGAAAAAGGGTTCAAGAGACTTTAATTTGCGCTTATTTGAAGAAAAAAAAACAAAGTCGTTATCTCTGTAAGCCAATTTTTTAACAAAAATTCACTACTGTATCGCATATGCTGCGTTTCATATTTCTTGGAATTGACTTGTTAAATAAAGAGCGCATTTTTAAAAGCGTGGTATGAATAATTTCGTAATCCATTTCGGAACTCAGCGATTTCGAAGTTTTTTTGCACAAAGCTGAAGACTAAACAAATTTAACGAACCAGTGAGTCATTAATGACTGTATAAAAACAATGCACGATATTGAAAAGTATGAGGACTTGATTTTAATAAAATGTAGGACAAACAACAATAAATGCTTGAGTGCTTTAAAACGGTGAACAATACTTTGCAACAAAACACATCGTCAGCAACAGAAGTAGAGCACACACTGTACAACAGAGTTATTATTTGTTACACCAACTTAACAATGGTCCCCTAAGACAATTCAACAAATCCTATACGTACGCGTAAACAGTTATCTATACCTAATTAGAGTAAGCGAATGGAAATTTAAAAAGAATAGAATGGCGAAAGTTCAAATTCTAAAGGACATAATTTGATAATTAGTTTAAATTGCAGTGACTGTTGATAACAATAATCATATTTCAAGACTAACTAATATCACGTCTCCTCTGCAATTTTTAATTACTGTATTTACAATATGTATTATGTAGTATGTGATTAACAAGACGAAAATTTCCATGCAGTTAAGGAATCTAATCTTTTAATGCTTTTGTGTGAAGATTGACTGATTCTCATTACTTAAGATGTAACCAGAAGGACATTGAAAATCCCGGTTATATTCAAGTTATATTCACAGTTGAAACGTTAGATTGGACCTAGAAAGTAAAACTCTAGACGCAGCAAGTGCGTTATGGAAGTGAATTTTCATAAAAATGTTTTTAATTACAAATATATCGCTCTAATGCGAGCAGGCATCAATTTGGTTACCGGTATAACCTATATAGTAAGAACAATGTACCATATTTTATCACAATAATTATTTGAAAATGTACAAAAATTTTCCGAAAAAAACCTTAAATGTTTCTGAGAAAACTGGTCTCCTAGCCAATGAACCTTAGGTTAATAGCAAATTGAGTTATTCAAATTTGAAACATTTAATGAAAATTCGCTACCAAAACACCCTTGCCGCGTTTATACAAAAAATTTCAGAAAATAAAGTTAAATGTTGGTTTCCTAGCCAACAAAACTTACGTTAATAGCAAATTGGGTTATTGTAATTTGAAGGATTTAATGAAAATTTGCTACCAAAACGCACTTACTGCGTCCAGATTTTTTCTTACAAACATGCATCATATTTTGATAAAAAATGCTAAAATGCAAATTATAGACCGTTAAACCATAAACTTCACCAAACCTACAGCGAAAGCATCAACTTAACTAAACCGACAGCCAAAGCATCAGAGAATGGGTCTATTTGAAATGAATTTCCTGTAAATATTTTAGTAAAATGAAGGGCAATGACAGTTGAATCTGAAACTTAAGGGTTCGCGGAACACTCTTCTTGTAACATTTTCTTTTCACAATCCGTATTTGTTTCACGTTCTTTGCCTAAACATTGCCAATTTTGACGTTTTAAATTGCGAGTTTGACGTTTTGTTGCTTTAGCTGCCCGTAACTTTTTTTGTCCTTAAACTTAGAGATCTAAATTTTGGTACATGGTTCGGTCTTTATAATACAAACACGCGTACCAAATTTGGTTGCCCTCACTTTGTTCTTTCCGGAAATATGATTTTTTTTTAGAAAGAAAACACAAAATTTTCCGGGAAAACCTGGTCCGACTTTCCTGGCTAACGAACTTATCCAAGCCACTTGCAAAAGGAAGGTACTCACCAAATTTGATCAAGATCGGTCGATTATTTTTTGAGTAATCGGTAAAGAAAATTCACTAAAAAAGAAAATTTGAACCACATTTGACTTATGGGTCACCCTGTAGTTGTAAAAATATTTTTTAAGATGTAGCTCAAGACACCCTATAATTAATGTATACAACTTTTTTTCGTATCTTGCATAATGACGGATATATTGATGTTTAAAGATTTTTGATGAAAATTCGACAAAAATGATAAACCATTAACCGATAAACTCTATAGCCAACACTACTGCCAAAGCATCAGAGAAAGGGTCTATTTGAAATGAATTTCCTGGGAATATTTTAGTAAAATGAAAGACAATGACGATTGAAACTAAGACTTCAGGCTTTGTAAAACATTATTCTTGAGACATTTTCCTTCCATAGCTCATATTAGTTTCAGGTTCGTTGCCTAAATATTACCAATTTTGACGTTTAAAATCGCGACTTTTGACGTTTTGAGGAAAACCCAAACTTATTTTTCTTTAAATGACTGTAACTTTTTTGTCCTTTAACCTTCAGAGCTAAATTTTGGTAGGTGACTTACCTATAATGATATAAACCAGCGTACCAAATTTGATTACCCTTACTTTGTTAATTCCGGAGATATAAATTTTGTGAAAACACAAAATTTTCCAGGAAAACCGCGGCGGATTTTCCTGGCTAACGAACTTACCCAAGCCACTTGCGAAAGGAACGTACTCACCAAGTTTTATCAAAATCGGTCCATTATTTTTTTAGTTATAGGTGTGACACACACACACATATTTATATATATATATATATATATATATATATATATATATATATATATATATATATATATATATATATATATATATATATATATATATATGTATATATATAAACATATAAAGTCTGAAACCGACCTGGGATTTGGGATCCAGGGGTCCTAAATAGCGCTCATTTGAAGAAATTTTTTTAAAATTCAAAAGCCGGGATCTCCTCATTAGTGAATTTTTTTAAAGAAAATTCACTAAAATGTAACCAGAAGGATATTGAAAATCCCGGTTATATTCAAGTTATATTCACAGTTCAAACGTTGGATTGGATGCAGCTAACTATAATTTAGAAAGTAAAAATCAAATCCAATTAACAAATTTTGTAAATCAGGAAAGGAAAAAGTATGTACTAGGCATTAAATGTTTTTCCTTCTATTTTTAGTAAATTTTCGTCACAAAATTAGAAGAGCAGCGTCAATCCTAAGCCACTTTTCGTTTTTTTTTTCCAGTTCAAATGTATTTTGTGGGAGCAGATTCACCTCACCATTTTGTAAATTTTGCAGAACCTCGTTACTCTTGTCACGATCGTAGTGATCTTTAACGTGTCTGATACCGCATGGTACACGTGATCGACACCTTTACGCCAGTCCAAAGGGCGGAACCTGAGGTTTTTTTACATTTCTGGCTACATTTTGTGTGTTCGTATTTGCCTTAATATTACTTTGCTAACATACTACCTTGTATTCTTACTTAAGACCATTACTGTGCAACATTTTCACCGATAAAACGTAAAATAACCTCTGGAGATTTATGGTATAGTATATCATTTAAATGTCACAAAAAATATGCAGAATCCCAGTAGTAAGGACGTCTGCCTCCGAAGCCAAGGGCTGTAGGTTTAAAATCGCAGTAAGTGCAGTGCAGGGGTCGAGGAGTCGTGGGCTAAAGGACTCCAGAGGGCAAGCTGAGGAAAGGGGAAACAGCAACATAAGCTTTTGATGATGCTTTCCCCAAGAACGTCATGCGCAGTGAAGAGCCGCATCCTGCACGAGGTGACCCTGCTGATAACTAAACATGACGGATCTAGACGTGGAGGTCGTAACGAACTCCCCCAATCTACGGTGTCACGTGACCCGTGCCTAAGGATGGGTGGCACCAGGGTGATGGTGTCGTGAACGGAACCTCTGAAGTACCGGGCAACCCTCCAGAGTAACCCGCCTTGCACCACACAGGGGGTTCTGATGGTGTGGACAGTATTTCCCCCATTCTCGTGGGAAGAACATGAAGAACATAAATATAAATAAAACCAAAACCAATGAGGCTCGAGGAGCTGCCTCGGCGGCTAGAGACTCGTGCCGCCTACTGAGGAAGCAACCAAGGGTTGATGGGACTTAGGTTCCTTCAGGTCAACCTCCAATACAGTAGGGCAGCCACGGCAGGACTACTGATGGCTCTGAGGAACACGGATGTGGCCCTCATCCAGGAACCGTACTCCTATAAAGGAGAGATCAAGGGACACGGCAAAGCTGCTGGAAAGCTTGTCTACAGCAGATCCAGCGAGAACCTGAGTGCCTGCATTTTTGTCAAGGAAGAGATAGAGTTTCTGCCTTTAATGAATTTATATTTATATATATATATATATATATATATATATATATATATATATATATATATATATATATATATATATATATATATATATATATATATATATAAACATATAAAGTCTGAAACCGACCTCGGATTTGGGATCCAGGGGTCCTAAATAGCGCTCATTTGAAGAAATTTTTTTAAAATTCAAAAGCCGGGATCTCCTCATTAGTGAATTTTTTTAAAGAAAATTCACTAAAATGTAACCAGAAGGATATTGAAAATCCCGGTTATATTCAAGTTATATTCACAGTTCAAACGTTGGATTGGATGCAGCTAACTATAATTTAGAAAGTAAAAATCAAATCCAATTAACAAATTTTGTAAATCAGGAAAGGAAAAAGTATGTACTAGGCATTAAATGTTTTTCCTTCTATTTTTAGTAAATTTTCGTCACAAAATTAGAAGAGCAGCGTCAATCCTAAGCCACTTTTTGTTTTTTTTTTCAGTTCAAATGTATTTTGTGGGAGCAGATTCACCTCACCATTTTGTAAATTTTGCAGAACCTCGTTACTCTTGTCACGATCGTAGTGATCTTTAACGTGTCTGATACCGCATGGTACACGTGATCGACACCTTTACGCCAGTCCAAAGGGCGGAACCTGAGGTTTTTTTACATTTCTGGCTACATTTTGTGTGTTCGTATTTGCCTTAATATTACTTTGCTAACATACTACCTTGTATTCTTACTTAAGACCATTACTGTGCAACATTTTCACCGATAAAACGTAAAATAACCTCTGGAGATTTATGGTATAGTATATCATTTAAATGTCACAAAAAATATGCAGAATCCCAGTAGTAAGGACGTCTGCCTCCGAAGCCAAGGGCTGTAGGTTTAAAATCGCAGTAAGTGCAGTGCAGGGGTCGAGGAGTCGTGGGCTAAAGGACTCCAGAGGGCAAGCTGAGGAAAGGGGAAACAGCAACATAAGCTTTTGATGATGCTTTCCCCAAGAACGTCATGCGCAGTGAAGAGCCGCATCCTGCACGAGGTGACCCTGCTGATAACTAAACATGACGGATCTAGACGTGGAGGTCGTAACGAACTCCCCCAATCTACGGTGTCACGTGACCCGTGCCTAAGGATGGATGGCACCAGGGTGATGGTGTCGTGAACGGAACCTCTGAAGTACCGGGCAACCCTCCAGAGTAACCCGCCTTGCACCACACAGGGGGTTCTGATGGTGTGGACAGTATTTCCCCCATTCTCGTGGGAAGAACATGAAGAACATAAATATAAATAAAACCAAAACCAATGAGGCTCGAGGAGCTGCTTCGGCTAGAGACTCGTGCCGCCTACTGAGGAAGCAACCATGGGTTGATGGGACTTAGGTTCCTTCAGGTCAACCTCCAATACAGTAGGGCAGCCACGGCAGGACTACTGATGGCTCTGAGGAACACGGATGTGGCCCTCATCCAGGAACCGTACTCCTATAAAGGAGAGATCAAGGGACTCGGCAAAGCTGCTGGAAAGCTTGTCTACAGCAGATCCAGCGAGAACCTGAGTGCCTGCATTTTTGTCAAGGAAGAGATAGAGTTTCTGCCTTTAATGAATTTCTGTTTCAGGGACCTGGCAACGATCAAAATCCGGGCCGAGGGACATTACTGTCAGATCAGGTTATCTGCCAGGGGACAGCACGGACCCTCCTCCACGCAAGGAATTGGAGCAGCTGATGGTGGGTAGCGGAGCAGGTGGGGGATAGCACGGACCCTCCTCCACCCAAGGAATTGGAGCAGCTGATGGTAGGTGGCAGAGCAGGTGGATGGCAGACCATCATCGGCATGGATGCGAACGCGCACCATGAGTTGTGGGAAAGCTCGGACACAAACTCTAGGGGTGAGGCACTTTTACAATTCTTTATGAAATTTAATTTAGACATATTGAATAGAGGTAATAAACCGACCTTCCTCACAACACGGCGTGAGGAAGTTTTAGATCTAACAGTTTTCACCCTGTTTCTGGGTGACTTTGTTAAGAATTTGGCTGTGTCTGGGTAAGTGAGTAGCTCAGACCACAGATACATCCGGTTTGAAATCGCCAAAGTCGAAAAACAAACGGTATGGTACCGGGACCCCTGCAAGGCCGACCAGGAAGCCTACAGGGCAGACCTAGCAGTGGAACTGCGGGAAGTTAAAAGTACCACAGACAATTCAATAGACCTCGAGATTGTGGCAGCCCAAGTGCGAGACGCAATCACCTCGGCCTATAACGCCAACTGTCTCCTGAAAATGAGGGCGTCCACCAGGATCGTCCCGTGGTCGAACGAGGACCTCAGGCAAATGAGGACGCAGGTTCGTAAGCTGTTTAACGCGGCCAAAAGGTCGGGAGCATGGGATGAATATAGACAGGCCCTAACGACCTATAACAAAAGACTGAGGGACGCCAAGTCCGAGGAAAGGTTACACAGTCAGTGTGGGAGCACATGCAGACAGCACTGAAAGTGGTGGAAAGGTGGACGGTTGGTCAGGGGCTCGGGTTGAGCCTCGAGAAAGCAACCGTCATACCGTTTACGATGAGGAGGAAGTGAGAGAGCCACAGAACTCTCACTCTATACAGTAGGAACATTCCAATGGCCAGGGAGGTAAAATATCTTGGGGTCGTATTGGACTCTAAGCAAACCTGGAATGGCCACGTTGAAAAAATACTGCGTACGGAAGTCATGACCTTAGCCGTCACTAGGCGGCTATATGGAAAAACGTGGGGACTAAGACCTAGTATGGCCCACTGGTTGTACACAAGGATGGTTAGACCATCGCTAACATATGCGGCACTGGTCTGGTGGCCTAAGGTGATACACAATAATAATAATAACCATAATAATAATAATAATAATAATAATAATAATAATAATAATAATAATAATAATAATAATAATAATAATAATAATAATAATAATAATAATAATAATAATAAAGGATGGCTTACCTAGCCATCAGAGGGGCCATGTCTTCAACCCCACCAGCCGCCATGGAGGTTTTCCGGAATCTGCCCCCGCCCCCCTACACTTAGCTATTATGGGGAAGGCCAGGCTAGGACTATACAGACTAGCCTGCAATGGTAGACTGAAGATCAACCCATGCTTCAGGGGCCACTGCAAAATTCAGGAGATCGTGAAGAAGCCCATGCTTAAAATGGGGTCAGACTTCGTGAGCCCGCGAATCTGCAGGGAAACCAACTTTACAGTGGAAATCCCCGACCGCGAGGCATGACAGAAGGAGACGCCGGGCATACCACGTGGCGCGCTCGTCTGGTTCACGGACGGATCCGGCGGGGAGCGTGGGACAGGGCAGGTGTTAATTCGGAAGGACCGAGGGTAAGACATAGTATTTCCCTCGGAGCCCATGCAACGGTCTTTCAGGCCGAAATGTACGTCATCCTGCACTGTGTGCCGGAGAACAAGAGGAGGGGCTACACCAACAAGCGGATCCTCATAGACACAGACAGCCAGGCAGGCCTTAGGGCCCTAAGTAGCCCACGGGTAATTCCTGGCTGGTGAGTGAGTGCCGAGACGAGACGAGCTACCTGGCTGGGCAGAATGAGATCACCCTCATCTCAAAAGCGATTAAGAAGCTGACAGTCTCGCGAAGAGGGGGTCAGCAGAACCATTTATGGGACCAGAACCGGCTCTGGGCGTGACAGAGCACTGCCAGGGAAGCCATCAAATCCTGGATCAGAAACCAACACAAGGTGTACTGGGCAAACTGTCCAGGGCTTAGACATGGGAAGTCAATAATTGAGGAACCCAGTTCAAAGAGAGATGTGGAGCTGCTAAATCTTAGCAGAGGAGAGCTCAGAAATATAACAGGTCTCTGGACGGGACACATGGCCGTCAAGAAACACCTGCATAAAATGGGGCGGTTCGAGGAAGATCTCGCATGCAGGCCCTGCGACGAGGGGGAGGAATCAGCCTAGCACATCTTGTGTGAGTGTAAAGCTCTGGACCGCAAAAGACAACTGATCTACGGTCAGTCTAGACCGGAGGCAGAGCATTATAAAAAGTCACCCTACCAATCGCTGTGCAGACTGGTTCACGGCACAGTGATTTTGGAATAGGTGGAGTGAAGAGACTAAGAGCATGCAAAATAGGACAAGGGCTGCAGTGCTGTCGGGGCGGCAAAGCCGTGGGGGAGAAAAAAAGTGCAGTGCATACTGTGACATAATTAACATCAACCGAGCTTCTGGCATTGTGTTTGAGCAGCCTGTATTAGGCGCTCCGGACGGGGCGTAAAGCCGCCGGTGCCGTGTGCAATGCGAGTGCAGTTACCAGGGACGTTCTGTTCCAAAAAGAGCACCAGTCTGGTCAGTTTTCCACGGATTTCCCACAATTTTCTTGTGTAATTTAGTTAGAAATTCACTATGTATGCTCCCGTGACAGTTCTATCTTATTCCAGAAAATCTAGCCAAAAAATCCCATCTTTGTCCCTGAGGACAAGATCCTTTCCAGCCGACTTTTGATTACGAAATTTTTTGGATTCTGGAGAACCGGAAGGCTTCCACTCTTTCAATTGCTCTTTAGTATCTGGATCATAGTGATGGATCCCTGTTTGGACCATAATGTCAAGTCGACTCAAAATATTCTTCAAACGACCGCGTTACTGATCAGCGTCCAAGCATTTCCTTTTTTTTTCGAAAGCTTTCTCATTCTTCTTAAGTCGTGATGAACAATGTGAAACACACGTTCTTAGGAAATGCGCAATGTTTTCTTTTAAGATCGTCGACAGAATCGATATTTTCTTGAGTGGCCACAGAAATTGGTCTTCCAAAGCACTGCATATTTTTGACATTTGATGGTCCTCTTTTAAATTATATATATATATATATATATATATATATATATATATATATATATATATATATATATATATATATATATATATATATATAAACATCTAAAAATTCAAACGGACATTGGGTTCTAGCGGCCCAAATTCGCGCACATTTGAAACATTTTCTGAAAGTGTCACCATCGTTACCTCTCGATTAGTGAATATTATTTAAGAAAATTAATTTAAAAAATCTCGGGACGCAGCAAGTGCGTTATGGTAGTGAATTTTCATAAAAATATTTTTATTGCAAATATGTGTGTTTTCTTTTTAAGAAAGCAGACATCAATTTTGGTTACCAGTATAACCTATATAGAAAAAGCAGGCATCAAATTTGATTACCAGTATAACATATGTAGTAAAAACAATGTGCCATGTTTCATCAAAATAACTTGATTGTTTGAAAACGTACAGAAATTTCCAAAAGTAAACCAAAAGTGTTACTGAAAAAATCCGTTTCTTGGTCAACCTTATAGGTTAATAGCAAATTGAGCATTTCAAATATGAAGCATTTAATCAAAAGTCGCAACCACAACGCACTTGCTGCCTCCAGAATTGCTTAACTTACAAACATGCATTATATTTCGATGGAAAATGCAAAAAAAATAAGGCGTTTTCGACAAAAAAAAATTATTTGTATCACCAACGACTTATGGGCCATCCTGTGATTGTCGCAATAATTTTTTAAGATGTAGCTCAAAACACCGTATAATTAATGTATACAATATTTTTTCATATCTTGTATAATAACGAATATATTCAGCTTTATTGATTTTTTACGAAAATTCGACAAAAATTATATACCATTAAACAATAAACTCTATAGCTAAGGCTACTGCCAAGCATCAGAGAAAGGGTCTATTAGAAATGAATTTTCTGGAAATATTTTAGTAAAATGAAGAACAATGACGGTTGAAACTAAGAGTTCGGTGTATGTAAAACATTCTTCTTGAGACATTTTCTTTCCATAGCCCGTATTAGATTCAAGTTATTTGCCTAAATGTTGCGAATTTTGACGTTTTCAATTGTCACTTTGACGTTTTGAGGAAACCCCCAATTTATTTTTCTTTAAATGCCCATAACTTTTTTGTCTTTTGACCTACAGAGCTAAATTTTGGTAGATGGCACACCTATAACGATATAAACCAGCTTACCAAATTTGGTTGCCCTTACTTTGTTAATTTTGGAGATATAAATATTTTGCGAAAGAAAACACAAATTTTTCCGGGAAAACCTCGGCGGATTTTCCTGGCTAACAAAATTATCCAAGCGACTTGCGAAAGAAATGTACTCACCAATTTTGACGTTTAGAATCGCAATTTTGACGTTTTGAGGAAAATCCAAATTTATTTTTCTTTGAATGCCTGTAACTTTTTTATCCTTTAACCTACGGAGCTAAATTTTGGTAGGTGACTTGCCTATAATGATATAAATCCGCATATGAAATTTGGTTGCCCTTACTTTGTTAATTCCGGAGATATAATTTTTTTTCGAAAGAAAACACAAAATTTTCCGGGAAAACCTGGACCGATTTTCCTGGCTAACGAACTTATCCAAGCCATTTGCAAAAGGAATTTATTCACCAAATTTAATCAAAATCGGCCCATTATTTTTTGAGTTATCGGTGTGATACATATATATATATATATATATATATATATATATATATATATATATATATATATATATATATATATATATATATATATATATATATATAAACATATAAAAATTTAAACCGACCCCGGATATGTGTTCTGGGGGGCCTAATTAGCGCTCATTTGAAGAAATTTTTTCAAAATTCAAAAGTCGGGATCTCCTCATTAGTGAATTTTTTTTAAGAAAATTCACTAAAAACGCAAATTGCCACGGAAATTTGGTAACTAAAATATACCCAGACGTTACAAAATTTTCGTCTTTGCCTTTAGGTACCTACAAATTTGTGAACTTGTGTTGAATCCAATCACTTAATGTTATTAATGTTCCATTACACCACGAAATTATCCATTTACTACTATACACACCATAATTTATATATTTTTTTTCACATTTCAACATTTGATCTACAGATAAAAGGTATTTCGCAACGTTTTCAATATGTTTTGCATTACTGACCGCTGTTTTCCTATAGTTTTATTCTCACAATAATCAACCTTCTCACAGAAGCGTTTCCCACAATAATAGAATTTAAATTAAAGCAAGGTTACAAATTTGAAGTAGGTAGGTATTCACAACCGTTACTTGCGGATTCTAGCAATATCTGGAGATTATTAATATATTTTCTATTTTGACCACAGCACAATTGACACTATATGATATCGATTAGTTACTTTACCAAAAAAGGTGTGCTTGATGGAGAGGAATAAAAATGAATATTCTAAATACTTATTAGGTGGGCAAACCCTTGGTATACATGGTACAAACACTAATAAGAAAATAACACGCTATATGTACAATTTAAGCATAAAAGCAGGTCAGTCTTAAGTAGCCAATTCTAACAAATAAACATAAGAGATAAATGCGCATCGACATCTCTCGGTATATATTAATTTAAATGTATCAGGAAATAAATAGAATCAGATAATTTTCCTCCCCTTGTATGCATCTTAGAGTTTTCCAGGAAATATTAGGACTCTGCAGTATGCAATTTAGGTCACTATATACATTTACAGATTAGATATAATAGTAATAATAATAACACCACAGTAGACAAACTCCCGACCCTGAAGTCTTAGAATTGTGCGGGGGGAGCTTGCATACATATATAAACAAAGGAATTTTGGCTCTATATGCTACTAATCCTGGTCTCTTTTCCCCCATCCTTCTAATATAACCTGGTCTTCCATGTGCACCAGATGGATATATTTTAGTGAATTTTTATTTTAAAAAATGCACTAATAGAGAGGTATCGATGGTGAGACTGCAAAAATTTTTGCAAATGAGCGCGAATTTGGGCCCCTAGAACCCATATCCGGAGTCAGTTTCGATTTTTATATGTTTATATATATATATATATATATATATATATATATATATATATATATATATATATATATATATATATATGTATGTATGTATGTATGTATGTATCCAACCAATAACTCAAAAAATAATTAACCGATTTTGATAAAACTCGGCAAGTGCCTTTCTTTTATTAATAGCTTGGATGAGTCCGTCAGCCAGAAAAATCTGACACGGTTTTCCGCGAAAATTTTCAGTTTTCTTTCGAAAAAAAAATTTTTTCCGAAAATTACAAAGATATTTCGACAAAATTTGGTGTACATATTGCTTTGGGAAAGGTTTAACTATGTGCCAAAATTCAGGTTTCTAGGGTTACAGAAAATTGAGCTATTCAAATTTGATACATTTATGTTTAATATGACCGCCTTTCATTGTCAATAAGTTATACGAGATCTTGTATGTTGTTGCCGTGGTAACGGAATTGCGCAGGTCTGTTAGACGCTGTAACTGACATTTACCATATGATATGAGATCTTTTATATTATTATGTTTATTTGTTTGTGTCGACGAATTATTTGTGTCATTTGGGAAATTTTTATAT
Organism: Tillus elongatus; assembly: GCA_964006375.1. Taxonomy (NCBI): domain Eukaryota; kingdom Metazoa; phylum Arthropoda; class Insecta; order Coleoptera; family Cleridae; genus Tillus; species Tillus elongatus. The sequence goes on along the minus strand of OZ023267.1, from coordinate 43,726,084 downwards.
ACAAGTGCAAGTAAAACTGAATGTAATTATTATTATACAAGAGACGAGAAACAATTTATATAAGTTAATTATAGGGTGTCTTGAGCTGCATCTTATAAAATTATTTTGACAATCACCGGCTGGCCACAAGTCGATCGTTGGTGATCCCTACAATTTTTTTTTCGAACAGCCTTATTTTATTGCATTTTTGATCGAAATATGTTTGTAGTAAAAAAAAATCAAGACGCAGTAAGTGCGTTTTCGTAGCAAATTTTCATTAAATGCTTCAAATTTCAATAACTCAATTTGCTATTAACCTAAGATTTGTTGGTTAGAAAACCAACGTTTAAGGTACATTGTATGAAAATTTTTGTACATTTTCAAACAATAAGTTATTTTGATAAAATATGGCACATTGTTTCTACTATATATTTTGCTCATAACCTTATCTCGTTTCTGTGCTTCTGTGTGCTCTGGAGAATGCATTAACAAGTCGTTATCGTAGTGTAAAATTAAAATTTACTAAATGTAGTTTTGATAAAGCAGAATGAAAAAGTAAATTTATTGACTGAGGAGTAATATTGTGTTGTATACTGGGAGAGTGTTTGAAAATGATCATGTTATATTCTATAAATTAATTAATTATCAACATATTATGTAAAATACTTCAACCACTTTATTTAAAACGTTAAAATGGTGTATCTGCTTGTCATAATAAGGTTACTTAAAGCACGAGCATATACTGTTTGGTTTGTTTTATTAGTGAATTTTTATTTAAAAAAATTCGCTAATAGAGAGGTATCGATGGTGAGACTTTGCAAACATTTTTTCAAATGAGTGCGAACTAGGACCCCGAGAACCCATATCCGGGGTTAGTTTCAATTTTTATATGTTTATATATATATATATATATATATATATATATATATATATATATATATATATATATATATATATATATATATATATATATATATATATATATATATATATATATATATATATATATATGTATGTATGTATGTATGTATCCGCACGATAACTCAAAAAGTTATTAACTGATTTTGATTAAACTCGGCAAGAATCTTTCTTTTAATCATGGCTTAGATAAGTTCGTTAGCCAGGAAAATCGGACAAGGTTTTCCTAGAAAATTTTGAGTTTCCTTTCGAAAAAAAAATTTGTCTCTGAAAATTACAAAGCTATTTTGATGAAATTTGGTGAATATGTTGCCTTGTGAATGTCATTACTATATGGCAAAATTCAATTTTCTAGGTTTATATAAAATTGAGTTATTCAAATTTGAAGCATTTAATAAAAAATCACTACCATAACGCACTTGCTGCGTCCAAAATTTTTTATACTTTACTGACTGCACATAGCTAACTGAAATTATTGGACCAACTTTTTTTTCATATCTAATTATTACAGTTAATTTTACATACAGGGCGATACAGTCTATAGTAGCCGGAATTTACCAATGGATAAAATACCTTTAAAAAAAATAAACCATAAGACTGTTTTCGCCAACAAACATATTGACTTGCCATACTGATGGGTAGAGCGGTAAACCTAACAGCCCAGGTTTGAAAATTATTTATATCAGACCGTGCGTTACAGCGCCCAATGATGTGTGCATGCATGTCGCCATTATTTATACCAGACTGTGTGTTACAGTCCGCCAATGATATATGCATGCATGTCGCCCGGCTCTGCTCCAGAAGCCAGAAGTTGAAAAGTCATCTGTGTATTGGGCTAATGAATCAAACCTAGCAATTACAACTTACGAATAGCCGTACACATAAAAACGAAACAGTTGACAGGTGGCGGTGGCGGTGCCCCTGTTTTAAGGTGTAGAGTTTTTACCTAATGTATGTACCGAACTTCCCCAACACCCAGTTCGCGGAGTTGTAGTGCCAAACGATACGTGGGTGTGATGACTGTGTGACCTCGGGTTGCATTGCGCAGGAAGCAGTGACCATGCAGTGGTCTGAGCGACCAAGGGGGGCGATGACTGATATCTTATAGTATTCAGGTTTTGTAGTAAGAATGAGGTCCAACGGATTTGAGCTGTGTGTTGAGATGCCAGGAAAATAAGTAGGTTGCTGAACCATATTGGCTAAAGAATTGCTGGCTGCGAACGCCTCCGCTGCTCTCTCTTGTGGATCGGTTTTTGAAAATCCTAGCCATTCATCATAGTATGGTTTTAAAGATAGAGCACCATCAAAAACCATTCCAAGGTCCTTAACTGCCCTGGGGCGACTAAGTGCAAGCCCCTTTAAATTGTAACTGAAAGTAATTTTGTAAACATGATAATTTCAGAAAACCTTCAGCTAATGGTTTCAGTTTTGGTACGTACAGTCCTTGCAGCTATGAAATATATTAGCTAAAAAACCAGCTGGATCGGACTAGATTAGTTTAAGATGCTACTTGTTTTTTTTTTCAAAATGTTTGATAAAAAAGAATGGAGTCTTTGTTAATGGTATAAAAATTGTGATATGGCATATGTTTTGTAGTGTACTTCAAAAAACACAAATTTAACCATTTTTGTGATTTTCTGTTAAATCTGTTTATTTTAAAATGGCGACCATTTTTTTCAAAAAGGTTTCTCCTATCGTTATTGATTGATCAAATCTCGAGTTAGAAAGTCTTAGGAAATTGGCTTCAGCAGTGTTCAGTTAGTCTTTATTAGTTGATTCAAACGCGATGTTATAGATTACGTTTTGTTCTAAAAAAAACTCAAATTCGGCCTTTTTAAAATGGCGGTTATTTATAAAAACTATGTGCTGTTAGAACACAAAAACAATCTACAAGTTGCGTCAAAGTGAACTTGATTTGGTTTTAGTAATATTGTTGAAAATGTCAAATAGATATTCAACATTCGACAATGCCAAACGGAATCAGGGGCTTTTATTTTGTTGAGGATTAGTTTATGTTTAGACCGACGTTAATGTTTGTATTAGTGAATTTTTATATAAAAAAAAATTCACTAATAGAGAGGTATCGATGGTGAGACTTTGCAAAAATTCTTTCAAATGAGCGCGAATTAGGACCCCTAGAACCCATATCCGGGGTCAGTTTGAATTTTTATATGTTTATATATATATATATATATATATATATATATATATATATATATATATATATATATATATATATATATATATATATATATATATATATATATATATATATATATATGTATGTATCCGTCTGATAACTCAAAAAATAATTAACCGATTTAGATGAAACTCGGCAAGTGCCTTTCTTTTATTAATGGCTTGGGTGAGTTCGTTGGCCAGGAAAATCGGACGGGGTTTTCCGGGAAAATTTTGAGTTTTCTTTCAAAAAAAATTTTTTTCCCGAAAATTTCGATAAAATTTGGTCTACATATTGCTTTGGGAAATACCTAACTATGTGCCAAAATTCAGCTTTCTAGGGTTACAGAAAATTGAGCTATTCAAATTTGAAACATTTATGTTTAAATCATAAGTATGTGGTTGCTGTTGGTTAGTCAATGCTTTTCTTATTGACTCATGAAATTCATTTGTAAGTTTCCGAGAAATGTCAATAATACTGAATTCACTGATTGTTAATCATTGGAAGCATTTACGATTATATATAACCCTATTGTAATTTATTATCATTTATCACCTCTGTAGTATAATTATTTTTGCCTTACAACTCGCAGCGTTTTTAGTCAATTGTTGTTATTAATAGTTTCTTTCCGAATACACACACCTTCCATTGACTTCTGCTTCTGCCGCTGTTACAGTCATTTTATTTAGAGGTAGAGTTGTAACCACTCATACAAACAGTGTTTTTTAACCACGTGGCTGGGCGACTGACCGAATTCATTCCCAGTTGCTGTTGATTTACTCATATTCTCTTAATATGTTTGAAGATGTGGTGTCTACTTCATTCCAAGTCACTATTAACCGACTATTTATGAAATCAAATAAGTAAATTAAATCGATTGTCATAAAATATGTAGTGTATTAAGACAAGGGAAAAAGAAATAAAACATATATAACTGTGCACATTTTGATTATATTTTAGGGTGCTTGAGAGAGGTATTGTCACAGCATAATATCTTATTAAAGTTCATTTGTAAATAGGTTTAATTTTTATATGTTTATATATATATATATATATATATATATATATATATATATATATATATATATATATATATATATATATATATATATATATATATATATATATATGATCTCAAAAAATAATTAACCGATTTCGATGAAACTTGGCAAGTGCCTGTCTTTTATTAATGGCTTGGATGAATTCGTTATCCAGAAAAATCAGACGGGGTTTTCCGGAAAAATTTTGAGTTTTCTTTCGAAAAAAATTTTTTTCTCCGAAAGTAACAAAGCTGTTTCAATGAAATTTACTATATATGTTGCCTCAACCTTACTACGTACCAAAATTCAACTTTCTAAGTTTAGAGAAAATTGAGTTATTCAAATTTTAAATTTTCTTTCGAAAAAAATTTTTTTCTCCGAAAATTACAAAGTTATTTTAATGAAATTTTGTGGATATCTTGCCTTAGGAAAAACCTTACTACGTATTGAAATTAAACTCTCTAAGTTTATAGAAAATTGAGTTATTTAAATTTGAAGCATTTAATAAAAATTCACTACCATAACGCACTTGCTGCGTCCCGAGTTTTTTTTTTTTCATTTGAATGGTTGGCTATTCTTAACTGAGTCTTATTATGTCTGTGCAAACACAAGCATATAATATAATACAAGATGCAATTATATAATTTTCTCAACCTTTCATTGCAAAAACAATGTTGCATTGTTAACAGGTTCACTGTCTTTAATATCATTATGCACTTGACTCTGTTATAGGTACGCACTTTCAACTTTCCCCATATTCCTTTTACATCGATGTGTTGTATACATCCACTTATCTATATTTGTTCTGTGTGTCATTACCCAACTGTCAACCTACCAATACGTTTAAAAATTTACAAAAAGTGACTTATGGTTAGACTTCCTTATTAAGAAATAGTGACGTCATTTTAGAGGCGACCACGCTTCTAACAAGCAACTAATGAAAGTAGTTATTAAAGAATATACCACTTAATTTAACTGTACTCACAGACGTTGGGAAGACTTTTCTCTACTAGACTAGTTAAATGTTAACTAAGGTAAATTAAATATCAACTCTCAAGGTTGAACTCGAATGTAATGCCAATAGTTTTGCATTGAATGCTTTTAATAATAGGTAGATAAGTTTATTGATTCCTTTATAATAAATACATGGTACCACGAAGGCATACCTACACACAATCAAAAAATTAATTAATTTAAAAATGAAACTTCAAAATAAACACAATATACATTTATACATATCATCTAAATTAGACAACAATTATACAGGCTGAGTTTTTTAAAGTGTTACAAGGGGATATCTCAAAAACTGTTAAATCTTTGTCGTGAAATTTTGCTGAAGTAGTAGGGCAACGGGGGACATATTTAAACATATTTGTAACAGTTAACCCCTCCCCCCCAATCTATTTATTTTGAAGGGAAGGAGGACTTTGGATTTTAAAATCAGGTGAAGCAGTTTTTAGTGAATTTTCTTTAAAAAAATTCACTAATGAGGAGATCCCGACTTTTGAAAAAATTTCTTCAAATGAGCGCTAATTAGCCCCGCCAGAATACATATCCGGGGTCAGTTTCAATTTTTATATGTTTATATATATATATATATATATATATATATATATATATATATATATATATATATATATATATATATATATATATATATATATATATATATATATATATATATATATATATGTATGTATGTATGTATGTATGTATGTATGTATGTATGTATGTATGTATGTATGTATGTATGTATCACACCGATAACTCTCAAAATAATAAGCCAAATTTGATTAAATTTGGCGAATACCTTTCTTTTGCAAATGGCTTGGATAAGTTTCGTCAGCCAGGAAAAACGGCCCACATTTTCCCGGAAAATTTTGTGTTTTCTTTCGAAAAAAAATTATATCTCCAGAATTAACAAAGTAAGGGCAACCAAATTTGGTACACGAGTTTATATTCCTATAGGTAAGTTACCTATCAAAATTTAGCTCTGTAGGTCAAAAGACAAAAAAGTTATAGGCATTTAAAGAAAAATAAATTGGGCTTTTCCTCAAGACGTCAAAGTTGCGACTTAAAATGTCAAAATTGGCAACATTTAGGAAAAGAACTTGAATCTAATACGGGCTATGGAAATAAAATGTCTCAAGAAGAATGTTTTACAAACCCTGAAGTCTTAGTTTCAACAGTCATTGTCCTTCATTTTACTAAAATATTTCCAGAAAATTCATTTCAAATAGACCCTTTCTCTGATGCTTGGCAGTAGCCTTAGCTATAGAGTTTATCGTTTAATGGTATATAATTTTTGTCGAATTTACGTAAAAAGTCAATAAAGCTCAATATATCCGTTATTATACAAGATATGAAAAAAATTGTATATATTAATTATAGGGTATCTTGAGCTACATCTTAAAAAATTATTTCTACAATCACAGGGTGGCCCATAAGTCGGTGGTGATACAAATTTTCTTTTCTTTTTAATCAAACACGCCTTATGTTATTGCATTTTCCATCATATAATGCATGTTTGTAAGAAAAGAAATTCTGGAGGCAGCAAGTGCGTTATGGTAGCGAATTTTGATGAAATGATTCATATTTGAATAGCTCAATTTGCTATTAACCTATAAGGTTGACCAAGAAACGAGTTTTTCGGGAACACTTTAAGTGTACTTTCGGAAATTTTTGTACATTTTCAAACAACAAAGTTATTTAGATGAAACATGGCACATTGTTTTTACTATATTAATTTATATCACCTTCAAATAAATGCATAACTAGTTGCATACGATATTTTAATATATGTATCGATATTTCAAATTTCCCGGCTTTCTGACTCCCACAACTCATTAGTGAATTCTCTCTTTTTTAGTGAATAAATCACTAATGAGGAGATCGCGACTTTTGAATTTTGAAAAAATTCCTTTAAATGACCACTAAATAGGCCCCCGAGAATACATATCCGGGGTCAGTTTCAATATATATGTATGTATCACACCGATAACTAAAAAAATAATCGGCCGATTTTTATCAAATTTGGTGAGTACCTTTCTTTTGCCAGTAGCTTTGATAAGTTTGTTAGCCAGGAAAATCAGCTCAGTTGAAATACATTAAACAATGATTTGTTTTAATTAGACAGACCGATTCCCCCAGTCAGTATCAGTTCTGAGCTGACCTTAAATGTATGGAATTTCGGCCACGAAATAAGAAAATAAATTCGGGACTCAGCAAGTGCGTTATGGTAGCGAATTTTTATTGAACGCCTCAAATTTGAATAACTCAATTTGCTATTATAAGGTTCGTTGGCCAGGAAACTAGTTTTTTCGGGAATATTTTAAGTTTATTTTCGACAAATTTGTGTACATTTTCAAACAGTAACGTTATTTTCATGAAATATGGTACATTGTTTCTACTATATATGTTATACTGGTAACCAAAATTGATGTCTGCTTTCTTAAAAAAAAAACATATTTGCTATTTAAAACATTTTTATGAAAATTTACTACCATAACGCACTTGCTGCGTCCAAACTTTTTTATACTTAAGTTTGAAAATATAATCATTTTTTTTAGCTTGATTATGTAGAAATTTTATTAAAGTAAGTATTTAAAGTTATTCGATTAGTATTCCTCGTGATTACTTACACAACAAAATTAAATTTCCTTACAATATTGTAATGGATTTATTAACTCAAGGCACTAAAAGACCTGACATAACTTTATTGCCTCTATATCAGTCTGTCAACAATGAAAATACTCGTGGCGCCAAATAAGTATCGGAATTCGATAACGCTCGATAACCACCATATTCTACCTATTATCTCAAATCCACAGTGAAACGTGATTCATTCTGAAGGCATCAGCACCAGGGGTTACAGAAAAGACTGGTTCAATTTTCTTTAACAGTCACTACACAACCTGTAGATAGTGGGGTTGAGCTAAAAGATATAAATATGATTCTATTTATAAACGGCTCATCCCTACTTTAGGGGGGATTAGGGAGAATAATTTATACCTGCCAGCGTGAGAAAATTACATGAAGACGGCAATTCCCTTACATTCATAATAAAAGTGCACTTAGTACGTAAAAACCGTTAGTTCCTTTAGACACGTAACATTATTAGTACTGTACGAGGGATGATTAAAACCAAATTTACCTAGACAATATGGAATTTGCATTAAATTTAATCCTATTTCCATATTTTTATACCTCAATAAAATAGTGCTGCAAATTGAATCATGACTTCCACATAGCTGTGATAATTTATTCTCTTCAGAAAGACATTCTCATGGAATGATTTTAGGGCACATAACTTAACCACAAAGAAAATATTTGTATTCCTGTATCCATAAACTTTTGGAACGTTGTATTACTCGAGTTTTATTGAAAAAATGTCAATTTTCACCAAATCACCCCTTATTTATCCCCTACCCCCTGAAGCGATCTTCCCAAAAACAATTAGAAGCGTTACTTTGTCGGGTGCTAACTGGATACCAAATTTTAAGATGCCATCTCAATTCGTTCGAAAGTTATTGCGCCTATAACAAACAGACACGTACATGCCGACATTTCGACCGACCTACAGACGAAAACATTTTCGTTCCAGAATCAAATTTTCTATATGTTTTGAGACTTTTAACGGCATTTTAGCAAAAAAAATCGAAATTTTGATCAACAATATTCCACCCCCACACATTCAACCCCTAATTTAATTTCAGCACAGAATAAGAGATGATTGATGAAATTAAAAGTTTTCTAATAAATAAACCCTAAAACATTATATTACTCGAGTTTTAACGAAAAAATGTCAATTTTCACCAAATCACCCCCCACCCCATTCATCGCCTACCCCCAAAAGCGATTTTACCCAAAAACAATGCGAACCGTTCGTCTGTCGAGTGCTAACTCTATTATCATATTTGAAGACGATATCTCTATTCGTTCTAAAGTTATCGTGGCTACAAGCAGACAGACATACAGACCGACAGACGAAACAAATTTTCGTTCCCAAATCATCTTTTCTATATGTTTTGATATTTTCTTCGATGTTTAAGCAAAAATAAATTGAAATTTTTGTCGCCGGTGCGATACTTCCACACGTTGTGACGATGTAGTAGTAAAACATCAATAATCACACCGGTTCGGGACGCAGCAAGTGCGTTATGATAGCGAATTTTCTTCAAAATGTTTTTAATAGCATATGTCTTTCTTTGATGAAAGCAGGCATCAAACTTGGTTGCCTATATAGCAGAAACAATATACCATATTTCATCGAAATAACTTTATTCTTTGAAAATATATAAACATTTTTCAAAAGCCTGGATGCAGAAAGTGTGTTATGGAAGTGAATTTCTATTAAAATGTTTTTAATAGCAAATGCGAGCAGGCATCAATCTGATTGCCGGTATAGCCTATGTAGTAGAAACAATATACTATATTTTATCAAAATTACTTATTGTTTGAAAATATACAACAATTTTCCGAAAATAAAGTTTAATGTTGGTTTCCTAACCAACAAAGCTTGCGTTAATAGCAAATTGATTTATTAAAATTTGAAGGATTTAATGAAAATTCGCTACCAAAACGCACTTTCAAACATGCATCATATTTCGATAAAAGATGCAAAAATGCATTAACGAATTTGTTCTACGAAAATTAGCTACAAATTATAGACCGTTAAACCACAAACTTCACTAAACCTACAGCGAAAGCATCAACTTAACTAAACCGACAGCCAAAGCATCAGAGAAAGGGTCTATTTGAAATGAATTTTCTGTAAATATTTTAGTAAAATGATGGGCTGTGACTATATTGTACCTATAGTGTAACTTTAAGTCGTTTATTTATTAGTGAATTTTCTTAAAAAAAATTCACTAATGAGGAGATCCCGACTTTTGAATTTTGAAAAAATTTCTTCAAATGAGCGCTAATTAGGCCCCCCAGAAAACATATCCGGGGTCAGTTTCAATTTTTATATGTTTATATATATATATATATATATATATATATATATATATATATATATATATATATATATATATATATATATATATATATATATATATATATATATATGTATCACACCGATAACTCAAAAAATAATGGGCCGATTTTGATCAAATTTGGTGAAAAAATTCCTTTTGCAAATGGCTTGGATGAGTTCGTTAGTCAGGAAAATCTGCCCAGGTTTTCCCGGAAAATTTTGTGTTTTCTTTCGAAAAAAATTTATATCTCCGGAATTAACAAAGTAAGGGCAACCAAATTTGGTACGCAGGTTTACATCCTTATAGGTAAGTTACCTATCAAAATTTAGCTATATAGGTCAAAAGAAAAAAAGTTATAGGCATTTAAAAATAAATAAATTGGGGTTTTCCTCAAAACGTCAAAGTGGCGATTTAAAATGTCAAAATTGGCAACATTTGGGCAAATAACTTAAATCTAATACGGGCTATAGAAATAAAATGTCTTAAGAAGGATGTTTTACAAACCCTAAAGTCTTAGTTTCAACCGTCATTGTCCTTCATTTTACTAAAATATTTGCAGAAAATTCATTTCAAATAGACCCTTTCTCTGATGCTTGGCAGTAGCCTTAGCTATAGAGTTTATCATTTAATGGTATATAATTTTTGTCGAATTTTCGTAAAAAATTAATAAAGCTCAATATATCCGTTATTATATAAGATATGAAGAAAATTTGTATATATTAATTATAGGGTGTCTTGAGCTACATCTTAAAATAATATTTCTGCAATCACAGGATGGCCCATAAGTCGTTGGTGATACAAATTTCCTTTTTTTAATCAAACACGCCTTATGTTATTGCATTTTTGCATTTTCCATCGAAATATAATGCATATTTGTAAGAAAATAAATTCTGGACGCAGCAAGTGCGTTATGGTAGCGAATTTTGATCAAATGTTTCATATTTGAACAGCTCAATTTGCTATTAACCTATAAGGTTGACCAAGAAACGTGATTTTTTTCGGGAACATTTTAAGTTTACTTTTGGAAATTTCTGTACATTTTCACACAATAAAGTTATTTTAATGGAACATGGCACATTGTTTTTACTATATAGGTTATACTGGTAACCAAATTTGATGCCTGCTTTCTTAAAAAAACACATATTTGTTATTAAAAAGATTTTTATGAAAATTCACTACCATAACGCACTTGCTGCGTCCAGAATTTTTTTCAGAATATTTAACTTTATGTATGCGGGCTCAAAACCATTTTTTAGCGAATTTTCGTAGAAAAAAAATTCTTAATAACATAACGACTTTTGAATTTTGAAGAACACTTCAAATGAGGGAACTAGGACCCCTGAGTTTTAATTAAATTGACAGACACCCATTCATTGTTGTCATGTTTTTCGTTACCTTAGCTACGAGCATTTTCTGATGAGAGCTTGAATAAGTCTTCTTTGAGAACAAGCCTTTTGTAAGTAAGTTATTTTAACAACTTTTACATATGTAGACGAGAAACAATTTTAGTGCCAGTAGCGTCTCCTGACCAAAATGTTCGGGTGTGCGGTAACGAGTTGCTGTTAGTGGTGGTTTTAAAAATTATTAACACTAAATGTATATATATATATATATATATATATATATATATATATATATATATATATATATATATATATATATATATATATATATATATATATATTCGACCTATATGGGAATGATACGTAGATAAATAAATTAATTTCCCACTGCAACACTAACAAATTAAAAAGTCACTTAAAACTTTAAAACATGAAAAGAACATGGAATTATTATCAAGCTCTTCTCTTCACACAAATTTGTGTTAGCGTTAGCATTGTCCGGAACGGGGTGAAAACTGTAAACATTAAAAGTAGTTCAATGTTAATATGGTACTAAATAATAAAATGTGTAAAAATCCTGGATTCAGCAAGTGCCTTATGGTAGTGAATTTTCATAGAAATGATCTGGCACAAAATATTTTATTATAACTTTTTTATCTTGCAACATAGAAATCTAAATTTTGGTGTATAGTTTAATTTTTATATCGTAAACCTACCTACCAAATTTGGTTATCTTATCTTTTTTATTTTTTGAGATACAAATTTTTTTCGAATAAATACTCAAAATTTTCACGGAAAACCTCGTCCGATTTTCCTGACTAACGAAATTATCCAATACATTTACAGAAGGAAGGTACATGCCAAATTTTATCAAAATCGGCCGATTATATTTTGAGTTATCGGTGTGATACCTATGTATATATATATATATATATATATATATATATATATATATATATATATATATATATATATATATATATATATATATATATAGTTTATAGTTTATTGTTATATAAATAGTACAAAGCATCTTACAAATAAGTCTAAACTTGTGACTGCAAATGATGCAATTTTGACTAAATTTTAATCTAAATGTCAATTGTTCTAAAGTTCTGTCATCTGATTTCTAATCTCCAAAATTACCTCACCTCATTATGTACCATTACAATTTCTGGAAATATGGATGGTACTTGAAATCAGTTTCTTCATTTTAATCAAAAATTTCTATATTTTAAAACTTGACTCAAATTAAATTCTTATATATAAAAATTGAAACTGACCCCGGATATGGGTTCTAGGGGTCCTAGTTCGCGCTCATTTGCAAACAATTTTTCAAAATTGAAAAGTCGAGATCTTCCCATTAGTGAATTTTTTCTACGAAAATTTACTAAAATGTATTATAGTCTTTGATTCTAGAATACTGTGGTCCAGGCAAGCGCAGTTTGTAAATAATGCTATCACAACGTTTGTTAAACCGGCGTTCTATTCATTTGTCTTGAGCGGTATTTTTACCGCTCACTGCAGTGTTAAAACGAATGGTATATCCTTACTATTTTAAACACATGGGTGGGGGACTGTATTGTATACCAATACAGCTCTGTCGAGTGAAGTTGTTCGGAAATAACAACGCACACCTAACCCGAATTCATTCCCAGTTGCTATTGACCTACTCATATTTTCTGAATGAAGACGTGGTGCCGACTTCATTCCAAGTCACTATTAACCGACTATTTATGAAATCCAATAAGTAAATTAAATCGATTGTCATAACAAATGTAGTGTATTAAGACTAAGGGAAAAAGAAATAAAACATATTTAACTGTGCACATTTTAATTATATTTTAGGGTGTGCGGCGCACACCTAGCTCACTAGGAGAAATCGCCACTGTTTAGTGCCCACAATTAATGATTTTTCTTTCATAAGCAACCTGAATACCAGTCAATTCTGCTGTCAAACGAAATTTTTTAAACTAATATGATCTGGCTCGCGTTTGATGCCGCGCTGTATAGTGAACGTTCATTCTACGTCGATTCTGTTAACTGAGCGTTCCTGCCTGAAGCTTTGGCTTCAATTGAGCCCTCCATTACGAAAATCGGGTGACGAGTAGAAAAGTTATACCCTAAAAAACAGAAAAAGCTCTTTTTTGATCAGCCTGTAAATAAAAAGAATAAACGAAAAATTCAAACAGAATCCTGTTAGCTTGGGTCCTATTTCAACATGTTTTAGCTGACTTTCAAGAATTAATTTTTTTCCAACGGGAGCTTCTTGACGGTTTAGAAAATTTTAAATGTTTTACAGAGTAACGGGCTACTTGCAAACGTTTTTAACAGGCTTCACGTTGATCGCGGCAATAGAATGTTACATCAAAGGGCAAAAATGTTCTATAAAACGTATAATATATACAAAAATTCAGATCTCTAAGTTAAAAGAAAGAAAGGAAAGTTGTAAGCATTTAATGAAAAAAAAATCGTGATTTGAAATATTTGTATATAAATTCGCTATCATACTGCACTTACTACTGCGTCTATACTTTTTTACAAATCAAATGGACATTTTGTAAAGTGTCCCATAAGTCTTAGCATTCCCTGTTTGTTTTTCATTTAAATATCACCCCGACTGTCATAGGCCAAAGAATTTCTTGTTATTTTCGCCACTTATGTCTGTATATCCTAATACTATCGATTCTCACTTAACAATGTAAAAGCTAACATCAATTATTCAACTATTCTATCGGCGCAGTTTATCCAATGATTCCCTAAAGCGTGTAGGTAGGCGTTGCTGCATCTCGAAAATTAACTCTATCAAAGCGGAGAGAGGTTAACAACACCCTTCTCCGCAGAAGATCATCGATTGTAGTCCACCCCCGCTTTACATTCACAGTCGAACGAGTGACTCTTTCAGGCAAGTTGAAGGTTAAAGATGTTCACTGATAAATATTTACATGGTCGAAATACTTCAGAAAAGGATTAAGACTACTGTACAGTAAAAAGTTTTCAGCTTAAGCTATCTACTGGGCACATTAACTAATCCCCTTACAGGGCAGTAAGCAGTAACAGTACGAAACGATCAATTACAGACTGAACGTGATTCTGGGTAGTGGGAGTAAATATCCTGAAAGGAAATTTACGCTGAAGCCTAATTATCAGGAAAAGCAAATCTAATTTTTTTTAATCCGAACGCAGGAAATGTGTTATGATAGCGAATTTTCATAAGAATTGGTTTGCATTTACCAAATTTTATTCCGCGCCTACCGTGGCCGCCTGCGATCGTTATAAAGCCCAAAAGTGTCCCTGTGTACTTTGTAAAGCTTTACACCTTTCTCTTTATTTTACACTGTTATATTTCCAATCATAGACATAATTGTCATCTATGTCGTCATTACTTCTGTCCATCGAATAATTGAATACTCTATGGTTTAATACAGAAAGTTCTAACATCTAAAAAAGTCAACGTGATTCTACATTCTACAAATAACTGATGTCACTTGTCTCCGACAGCTATATATACGAAGAATATTTCACCACGTTCCTCTTTGTCGCATTTAAAGCAAATTTACACATCTAGTGTGCACAACGAGCAGAATGCTGCGGTAGGCTTGATATTTTAGTTTCATCCAGGTATAAAACACTTTAATTTCACGACGTAAAATCTGCCTAACCTAAAATGTATTTTCTCCTAGTTTTGAGCGTTTTAGTTGTGCTTTAATGTGTCTGCTTATTTTTTAGGTGTAATTGCTTATTTTTGACCAAATTTTGTAAGGTGATGCTTTATGGCAGTTGCTCCCTGAATTTCACGCTACTTTGTGAAGCATTTGATGTAACTGTAATCATTTAGCTGCAAATTAAGCTGCGTTTTACTTGATTTAATGAACAGCCACGTTTGCCACGAAGCATCACACTACGACAATAAAACAGCGTGTTTCAAGAGAAACATATCTTTTTTTTATTTAGAACATCCCGTTCAAGTAGGAGGCTAACGTCACCAGCCACGTAAATGATATCATTTAAGCAGGGGATTTATGCTACCAGCCCCGACGTTACCACCGTTCAAGTGGGGGTTAATGTCACCATCCCCATAAGTGATACCATTCAAAAAGGGAGCTAATGCTAACAGCCCCGAAGTTATCATTCAAGGTGGAGACTAATGCTACCAGCACCGAAAACAACACCGCTCGAAAAGGGGAGCATTAAGCTGCAGAATACCTTCCATTGTACAGGGCAGCGCTGTCCATGTAGCCTTAAGAAGTTTTACCAGCTCTGGGTGGTTGTTTCATTCTGGAAATGAAGCCTCGTCACGTTATTTAAATGGTAAAACCCAAGTTTAAGTAAAATTGGCTTAATTTGATTGTTTTCTTCAATTTATACTTCAATTTACATTTCAACTTTGGTATTCAGCTGAAGGGTAGCTGTCGGCCTTATTTTCGACAACGCTCCATCTGGACTGTTCCTTGCGTCTACATCTACAAGGCTTATATGTTTGTGAGACTATATCCTCGCTGTTAAGGATTTATGATACGACAAATAGACTCACCATTGCCACAAGTAGCCACCACACAGCTGACTATGAGCGGTCAGCTTACTATGCGGCTGCCCGTCTATATAATTACTTGCCTATCATCATTAGGCATATGGTTAATGTTAACCATTTCAAACGCCAACTTAAGGAATTTTTATTAAGAAATTGTTTTTATTCGACTAAGGAATGTTTAACTTTTAAGTTGTAATGTCGTTTGCAATTGTGTCTCAAGATTTAGGAGGCGCATCTACTATATTTTAACAATAGTGATTTATGTTTTAATTTGTTAAGATGTCTGTTATTACCCTGCTTTTTATGACTTGTATTTTCCTGCTTTGTGCATATTTTGTTTGTTTTTGTTATTTATTGTTTTGGTCATTGGTGTATATGTGTTATATTTTTATTGACAAGTACACCTGTTTTTGTAACAGCTTTGGTACAATAAATATCTATCTATCCATCTATCCATCTATTTCAATTTGTCTAAAATAATAATGTTGCGTTTTCTCCGGGTTCTGGATAAGTGAGACTTTTAATTTTAACAAAACAACTTTATTTACACTCTAAATATGGATACAATAAAATTTCTAGAATGTCTCTCTCACAAAACACTTCATTTACTGGCCTTACAATTACTACTCTCAACAAAAGTCACTAATCTGGTACTACAGTCACTACTCTCTTAACACTTTACACTGCTTCTTCAAGTCACTACCACATTATCTTACTGAACTGAACTAACTCGGGCTGGCTTGCTTCCGCTTTTATATACTCGCCGTACCTTCCCCTCCTTTCTAGAGCATTCCATTCCAGAACGTTCCAGGACCTTCTTTTACTAGAAGGTTCTGTGAATACAGATCGGTCCCGTGTGTATACAGGGGGATGTATATACAGGATGATCCAAATGTGGTCACCACTCCTATGTTACACAAGAGGTGTTTCTCGTACTAAAAGATCTCTCTGCATATACAGGGTGTAAGTGGTCTCTGCGTATACAGGGTGTATGTACAGGGTGTTCGGAATGTGCAGACCTCAGTTATCCGTTCCGACGGGGTACAAGTTGGTAACTTCGTTATTTCTGGTCCTAGAGGGTTGAGACTTCGCCTGAGGGGGGTCACCCCAGGCACCCCCAGGGGGGTGGGGAGGCGGTGTTGCCAGATTGTGCAAAAATTCCCAGGTGTTGGGGAAATTCTGGAGATGTGGCAACACCGCACCTATGTCTATTGAAGTGCTTTGTAACACTGCCCCCCTCCTTAAGACTGTTCGTCCCGAACAGTATTTACCGGCCGCCAACTTGGGGGTTCGTTGCCCCGATAGGGACTCAACCTCTCTATGTGAACAACTTTGGGTTTAGTTCTTGGAGACAGCTGGATTCTGTAGACTAGGTCGTTAATTTTCTTAGTCACCAAGTATGGCCCTTCCCATGGTTTCTGAAGTTTGGGACTGAGGCCCTTTCTCCTTGTTGGTTGGTACAGCCACACTGCATCACCTTCCTTGAATGTATGGGGTGTTGCTCTGCGATCCAAGCGCATCTTCATCCGGTCACTGCTTAAGAGGAGCCTATCTCTGACACATCTGTGTATAGTGCGCAGTTTTCCTTCTAGGTCGGCGACATACTCAGGTAACGTAGCTAGGTCCGCTATGTCCTCGTTCGGTGGTGGTCTCGTCATGTCGATTGGTAACCGCATCTCTCTGCCGGTCAACATCATGGATGGAGTGTAGCCGGTAGATTCATGCTGAGAGCTTCTGTAAGCTAGGAGGAACAGAGGTATCAACTTGTCCCAGGTTCTCTGATTCTCGTCGACAAACATAGCAAGATACTGATTGATGGTCCTGTTATGCCGTTCTACCATGCCGTCTGATTGAGGGTGGAGTGGCGTTGTTCTCGTTTTCTTTATGCCTAGCAAGTTCATTAGGCTCTTCCAGACCTCTGATTCGAAATTCCGGCCCTGGTCGGTGTGAATCTCCAAGGGTACGCCATGCCGTGATATGACATTTTCCATCAGGGCTTCTGCTACGGTCGTTGCCTCTTGGTTGGGGATCGGCGCAACTTCAGGCCATTTCGAGAAGTAGTCCATCGCCACCATTATGTATCTGTTCCCAGACTCTGTGATGGGAAAAGGTCCTGCGATGTCTACGGCAACTCTCTCCCACGGTGTACCTGAGATGTACTGCATCATTTTTCCTCTGGATCGGGTCTTTGGTCCTTTCTTTGAAGCACATTGGTCACACCTTTTGCACCATTCTTCCACGCTTCTTCGGCAGTTTATCCAATAGAAGCGGTCTCTCACTCTGGCAAGAGTCCTGTTGACCCCAAAGTGGCCTCCACTTCTACTATTGTGTAACTCTTGAAGAACACTGCTTATGCACTCACTTGGCACAACGGTCTGGTATATACAGTCTCTACCATCGGCAGTTTCCCATTTTCGAGTGATCATGTCATTCTTTAGACACAATGAGTCCCATTGTAGCCAGTAGCCTTTAACCTCCGCCCCAAACCGGGACACATCGTGCCACTCAGGTCTTTTCCCCTTTTGTAGCCATTCTCTAATATTTTTCAAGTCTGGATCTGTCTTCTCTGCGTCTCTGATGTATTCAAGATTTACGTCTAGATCGGTGTTATTCTCCTGTCCTGCCACCAGTTGTTTGATCTGATGAGTTACTTTGTCGATCTCTTTGTTCTCTTGTCGCTCGCAAAATTTACATTCATGCACTGAACATGGTCTTCTTGACAGGCTGTCTGCATTAGCGTGACTTCTTCCTCTTCGATGTTCAATCCGGAAGTCGTAGCTCTGCAGTTTCTCTATCCATCGGGCTATCTGTCCTTCGGGATTTCTAAAGTTCAGAAGCCATTGCAGAGCAGAGTGATCTGACCTCACGCGGAATGTTCTTCCGTACAGGAAGCTGTGGAAATGTTCGATGGATCTTACAACTGCCAGCAGTTCTTTGCGGGTTACACAGTAATTTCTTTCTGCTTTTCCGAACGTTTTGCTGAAGTAGCCTATCACAACTTCTTCTCCGGCTTGGAGCTGTGAGAGTACTGCCCCAATGCCATACTGGGAAGCATCGGTGTCCAGTATAAACAGTCCTTCGTCCTGAGGATAAGCCAGCACAGGAGCAGTGAGAAGACGATGTTTGAGCTCTCTAAAAGACTCTTGGCAATCTGGTGACCAGATGAACTCGGCCTTATTTTCAGTCAGGCTATGCAGAGGTTTCGCAATGCTGCTGAAGTACTTTACAAAGCGTCGGTAGTAGCTGCAAAGTCCCAGAAAACTTCTCACCTCATGTTTGTTCTTCGGCACAGGCCAGTCTCTTACTGCCTTTATTTTCTCTGGATCAGTTTCTATCCCTTTCTCAGAAACGACATGTCCGAGGAAACTCACTTTCTTCTGGAAGAGGACGCATTTCTTGGGATTGAGTTGCAGATTGGCACCTCTCAGCCTGGAGAAAACCTGCTTCAGATTCGACAGGTGTTCATCGAAAGTCCTTCCAATCACCATGACATCGTCGAGATACACCAGGCATGTTTCCCATGTAAGTCCTCTCAGCACTAACTCCATTAGTCGCTCGAAGGTGGCAGGAGCATTACATAAGCCGAATGGCATGACCTTGAATTGGTACAACCCATTCCCGGTTGAAAAAGCAGTCTTCTCCTTATCGTCTTTATGGAGTTCTACTTGCCAGTAGCCACTTTTCAGGTCTAATGTAGAGAACCACTTTGATCCGGCCAAAGTGTTCAAAGTGTCGTCGATCCGGGGCAAGGGATAACTGTCTTTCTTGGTGACATCATTCAGCTTCCTATAGTCCACGCAAAATCTCATAGTGCCGTCTTTCTTGGTGACCAAAACTACTGGGGACGACCAAGGACTATTAGACTCCTCGATCACACCATCTTCCAGCATTTCGTTAACCATCGCCTTGATTTCTGACTGCTTGGCAAAAGGCAGTCTTCTCGGCGGCTGTCTAATTGGTCTTGCGTCGCCAGTATTAATTCTGTGTTGCACTAGACTCGTACGACCTGTGATTTTATCTTGAGCGAAAATATCGGCCTCCTCCAATACGAACTTCAGGGCCATCCCCATCTCCATATTGTTCAATTGGCCCCATGAATTCTTGAACCGCTCTACTATTTCTACTGGCAGGTTTCTGTCTAATGCAGTGGGTGTCACGTTTTTGGACAACGTCACTCGGTCAATAGGTTCGCAAGTGGCGATAACCTCACCTTTCTTCAGTGTGACCCTGTTAGTTTGCACGTTAGCCACTCTTATGGGTATTGTCCTCTTCGGGTCTACTAAGCATCGTGCGACGAGGGCACCATCATGTCTATCTTTTAGGGGCTCCGCTATGAGAGCAGACATACCATCAAGTTTCTTCTCTAGCCTGGCTCTGACAATCTTCTCACTGTTACCAGGAATCCGTGTATCTTCGTCGACAATAAGTCTCACCCTGGGATTAGCTTCGCCTGCTGTTGGAGATAAATACAACTCTTCGTTACCGATTTTCGAGGTCTTATTCTGGAAGTCTACTGATAGGACATCTAAATCTTCCATTAAATCCAGGCCCAGAATAAATTCGTCGACGATTTCTGCGACGACAGCCCTTACCTGTAGCCCAGTACTACCCAGCCTAATGTAAACAGTGGCCTCTCCATGCACGGGTATTCTATCTCCTTTTGCCGTCTCCAACACAGGCTGTTTGTTGGTAGTGAGTGCTGACTTGTTTGGCAACATGTCTGGACGTACAACGGATCTAGTGGCACCAGTATCGATGGTGAAACTGCATTGTCTTCCGTCTATGCTGCCAGGTATAACGAGGCTCTCGTGGTAGCGTCGGATAGCGGAGACCTTTACTTTGGGGCCTTGGGACTCGCACGCCAGCTGCCGCCCCCTTACACTGGCGTCAGGTCGTTTCCCTGACGGCGCTCACTGTTGGTATATTCTTGTCTTCTGCGAGCCACCTGTTGGGTTTGTGAGCACTGCCTACTTATGTGCCCTTTCCTACCACACTTGTAGCATTCTATGTCTGACCAATCTGCTTTCGTCCTACGTGCTCCAACCGTTGCAGTGAGCTTGCTTATGGCTTCCTTCATCAACTTGATTTCTCGCCTTAGTTCCTCTGTCGTGTCTGCATGGTCCTCTATCTCCTTCACTTCGCGCAGCCTGTTTCGGCGAGGTTGAGATGCATTCTTGGCTGCTTCAAATTCCAAACCATAAATGACGCAGTCTGTAAGTGTTTTAAACCTTCCGAGCCTCAAAGATTGTTGCATCTCGTTGTCAAGTACCCCATCGATGAAGGTCTGGACGGTGATCTGGTTGACAAATTCTTCTGGGGCTTGGGGATATGCCAGTCGCACAAGTTTCTCCACTTCGGCACTAAATTCTTGCAGAGTCTCATTTGGCTTCTGGACCCTTGTCTTTAGTTGTGTCTGGTAGACCTGGCTCATGTACTTGTTACCATATCTCAAATCTAGGGCCTGTATCACTGTTAAGTAGTTTTGCTGTTTCGACTCCGGGATGTTCTGGAGGATTTCTAGGGCTTTACCTCGAAGCGAGAGAATTAGAGCAGTGGCTGCCTGTTGTTCGCTCCACCCATTGCTAAGAGCTGTCGCCTCAAACTGCCTCCTGTACATGGGCCACGATGTTTCTCCGTCAAAAGTCGGCGGCTTTAGGGTTCCATGAAGCTGCTGCACGGCTGGCATATCTTCTTCCGGACGATTTTGAACTGGAGACATTCCAGTAACTCCTCTTGGCTGAGTTCTATCAGTCTGACCCATCACCTGTTCTGTCAGTTCTTTATGTCTGATGTCTGTGCCTTTCATCATCATCTTTATTTGTTCTTTCAACCCTTCAACTTCTTCCCATCGTTTATTCAAATCCTCTGTTACATTATCTACTTTCCTGTCCACATTTTCTATTTGTTCGTTGATCTGTTCAATTTCTTCTTTTACATCGACTCTCATATCATGGAACATACTTCGGATGTCTTCTTTGTCTTCAAGACGCCTCTGTTCCTCCTCTTGTCGTCTTCTCTCTTCTTCTTCGCGCCGCCTTCTTTCATCTTCTTGTCGCCGTTGTTCGTCTTCTTCACGTTGCCTCTTGAGGTCTTCTTTATCTTCTTGTCGCCGTTTTTCGTCTTCTTCGCGTTGCTTCTTGAGTTCTTCTTTATCTTCAAGGCGCCTCTGTTCTTCCTCTTGTCGTCTTCTCTCGTCTTCTTCGCGCCGTCTTCTTTCATCTTCTTGTCGTCGTTGTTCGTCTTCTTCGCGTTGCCTCTTCAGTAAGTCCATCAACTCTTTGATTTCAGCCATCTTGTCGTAGTCAGTCGATCTGGTGTTTACCATTTACAACTAGCTTAATTGTCCACTTCTTCACTCACTTATCCCACACTTCTGACACCAAATTGTTGCGTTTTCTCCGGGTTCTGGATAAGTGAGACTTTTAATTTTAACAAAACAACTTTATTTACACTCTAAATATGGATACAATAAAATTTCTAGAATGTCTCTCTCACAAAACACTTCATTTACTGGCCTTACAATTACTACTCTCAACAAAAGTCACTAATCTGGTACTACAGTCACTACTCTCTTAACACTTTACACTGCTTCTTCAAGTCACTACCACATTATCTTACTGAACTGAACTAACTCGGGCTGGCTTGCTTCCGCTTTTATATACTCGCCGTACCTTCCCCTCCTTTCTAGAGCATTCCATTCCAGAACGTTCCAGGACCTTCTTTTACTAGAAGGTTCTGTGAATACAGATCGGTCCCGTGTGTATACAGGGGGATGTATATACAGGATGATCCAAATGTGGTCACCACTCCTATGTTACACAAGAGGTGTTTCTCGTACTAAAAGATCTCTCTGCATATACAGGGTGTAAGTGGTCTCTGTCAACTTCACAGTGGAAATCCCTGATCGCGGGGCATGGCGGGAGGAGACACCGGGCATACCACGGGACGCGCTCGTCTGGTTCACGGACGGATCTGGCGGGGAGCGTGGGACGGGGGCAGGTGTTTACTCGGAAGGACCGAGGGTAAGTCACAGTATTTCCCTCGGAGCCCATGCAACGGTGTTTCAGGCCGAGATGTACGCCATCCTGCACTGTGTGCGGGAGAACAAGAGGAGGGGCTACACCAACAAGCGGATCCTCATAGCCACAGGCAGCCAGGCAGCCCTTAAGGCACTAAGTAGCCCACGGGTAAATTCCTGGCTGGTGAGTGAGTGCCGAGACGAGACGAGCGACCTGGCTGGGCAGAATGAGGTGACCCTCATCTGGGTGCCGGGTCACTCGGGGGTCAAAGGCAATGAAGAAGCTGACAGTCTCGCAAAGAGGGGGTCAGCAGAACCATTTATGGGACCAGAACCGGCTCTGGGCGTGTCAAAGAGCACTGCCAGGGGAGCCATTAAGTCCTGGGTCAGAAACCAACACAAGGTGTACTGGGCGGACTGTCCAGGGCTCAGACATGGGAAGTCAATAATTGACGGACCCAGTTCAAAGAGAGCTGTGGAGCTGCTAAACCTTAGCAGAGGACAGCTCAGAAACACAACAGGTCTCTTGACGGGACACATGGCCGTCAAGAAACACCTACATAAAATGGGGCGGTTCGAAGGGGACCTCGCATGCAGACTCTGCGGCGAGGGGGAGGAATCAGCCCAGCACATCTTGTGCGAGTGTATAGCTCTGGACCGGAAAAGACAACTGATCTACGGTCACTCTAGACCGGAGACAGAGCAATATAAAACTTCACCCTACCAATCGCTGTGCAGACTAGTTCAAGGCACAGTGATTTTGGAATGGGTGGAGTAAGACTAGGGGTATGCACAATCAACCAAGGGTTGCGGTGCTATCGGGGCGGCAAGGCCGCGGACGAGCCCTGAGGGAACAAAAAAAAAAAAAAAAAAGTGGTCTCTGCGTATACAGGGTGTATGTACAGGGTGTTCGGAATGTGCAGACCTCAGTTATCCGTTCCGACGGGGTACAAGTTGGTAACTTCGTTATTTCTGGTCCTAGAGGGTTGAGACTTCGCCTGAGGGGGGTCACCCCAGGCACCCCCAGGGGGGTGGGGAGGCGGTGTTGCCAGATTGTGCAAAAATTCCCAGGTGTTGGGGAAATTCTGGAGATGTGGCAACACCGCACCTATGTCTATTGAAGTGCTTTGTAACACTAATTTCAATTTTCACAGTTTGTCATCAAATAACATTTTTGTTTTATTAATTAGTTACATTGTCAACGATCAATATTTTATTTTACAATTAATAATGTAGCATAGCTTGCTATGTCCGATTTATTCTCAACTTTCATATCATACTTTTATATATATATATATATATATATATATATATATATATATATATATATATATATATATATAAAATTAACTCCATTCTCTCGAACTCTATTTTTGCCTAACTTTGAGTTAATTATGTTCAATTATGTCTCTAGTTGCCTCTGCTTCGCTCAACTGTCTCATTCTCATATTTAAATTTCGCATATTTTATAACTTGATCTAATATCTTACAATAATTTTTATACTCAAGTT
Source organism: Tillus elongatus (assembly GCA_964006375.1). Classification (NCBI taxonomy): domain Eukaryota; kingdom Metazoa; phylum Arthropoda; class Insecta; order Coleoptera; family Cleridae; genus Tillus; species Tillus elongatus. Next base: position 43,701,584 of record OZ023267.1, on the reverse strand, counting down.
TTAGCGTTTCACTTATAGATAGATCACGATAGATAATATGGTATTAAAATGCAAGTAAGTGTTTGAGAAATTGACTGTTTAGTACCTATTGTATCATTTTTATCTGTATTAGGTTAGCTAGGTACTTACACTCTCATCTCAATGCCTAGTACTGGAACTGCTTGATAGAGGATCTCTTCTCATCAGTGTACACCATTTTTTCGTATTGCTTCTAGGAATGTGGAATAATAGTTTTAGAGGAGTTTTACAGACGTACTTTTGCACGTTAGCACAATGCAATACTTGTAACCAGTGAACGCCTGTTGTTTCTCCATTGAAAATCTTTGCTATTATCAAATTAATGAAGTAGAGTGAAGAAAAACGTTAAATAAATACTATTAAACAGTTTCCCATACGCACAAAGCCGCTAACAACTACTATTTATCCTATACGTTTGGCATACTATTTGACAGACAGACATTTGTTACGGAACAAGTGACGTCACGCAGACGTTTCTGCATGCGCACGCGTGTCAGACTTGCTGCATGTTTAAACTTTCAGATATTTATTTTCTTGTACAATAAGATAGAAAACATAAGAAAAGTTCCGCAAATTCCCTATTGTTTACTGTCAAGTTCATGCAACTTTTTATCGAGTATGAAACCGCTTTCTTTTCTTTTTATACAGTACCACCCCACATACAGGTAACAATGACGAGAATTTACGCCCATCTGTTTAAGTTTCAGGCTCCGTATTTACTGTTTTAGTTATTTATTATTCTTGTTTAATTAGAAGTTCATATATATATATATATATATATATATATATATATATATATATATATATATATATATATATATATATATAATACATCGACGAATAATACAGACAAAAACATATCTGAATGCCTCGCTTACATGGGACTCCGCTATCTATTGGTAAAGACACCGTATCTCAGTTCTTGGTACGTGCCAAAAACGGAAAGTTGCAAAATAATTGAAATAACTCAAAAACGATGAATACTTTTTTCCACAGAAACATGCATTATAATTCTTTAAAAAATGCCAAAAAGCAATAATATATGGGGTCTTCTATTAAAAAAAAAAGAAACCTTGTACCACCAATGACTTATGGGCCACCCTCAAACTGTCAAAATAGTTTTATAAGATGCAGGTCACGACACCCTATAAGTAACGTATACGCCAGCCTGTATATACGTAAACAAATAAAAGCTGAAACTGAACCCGGATATGAGTTCTAGGGGACCTAGTTCGCGCTCATGAGAAAAACCTTTTCAAAATTAGATAGTCACGGTCTCCTCAATCACGATTTTTTTCTAAGAAAATTCGTCAAAAATGAATTCTGCAAATATTTTAACAAAATGAAGCACAATGCCGGTTGAAGCTGAAACTAAAGGCTTTGTAAAACACATTTCTGGCGCCATTTCTTCTACATAACCCGTGTTCGTGTCAGGTGAAAATTGCCAATTTTGACGTTTCAAATAGAGACTTTGGCGTCTTAAGAAGAAAAACTTTTCTGGCTTTTCTGGACCTTTTGCGCCAAGAAAACTTAAGCTTTATCTCTCTCTTTCTCTCTCTCTCTCTCTCTCTCTCTCTCTATATATATATATATATATATATATATATATATATATATATATATATATATATATATATATATATATATATATATATATATATATATATATATATATATATATATAATATTTTGTTATCCGCACAAAATATTTTGGTCTTATGCGATTCACTGATTACCAGTGGTCCCCAATTTCGTGTAAAAACAACAGCATATGCCAAAAGTTATGTCATCATGTTGCTGAAAACAACTGTTCTTCTAAGAAAAAATTAAATAAAAATATTCTGAGAATGGCGTCCCTTCGGAAATTTTGTTTTCTGTGATCCAATTTCATGGATGATTCATTTATATATATGAAAGACAGTAACTCAAAAAGATCAGAAACACAGATAATTTAGAAAGATGATTTTTTAACCTTAACAATATGTTGCAAAATAAAATCAACTTCATTCAATACGCTATCTAATCTTTTCACATAAATGACGGACAAAAAAATGATCTTTATCTTTATAATGAGAAGTGCATTGTAGACTGTGACACGATTACATGAATTTTCCCATAGTGTGACGCCATTTTTAAAGCGTTTATCTGCAATATCACAAAGCATAATCTAATCTTGAAATGCAATACATAAACCGTCACATATATAAGTAAAAATATAACGTTGGCACATATATATTTTCCTAAATAGTGACATATCTATGCATCGTAGAAAATATAGTAACACTACCCTCAAATCAGTACTTTACGCAAAATAAAGCTATATTACTGAACAGCTTTATATCACCCATATAAAATTTTTGCTTTGACCTCCGCACGATAGATTTGATCAAAGTGTGACAGCCAAAATCAATACATACCCCACTAATGGGTTATTTGTTTATTAAGCCAACTTCCACCTCATATCTAGCTGTTCCATTTGTTTTAATTTTAGGGTAAACCAAATATGAACAAGACTTGTTTGGTAATATTTCTATTTGCTTACAAAAAAAAGTATATAATATTTTATACGTAATCTCCTCCTTTCGACAGTGCTGCACCGTACATTCGTACCTACTCAGATTTTTGTTTATAAATGTCGGGAGTTGTCACCAAGAGAGCCGGCTAATTTTAGGAAACCTAAATGACAAATGGAATTACTTTCAGTTAAAATATATTACAAAAATAAAGACACTTGATTAACCCAAAACGTTTCGACTTCTTTTGAAATTACTTTTTGAAGAGATTTAAAATATTCAAACACTTCAAAGTAGGCAAGTTGCTAGATGACTCAGAACTGACCACACTTTGTTAACCCTCAAACACATACTTGAAAAACAAGAAACTCCACAATGTGAAATCTGCTAAGTTTAGGCGTAAAAAATTTTGATTTTTTGAATTATAAAGATTATGATTTTTTCCGTTATTTATTAAAATAGACCTATAATCTTATATATTTCTGAGAAGCTTGTGAAAATGCAAATTAATTTCTTGATAAATATACAGGTGTCCTATTTAAAAAAACATTGGTCAATATTTCAAAAACAGTAATATTTGGAAAAACTAACTGCGCCACTCGATTCGACGTAAAAAGTTGTAAAAGAATTCGTTTTGATCCTTTTGACAAGTTGTCCGACAACTAAAATACTGGGAATAAATGAAAATGCAATATTTTCAATATCGCCCTGTAGCTCGGAAACTAAGAGGGCTATGACAATTTTGTTTGCGGCATCTTTCATTTCACAAAAAAAGTAGGTTAAGCTCGCGAAAACCGCAAGGTTCTATCTTTACTAATAACCCAGATACACAGCAATTGCAACCAGAATGGGACACCTGTACACTAAGCCAATATTATCTAAATTTGAGGTTACCATTTTTAATTTAATATTGACAAATGTCATTGCCACAGAATGACAAATGACAGCGGAGCTCTAGAGCCGCCCAAGTTGTTAGGTATGGTCAATTATACTTCTAGAGATTAATTAAAAATCATGAGAAATTGGTAATTCGAAATTTGCAGGTATTTAATAGAGTCGCGGTTTACTTTTTCAATCAACTGATAAAATTAACTTTCATATTTTTTTTATTTATTATTAAAAGTTGTGAAAATGTGAGATGTTTGTATATGCAAGGTTTAACTACATGAAATTTCTGAAGATCTGACAACCCCGGTAAGAAACTGCGACATCTTTCAGTAATTGTAATCTCCATTGTTTGAATGTTTATCTACTATTTATTTAAATAGCTTGGCAGTACAGGTTTCTTAAAGTCTACATGTATACATATATATATATATATATATATATATATATATATATATATATATATATATATATATATATATATATATATATATTTGTGTGTGTGTGTGTGTGTGTGTGTGTGTGTGTGTGTGTATCCGAGCGATAACTCAAAAATTACTCGACTGATTTGAACGAAACTTGGCACATAACTTAATTGTATTAAGACCGAGGAAGAGGTCGTATATCAGCTATAACGGACATTTTCCCCCCAAAAATATACAAAAATATTTTTGAAAACGCTATATTTTTGTAAGTATCAGAGTAACGGGAATGAGACTTTACATGTGGCTAGAAATGGTATAAATAAACCTATGTTGTAAAATAAGTAATTCGGTACACTATATTTAGAGTTTTTTTCCAAATTAAACATAAAATCTGAAACATGCGTTTAAACGACTTAGTGGTTAGTCCAATGCCTGACAGACAGAGTAGTTAACTGTCACGCGTAGATTGAGTCATACAACAGGTATACAGGTATAAATCATACATCAACGGTAACGAAACAAAATAAATAACAAGCATGAAACACACCACCCGAACCACCAATCGTGAAATCTCGGCCATAAATATCGCAAATGACAGAGAACATGAATTTAAAAAAAAATCTAAGCACTTAATTGTTATTTAACTGGGGGATTCAATCAATTTTCAAAATACAGTATTTGTAGCTTGATGAACGGCCCCAAATAAAGTTTTCTTTAGACTGAAAGTGTAGCGTAATATACTGAAAATGAAACAAAATCATGTCAAGTCTCTATAAAAAAACTTTTCAAATGGTTTCTTTTTGATCTTTAAACTTAAAGATAAGACGTCATATAAGATAGGAACGGTCGAATGTGTTTCAATGGCAATTCTACTAATTCTGTAATTAATTGTTACCTATACTTTAAAAATAATATATCTCGGACATGGAGCCCGTGCCGAGTATCATGTAAACAAAACGTTAGGTAACGTATGCTTGGATAGTTCAGTGGTAACCGACTTGTCTTCTACGCACAAGGTTGCGTGAACAATTCCGACTCGATGAATGTATTGGTTTTTTTTTTTGACATTTGTGGGAGCAATAGTGTAGAGGCTTCATGCGTTTTGAACAATATATCATTTTTGTTTAAAACGCCTGGATAACTTTGTCACATTTGAGCCTGAAATTATAATTGTCAGCAGACATTTTGTTATTGTTGATATTGAAAAACCGGTTTGGTTAGGTTGACTAAAACCAAATCATTCAGGTGATTGATAAGGAAAAATAACTGCAACGTTTATAATTTGCAGATACTTTTCTAATTATGAATAAAGTTTCCTTCTGGAAAGCGTTTATAACTTTAATGAAATTTGCAATACAAATTTCTTTTACAGACTTACACTATCTATGAGCCACAATAGACCTTATGGTCGCGGTGGAGGGACCGGTATGGCCCACTCACAATCAAACCTAACCTAACCTACACTATCTATAGATAGGTCTAGCAAAATTTAATTTTTAGCTTCATGGAAAATTGAGTTTTGGGCATTTTTCTCAAAATCAGTTAGAACACAAGATTTTTGGATAATACAGAGACGTCGATGGTAACACTTTCGAAAGAATTATTCAATTAATTCCTCTAAAATCGATGTTCAGGGTCTGTGTAAGTTTACAGTATTAATTTTAGTAACGTGCCGTATAATAATAGTGTACAAGTCTTATGAAAATTCACTATTATAACGCACTTGCTGCGTCCCGACTTTTTTTCGCCGATGACGCTAACTTGATCAACGAAACTATCTTCTTTTTTAAAAATGTGTTATGGTGTTTTGGGTTCTCCAAGTCTACTTACTTATAAACACTTGACAAAATATTTGTTTATGATAAGTTGCCAATGGCCGGAACACCAATTACAGACGATAAAGCACGAACTCAACATAAAGGCCGGATGTCGCATTACCCAATCTGTGAGAAACAATTAGTCATCTATTATTAATCTGTTTCTTTAGAACACTTTCAATTTATTTTGACCTTCGTTCGCATTATTCCGCCGCTGCACCTGAATCAGTAAACAACTTCACAGCGATTCGTGTTACTTCCCAGATATCACATGTCACTCTATAGCCTCTCAGTACGTGGGTGCCGTCAAAACCGCCGTTAAAGAAGAAAAACACAATGGTTATAATCTCATAAAGAAGTAATCTGATATTAAAGAAATGGCAGCTGGCATTCTGTAGCAGAAAGCTCACAATCAAGTTTATCAGATGCATTTAATACACTTGTTTATACCGAATTGCCCCTTGTTGATATAATACAAAAGCTCCTGCAAGCAACAGCAAGTGCACTATGGTGGTGAATTTTTAATTTAGAAACAATACCTAGTAGCCACTTTCCTGAAAATTTTAAATGTAGTACATATTATAGCCTCTATAGAGACAGCTTATGCAACATGTTTTATTAAAATAAGAGGGGTACTGGAAAGTACTTAGCCTACAATAGAAAACGCATAATTTTTTTAAAACAAAATTTTACTGATCTAACATAA